>VSDK01002218.1:9811-58926 GCA_009767595.1 Symbiodinium kawagutii | reverse complement strand
CTTCTCGTTCCCCCCTCAACCCCCCCCGAGCCATTGTGGCGGGATCGGCGGCGTGCGTCTTCCGCAGAGGCTGCGAGATAGATGCCTGGCCCGGCCACTCCACCCTCTCCGCATTTGAGGCCTTCCTCCTGTATTCCTTTCCAAGCTTTCTTGGTTGTGACATGGTAGTAGGTGGGCATCTTTGCACAGCCCGCCTCTACCACACAGCACCTTTAAAGCTCAAAGCTTGAGGGTCTCTCGAGCCAAAATGTTGATCGAATCTGGTGAAATATCTTCAGAGGCTCCAGCAATGCCGGAGCAATTTTCAGCCAACACACCTCTGTTTTGTTTTCTCTAGAAACTCCTTTTTGCAACTCTTCAGTCCATTCCTGAGAACGAACAGCGTTGTGAGCGTTGAACTTCTGCAAGTGGAGTGTGATCCCAGATCATCGTAGGTGCTTCTACTCAGCTCAGCCAACGCAATACAAACAGAATCGAACTGAAACGGTCATAGGATCTGCAATCACAAGATTGCAAAGTCTGAACCAATCCCATGACAGTTTCATAAGCGGATTGCAATGGTGTAGGTTCTCTAGTGCCAATCATGAGTGGTAAAACCGGTGTTTCTTTTCAGTAAATTGCATTCTGAATGAGAAAACATGAGAAAGTGCGAGTGCCTAGTTCTCTGCCTTCTCCCAGCAACAACGTTTCAACTCCTTACGTCTGAGTAGTCGCAGCGCCGCCAAGTTACCCACGTTTGTGGCATGTTCTCTTGACGAATAGAAATCCTCAGTGACAGGCGCGGCTGCACCCCAACAGATTGGTGGGGTATGCGAGCTTGCCAACACCTAGGTGAACTTGGGCCTTATCTGTCGATCTGAAAAATTGCAATTGCATTTCCCTGCAAATAGAAGAATGAAACATAAAAGAGGAGGGGAAAAGGAACAAAAACACGAAGAAAAAGAAAAACAACAAGAAAGAAGGAGAGAGGGAGCAAGTTGTACTGGCCCGGGCAAAGTCAAAAATTGCCCCTTTTGTTTTCACAGCTGAGAAACTGTGTAGTCGCCGATTTTGGCAGGAAGATGCATCTTAACTTCCTGGCAGCAGGACTGGTGCTGTCACATCTGCTTGGAAACTACAGGGGTTTGATGGGGTTTGCATCTGCGCAGGTCTGACGCATGTGAAGGGTGCATTGAACGACTTCTTAGAAAAAAATACATATGGGCAAGATCTAAATCAATCACGAAATCTTCCAGAACAGTGGTGAAAGGGGACCATCAGGTACAAGTGAGCATCGCATACGCTCATCAGCATCACCAACAACATTTGCTGTAGATCAAGAGTCAAAGATGTCACGGCAGAACCAGGTCAATCTGCGAGCAGTTTACACAGCCAATTGTCAAGCTTGGGGAAGGTCTCAGGGAAAGCAACCAAGCCACCAGCCAAATCCAGCCCAACCAGTGTTTAGTGCCGTGTGGTGTTGCCTTGGCTGGTGGTACCCTTCAATTCTTGCTTTACCTGCAGTGATCACTTGAGGCATGGCTGGCGGCTTGCCTTACCCCATCTAACAACCGACCAACCAACCAAGCAATGATGGTCAACCCTGCTTAAGCATGGTTGATTGATGCTCAGACAATCTATTAGTGTTGTTTTTCGCTGCTTCTTGATTGTATGTAATTATGCCCTAGTATTTACCATCATAACCTAGCACCATTGTTTGACCAAGTTCCCATATGCCCTAGTTACATTCACATGATCCATGTATACATCTACCGATCAGTATCCATGATCATTCCTTATTCTCTATTGCCAACCATTAACGGCCATTGATAAAATTTGATCCCTGATCATCTTATCAATTAGCCATCAATCAAACATCATCAACCATCATCAACCATCACTAATTACCCTATATATAAATACATAAATAAATATAATAAATAAATAAATATATAGATAAATAAATATATAAATAAGTAAATAAATAAATGAATTAAGTAAATAAATAAGTAAATATATCTAAAAAAGTAATAAATAAATAAATAAATAAATAAATAAATAAATAAATAAATAAATAAATGAATATATACCTATCCAAACGCCATTCTTAGCCATTCCTAACCCCTATCATCCTCCTATGATCAACCCATCGTCCATCACCTAGTCCGTTCCGCCCCTGCACCGGTCCGCCTGCAGGGGTCTAAGCGCCACGTCCAGCAGCCGCTTCTGTCGCCGCAGCAGGTCATCGCCGTCGTCACGCAGCAGCTCGGTGAGGCCTCAACGGTGGACATCCATGGCTGGGAGATCTTGAACCACATGGTGAACCCCATGGTGATCTACACGGTGAAACCCCACATGGCGAAGCATCACATGGTGAAGCACGATATGGGTAAACCTTGCTTATCATGAAGCAATGATACTGATTGTAAGCCATTCATGATGGTTTTATATATCAACCATGGTTAGTAATGGCGAATCATGGTTGATGGCGACAGCTGATGGTTGACGATGGATTCATGATGCTTAATGGCATGGTCGATGGTAGTAGCTAGACAATGACTAGAAAACATTCAATTTGTGTTCGTTGATGGTTAAGGATGATTATCCATGATGTTTGATGGTGAATAAGGCATTGTTCATAATGGCTAATGAGGGTTGAATCATGTTTAATTGACAAATGACCACTTTAGTGCTTGATGGATTGTTCATGAATCGAACCGCAGTCATGGCTTCCCTCGATATTGGTCTCATTGCTAGGAACAAACGGATTTGTTAACGTCCAACTGCAGTCACTAAAAGCCATTTGTGGTTGATATGGACCCATCGCAAACGGCTTGGCAAAGCCTGCCGCAGAGTCTTTTGTCATATCCCGTAGCTAATCCCATCGTTAACTTTCATAGCCATTCATAGCCATGTACCGCCGGTCGTCATTCATCACCTACCATCACTGACCATCATCAGCCCTGCCCATCTTTAGCTGTCATCATCTATGATAAACCATCATCAATCATCATCCATCAACTTGCTCGTTGGCTAGTTACAAACCATTCTTAGCTTGTTAGCAACCATCATTAAATCATCATTACAGTAACCATAATCAACCATCAATGAGTTGGTCATTACCCATCATCAACCATCAGCTAATCATCATTAGCCATCATTGTTAGCTGGTCATCAACCATCATCAGCCATCATTGTTAGCTTGTTACTAACCATGATTAAGTTGCTATCAAGCATACTAAGCTAAGTATATCTAGCTTGTGACTAGCTTATCAACCATACGAGGCTTAAATGGCTGATCTTAGCTTGTTCCTATGCCATATCTAGCCATCGTCATCATCCTTACCATGAACTGCCAAAATCGATGACTGCTATGTCTGCGGATCGAGCTACGTGCCCTGGTGGCGCGCCATGCACTGCGCGGCAAGGCCATGAACCTCAGCGCCAATGGAACCAGCGGAATCAGCAGCGTAAGCAGTCGCTGTAAGCAGCAACAAAAACCAGCTACAACAGCGGCAGGTTCTGGTTATAGCTGGTTCTCGTTGCAGCTGTAAGCTGGTTATAGCTGGTTACAGCTGGTTAGGTTATAGCTGGTTGTAGCTGGTTGTAGCTCGTAGCAATGGTTATAGAACCAGCCATAACCAGCAATACGCAGCTGTGGGAAGCAACAAGCAGCAACAAAAAACAGCAATACACAACTATGACCAACTATAGTCAGGGACAGCCATAAGCAACTATAACCAGGGGCAGTTACAACTAGGGATAACCAGCTATGATCTGCTATGATCAAAGCCAGCTATAGCCAAAAGAGCGATAACCAGCTTTGAGCTCAGCTTTAGCTAGCTCCAGGATTGGACCATTGGATGCCTCTCTGTCGTTTATCAGGTCATTTACATGGGCTCCCATGGCTTCTCTCTAGGGCAAAATATAGCAAAATCATCTCATTCCTGAACCAGCCACCATTCAAACAGCAGGCCACTGATTTGTCCTTTGCTTTTGTGTGATGAACCCTTTCCGTTTGCAGCAGAACCTTTGTTACTATGATGATGATGATCTTTACTCTACACATCTCCATACATCTCCATATTGTGCAATCCCGAACCATTCCAAATTGGTGGGGATTGTAGGGGAACTATACCATTTGTGTGATCATTTTGCTGTGGGTCAACACCCTGCACCCCTGGTGAACATTCAACATCCGCCAAATGACCAAACCAGTAGTATTGATTGGGATGTTCACTTAGCCATTTTTGGGTGCCACCTTGATTGGTCTTTCTGCCTCTCCGCACGTCAGCAAAGAGCAGCACATGTCCTCTTCTGGGTCAGTGTGGTGAAGCAGGATGAGCCGAAAGCAACAGCAATCAAATTTGTGGGTTGGGTAAGATTGATCCACAACCAATCAACCGTTAACGGACACATCCCCACATGTTCATGAAACATCTCCGGAACAACTGCCCCCTTGCTGCAACAAAAGGGCGCATTGAGCGTGGGCTGCCCAAACGTCTTGGTCGCGTCAAAACCAAGGCCAGAAAACGCACCATGTTCCTTGGTCAACGGGGCTGATCAAAAACACGTGGACTCATCATAACCAACCTCAAAATTGCAAGGTTGGGAATTCACCATCTACTAATTATCAATTACTTGAATCAACTGTGATAGTAGATGGCTTAATTCACCATTTACATTATATGACCTTTATTAACCAACTAGTCAATGATTATTAACCATTATAAAACGATTATAAAATAATTGTATACTGATTATTAACCAACTAATCAATCAGTTCTGAGACAGGGGTATACTTTTCATGGACATTGCACAACATTGTTTCACGCCAGAATTATTGCCTTTTACCAGCAAATCCACGAGAAGTTCATGAAATACAGCAATGAGTGCACTGAACATATCTTCAAGCTAGTGCTGAACTATCAGATCTTAGCCATCACTGCCATCGCGACCCATGGATCGCGAAATGTCTACGTGCCAAGCCATGACAGGTAACCAATGACCCACCAAATAATGATGAGTTTACGATTGAAAACCATAGCTTTTGGGGGTACCACTGTGGCTTGGCACATACCCGTATGGTGGTTTCTCAAAATAGGGGACCTCCAAATCATCTAGTCATTTGCCATTCGTAATAATAAACCAATCAGTTTGCGGGTCCCTATTTTAAGAAGCCACCATATGCGGATCCAGTCACACATGCCTGGTGACAAGGTACACTAAGCGCTGCTAAATCCACAGCATAAGGGCCGATGGCAGTGCCACAACGTGGCCCCTTCTTCGCACAAGAGAAGACCTGGGCTCAGGTTTTTTCAAGCACAGGTGGACATGGTGGTTTCTCAAAACAAGGGTGCCCCCATAATCATCCATTAATAGTCATTTATGATAGCCAATCAACCATTCTTGGGGTTCCCTATTTTGAGAAACCACCACATTGACTGCATGGCGGTTTCTCAAGCCAGGACTTGGGGACAAACAAAAAGTTATGGTTGGCTTAATACTATGGTTAAGGACTTGGATGATTTGGAGGTGCCCGATTTTGAGAACCCCCAATATCTGAACTCTATCCGGTTAGGTGGATATTTGTGAATCAATCAATCATGCAACATCGGGAAAATCAATGTTTTGATAGTTTGAACCACCCACTAGTTCCGTAGTGAGATAGTGGTCACGCATGGCCACCAATGTCATTGAGATTTATTAAACCATATTGATGCTTCAGAAAACCACGCATAAATACGACTGCCAATACCAACACATCCCATACTATTGAGAGGTACCATGGGGTACCTCACTGTCCATGCCATTGTTTTTTCAAGCGGCTCAAGGGGTGTCCACAAATGATGTGCCCTAAATCAACCTTCCAAAGTTCGCTAGAGTTTACTTCGAAACTTGAAGCTGAGACCCCGAGGGCGGACATCTCAACTTTCCAAGCAGCTCCAAAAGGCAAATTCTCCAGGGGAAAGTCGCATTTGGAATCGTATTCCTCAGTCCATGCGCCATGGAACTTCTCTGTCCTAGGGTCTAGAGTCTATGCAAATGTCAAAAACAAAGACATACAATAGATACGCATCCCTTGCAAATGAATTTCTTTGAGTGGTGGACCTCATTCCCTTCCTATGCTCTCTTGTTGTGAGGAACTGTGAATACATAATGGTAGTCCTCATCCACCCAAACTTGATCAAGTCCAAGCACTGCTTGCTTCTGTGTAACAGCATCTGCCTGTCATTTGTGTTACCTACATTGTTAGTCATGTTGTGCACGTCTTGCACTGAAGTAAAAATATATGCCGCTGCATGCTTGATGCTTTCATCTTCGCCAAGATTCTCGCTGATAAGTAGAGCATGCTTATATACGCCAGCTGCAAGTGGAAACATCATCTATAGTGACCAAGCGACCTATGAAAATAAGTACTCCCTTTTCCAAATCGCAAAAACCGTCTGCAAATTTGGGTGTCCGAATTGCCGGTTCTCATGCTCAACCCCTTCTTGAGACTTGTGATCGAGACCCTTTCATATTCAACACTAAATGATTGAATAACATCATTCTCTTCTGATAACTCTGAACACCGATTTCCTGCTTGTATACCTCTTCATTGTTGCTACTCAAACTCAAATCCATGGTTCTCCCATAATTTTCCCAACGAACGTTGATCAATGTGACCATTTCCCCAGTCAAAGCACCTGAAGGCACGGCCCTCCACCCCCCTGCTGCCTCACTTGGCCCAGCGTCAATCCACGAGCGAGAAGCAAAGCGCCGTCGCAATGCTGAGCTGAGACCAGGAACGTGACGAACATGCGCCTAGCGACCAGTTTCGACCAGTTTCAAGCTCTTGGCCATGGGATGGGCTATGTGGCGAGCCATGCCATGAAGGGGAACCAATGGTCCCCAAAAGTTTGCTAACGAACATTTTACGATTGGAAACCATTGGTTGACGGGGGGTGCCAGTATGGCTTGGCATATACCCATGTGGCCAATCATGCTCACGATGGCTATACATAATTACTGTGACTCTGTTTGGCCAATGGTTAGTCTCACGGGCCACTGTAAGAATGCTTGTAATGGTTCATGAAAATGGAGACACATGGACCTGCAGGATAATTTAGAATGCTTCCAGTGGGCAAATAAATAGATCTACAATGGTTAATTCTATTGGTTAAACAAACCCTCAATATCCATTATGAAGGAATGGCTAGGCTATAACTGATAACATCAGGATGCAAAATTGATAACGTGTCCATGGTATGCCAAAGTGTTTAGATATCAAAAACAAAATTGGCCAGGAAACTGGACGGCAACTTCTGTCACCAACCTTTACTGGTCCGAGTTAATGCAGGTAGATTTTGAAGCCACTCCAGTCACACATGCTTTCAGTTTTAAGCGGTCAGTGGACCGTGACTTTATCTCTTTGAGAGAGCACACCGGGAATCGGATCACTCTTCATGACATCCATCTAAATTTGTATGGACAATAGTTTTGTCCAAGCTGCCCAAAACAGTCCTTCGTCCTTTGTGTCTCTTTGTTGGCTTTGCACCAGTTTACTCTACAAATCCAAGATCACAATGCCCACCTTCATCGCTTTCATCTTTGAAACCACAGGCCCGCTGTGCAAGCAGTGGCTGGCTCGGGCCCAAAAGGCTGCCAAAGATCGTTTGAATCCTTTGCATAGTGACGTTTGCCATACGTAAACAATTGGATGTCCAACAAATGAATGGATTATGAGTACCAAACAGCGTTCTGTCTTGAGATAACTAACAGCAAATTATATCAATGAATTGTACACTACTGCATTCTGCTCGAGTGTGCAGCGCTGCACTAGGTGATGCTTTTGCATTTCAATGTAGTCAGTAATTCATTCAACATACATCAGTATAATAATGTGTGCTGCCACTTCATTTCAGTGCAATATTTTTGTGCTACGTGTGGATGTTTCTTAAACATGCGAGTACCCGCAAATCATCCAGTTTATGAACCATTTAAAGTAATAAACCAACCATTTTGGGGTTCCCAGTTTCAAGAACTACCCATACTCACATAGTTGGTATATCCTCCACCATTGTTGCTTCTTCTCCCCTACTATTAATCATTATCACCAGTCTTAACCCCTATCAACATGTTGTAACCCCTATTGTTACAGTATAACCACTATATGATTACCCCTGTTGGGGGTTACAACTACATATCTCACCTATTGTATATCCCTGATTGTTCACGGTTGTAACCCCTATCAACCCCCATATATGGTGGTAGCTATGCCGAGATCCTTGCCACCTGCCACCAGCCCGTCTCGGCGAGCCACGCCCCCCTCCCGAGGCGCCCCACAAGTTGCCCTCCCGGGCCTGGCTCTGCCAGGCCACGGCCAGGCATTCTTAGCAGCTCAGCAACCATCATCATTAACCGAATTGAATAGCTTGAAATGGCAAGCTGGGTCAAGCAGTTAATCAACCAACATTCATGGGGATTTCCACCAACAATACGAGGGAAAACAATGATTAATGGTGGGGGAACCAGGGGTACCGGGTTTTGACCCACTGCCAAATCAGCCTGAGCTTCAAGTTGATAATGATATGATCATCAACTTGATCCTATCATTGAAATCAGCGAAATTAACTTGAATAGCTTGAAGAGCTCCATCATCACCACGGCTGATATGATCAAGTTGGTGCTGCTTATCATTTCAACCAGAGTCTCTGACCATTCAAGCTGATTCATATAATTATTAAGCAGTCTTAGCCATCAACTTGAAAAACAAACCACAATTTTCATACTTGATTATGAACAATTATATTGGTAATTAAAGTAGATTATTAAACATTATGGGCAATTCTTTAAAACTTAACTGAACATTTCATTTAACCATGATGAACCATTGTTAATCCTCAGCCATCATTCATTAATCCGCATCGTGCTCGTTACGAATATCAGAGCATGATTAGAACACCTATTATCACTCAATATCATAGCCATTACAACCCGATATCATTACGCCACACTTCACTTGAGAATGACTCATGGGGCCCGTAGAGGTTACCCACCATTTTCAGTCTGAGTTAGATTAGCTGAAGATCCAAGAGTGAAGAAAATGAAACTCATCAGCATATGGGTGTTTCTCAAAATAGGGGTACCCCCAAATCATCCTTTATCAATAATTTGTAGTAATAAACCATCAATTTTTGGGGGTCCCCTATTTTGACAAACCACCATATCAGCTTGCAATGCCAAACATCCAACTGCACGAATCGCCTTTGCAAGCCCAGGAGTGGAGCTGCGGCCGATGGAGCAGCACCGAGCCCGCCTGCTTCTGTGGTTGCCCTGCAGCTCCTCGCAGATTGTCACCCCAAAGATCCCAAAGCAACGCCCAGGAAGCTACACATATCCGAGACAGATCATTTGTGGACGGACACCCTGAGTTGGGAGCTTGACAACGTCCTGCCGCAAGCAGTATCTTCTTCTTTTGCAATGTTTCTGGGTCGCGAAGTGTTCTCATGCCTGTCAATAGGTACTTCTAAAATCATCTAAACATGACAGTTTATATTTTCAGGTTTTGTATGAGGGGTCCTGCTCTTGCCGACTATTTGTATCCCAGCAGCAGTGGCGCAATGCAAGCACCATTTCATAAACATAATGACCCATCCATTGATGCGCAACCGCACATCTTGACCATTGGGTACACCTTTGGCCTCTGCAAAAAGATACTGTAAGCATGATCTTTTCAAAATCAACGTATTGAATTTGCTCCACAAGTTTGAACAGCAGATGGTCGACAGCACTGACTTCTATGGAGGACAGCCAGCCCGCAAAGAATTTGAGTTGTGATGATTGCGTGGAACGTGCTAAGTATGAATGATATGACTGTTCTTAGGACCCTTGACACCCTATTGCTATAAAAAGCAAGAATATTTTCGTAGTGTGTACTCTTTTGGCTGATGCACAAGTTGACAAGCCGCAAAATTCAATGGGTACTTCCAGTTTCACTTGCTTAATCTGGCTTACCAATCTGGTTGGTATATCCCCTACTATCGTCGCTTGTTATCCCCTATCGTTAACCATTTTTAATGGTTCATGACCCAAGTCACAAATGGCTGTGGGTCATTAAACATTGTTTTCCCTGTAGTTTCGCTAGTTATTATCCCCCATCATTGCTGCTTAATATTGACCCATAGCCAAATCTCCATCCGTCTCCATCTTCTCCTTGACTCTCTGCGGTGCTTGCAGCTGATACTGCTGCAGCAGCGTTGGCAGCGGCTGCGTAGGGGTCCACTGATGGATCCTGGGGACACTCACAGTGGATGTTCATCCCCCCTGGCAACTGGTTGGTAAGCATGGCTATATCATGCTACAACCTATTTATCAATGGTATAACGGTATAACCCACTTGGGGTAATTAATTACAAACCATGCCTACATTCCATTTGCCCATTGAGATGATCATCCAAGTGATGGACAAGGCACTCTGGAACGGTTCTCATTGGTGATTTAGACACCCTCAAGCTGGAGGGTACCATCCATCCTCGAGGATTGCAATATCTGATGCAAACAGCTTCAAGATTGAGGTAATAACTGAAATTATTATAAACATCTGAAATGACTAAATAATTGAGGTTTATATTATTGAGGTATCTATTCATTTATTCGGAAATTGAATAATTGTCAGAACAAATGCAAAAGCATCTCAGAATCACAGTGAAATAGTAGGTAATCAGCTGGCCTTTACCATGGTTGCATGGGGTTGGTTACTGGAAGCACACGGATAGCAAAGTCATATAGTCATCACCATATGCCAGCGTTAGCCTGTGTCACAGCTGGGACGCTGACGGCTGTTACCGGTGCTGGCACGCTGGGCCTTGGTATAGCACTGGATCTGAAAAGAACAGCTGTTGCTGGAGTAGGATATCAATGACTTAGCAGTCACTGGTAGCGGATAACAGCTCAGGGGACCAAAATAGCTTGCCACTGGACTTAGCTGTCAAATGCTGTCAATGTGATTGTTCATGCGTATTGACCCCGACTATGAGATGGAAGATATAGCTGCTCAAAATAAGTTGGGATAGGTAGCTTTCATGGCTTACCTGAGTGAAGCCAGAGATCAATTTCCTGATGCCCAGTGTCTGATAAATTCAATGGAGTGACCATTACCATCTGCTTTAAGAATTCTGAACGATGATTCAAAGAAGGAAAAACATGAAAATCAGGCAGTCAACTGCTTTCCTTTGAAGCCGAAAAAGCTGTGCTTTTTATCAAGATTTAAAAGAGAAACGCCATCACAAGCTACTCGTCCTGGAAATGCAGCCAAAGCGCTTTGGTTCCGGCTTCTTCTCTGGTGGCCTGACTTGATCTTTAGGGAACGGAACTGTCAAGAGAGAACTTGTGGTTTGGCATGTTCAATCTATCGGTTTTGAACCTGAAATGCATGTGGAAACGTGTTCTGTTCATCCATAAGAAAAAACGACAGCGATTGAGATATGATGAGATCACCTGGAAATGTGAAACTATTGTCGTTGTCTTTCATCAAGACCGCTGGCAGTTGATGCCCTATCGTTTGCTACAAGTGAAAATGGCTGCCATCATTACAGTTGGCTCATGGATATTCCCACCACTGGCTGAACGAGCAAACAATATGCATTTACCATCAAAACATAATTCATGACTGATGCGTGGTTCATATACTCAAATCACATTTCATGGAACTAGCCACGCGTTGCTGACATTAACCGATGATCTTACCCACTAGAAACTGTCAAGTTGTTCATGGACAGTCAAGACTGATCAACAAACTAAGGCCCCTGGCGGCGGAACTGGTGGAGGGGCGCTTTCCAGGTTGCTTTGCGGCCTGACTAAGATAGAAAATGATTGCGATGATGAATGCAACTCACTGACGTGAACATACAAAATGGTTGGAAGTCAACCATTATCAGTATGATGTTGACATTGCGATTTCACCAACATCTACAGCTACTACATCTTAGCATGTACCATGAATTATTGGCTCTATACATGGTGGCTTCTCAAAATAGGGAACCACCGAAATCACCTGATATCAACCAATTATGGTAATAAACCATCCATTTTGGGGGTCCCAATGGCTTGAGAAACCATCACATGACTTACAGTTGGTCAAATCCTGTGAGTTCTCAACTAACGCCCCGCAGCAAAACCTGGCTCCGCTGGCAGACTTCTGAACCACCATCCGCAGGAAGGAATGGTCAGCCCTGAGCACGTCACCGCTGATCCAAGAAGCGTCAAGTGATGACGCTTGGGATGTAGCGAAGTCGCAGTGAATGAATGGTGATTTCGACCTAGCCAGTTTAGGGTCAGCCAAATCATCCAGTATTAGTCATTTGTAGTACTGAACCGTCCATTTTTGAGGGTTCCCAATGGCTTGAGAAACCCCGTAATGGACATGTTGATAGGTCGGTCATGCAATTCTTAGATCATTTTGGGAGCTAGCTGTGGGTAGAACGACAAGCGACAAGGACTTAAAGAAATGACGCCAAGGACTTCAGCCCACAAATTCTGCTGGGTTGCGGGCCAAAGCTCTGGTCTGGCCTCTCCTGCTATGCTAACCTGCAGCTCTGATGGCTTCAAACACAACATATCTGCGCTCTGGCACACTAACCTGGCAATGAAAAATCACCAAATCCAAGACACCCTGGCAAACCAGCTATAAGTGGCAAATTTTCCATTACCAGGTTCATGTACCGGAGGATATCACATGCAAACTCTGGCCATAGGTCCAAATTCCATGTGGCTGCAATACAGTTGGATCGTGCAATTCGTAACACCAAATCACAAAAAATATCGTTCTTTTCCGCACATCAAGGAATGATGTAACCAGCAAGGTCTCCATGCTATGCTACCGTGCCTGCTTCTCAGTGCCCCCCATGACCAGAACACCAACGACCTCGGAAATTGCTCACCGAACAACTTTCCTTCAGTGTTTGATCCTCAGTGACTTAGGAGATTCATCCAAACTTGTCCGAGTCAGCACTGAGTGTAGACTACCAAACATCCATCATGCATTGTCCCGATGTTTTTGTATTGGTGTTTCTCAAAATCGGCGTACCCAAAATCATCCTCCATAAATGATTCAACGGTAATAAACCAACCATTTCGGGGGGTTCGCAAGGGTTCCCTATCTGGCTATGGGTCAAAACCCTGTACCCCTGGTTCCCCCCATCATTCACCAGGCTGTTTTCCCTATTGTTGTTGGTGACTATCCCCCATTAGTTGGCTGATTAATATTGACCCATGGCCCATAGCCATCTTGTGAAACCCAACGTCTTCATATGTCTCCACTTTCTGAGGTCATGCTGAGCTCAGGCCTCTCCAAGGTCAACACCTCTGAGAGACTGGTGATGCCCATGCTTTCCAGTGCTCGTTGGTAGCGCGTGGTCTCCACCTGAGAGAGGCACTGCCAGGGTTCCATGGGAGTCATCCAAAGCTGTGGGGGATCAGCAAGCGCTGAACGACTCATTTGGGAGATCAACAAATGGTGCTTTCTCAAGCCAGGACTTGGGGACCCCTAAGTTGTGGATGGTGTATTACTAGATATATGAATGCTTAGTAAACTGGATGATTTGGGGTCCCCTATTCTGCGAAATATATCTAATAAACTGCTTAGTAAACTTGATGACTGGTAAACTGGATGATATCTGGGGGTCCCCAAACTGGATTGAGAAGCACCCAAAGGTGGGCAAAATCATCTCTTACCAGTGCTGCTCAAGCACTGGTGGCTGCTTCTAAGCCTTGCACTTCGCTGCTTGTAGGCTGATACCTTTGCATGTCAAGGTGGAGCAGCTCGCAGGGGCAAGGCACTTTCCAGTGGGGAACCCGCAGCACTCGCTGTTGCGTAAAGATTTGCACCCGCAGTGACTAGTTGCAGCATTGGAAGTCTAGCAGCAGCTGATAACTCTTCGTAAGCAGCCCTAAACAAAACTGATATCATCGTGTGTGTGGCCAGCATAATACACCACCAACTTGTGGATTTGTATCCCCAGCTTTCAAACTGGTATCCATCCACACTGGGCTCCCCTGCCTGGGTGCAGGTGTTGGAGTACCAGCGAAGACCAAGCCAGTTGTGTTCACGTCACACCACCTCAACGATTTCGGCGAGAGAACCCATGGCATCCCTTGCAATAGGGATAGGTGATAGGAGTGTATGGGTGTTTCCCGAAATGGGGGCCTTAAATCATCATTCATCAATCATTTATAGTACTAAACCATCCAATTTTGGGGTGAACTATTTTGAGAAACCACCATAGAGTCATCTCGCATAGATCCAGGGGAGTTCCCATGGATTTGTGGGCAAAATTCATCAAGTCCTATTATATATAAAATTGTACAAACTTAGACCTGCCCCTTTCATGGATAGCTGGCAAAAGGTGGATGCTGCGTGCTAAAAGATCATTGAAGACAAACGGCCAGTCAATTTCACAGCAGGTCAAGCAGTTGTCAAGATTGTGTTTACAAGACCAACATAGTCTGCCTCTGTGCAAATATTCTTAATTACGCATCCCTGTGATGGCATGTTCATTTTTTCTTCGAAGGAGTCAGCTCGATATGCAACATATGCTCTGATGTTTTCAAGGTCGAATTATAGAGCTTGAGACGACCCATCTGATTGGTTGCTGCGGCTATACGAGTAGGATCATCCAAGCCAGAGGATACAAGAAACCTTGGGTGGCGCAACGGGTAGGTGTCATCATTGATGTGGTCATTGACCAAGTTCGCCACCCAAATCAAGCAAACACCATTGGCATAACAAAGGTGACATAATCTGCCGTGAATGCACACATCTTACTATATAACCCGAAGGGTTACTGATAGGATAGGATGGTTGAGGATAGTGATTATCACAATCATATTGTTCATATTTTGATTGAGAGTTGTACCAAGCCTCATGCGCCTTAGATTTCCAGAGAACTGTCAGTTCCAGCTACGTAATCTAAGCGGCCTGGGATATGGATTGTGGTCATGGCCTTCTAATCTATAAATCCCAACCGAGCCATGAAGAATACATTACTGAATCAATCTCAATTTTCTTCTAGTGGCTGGTTCATAGCTCCCATAGTGGGCAACAATCAACCCAAAATGTCACAAGTTCCATGGCTATTCCGAAATGAGCAATCCACATCAATCAAACCCAATCAACCAAGCGTAGGAATACCTGTATATTCTAGGTGTAATTGCAGGAACACCCAAGACCAACAAGAATAGACAACCGACCCTACCATGTCTAGCATGTACTTGGATGATCATCCCACATGTTACCCTACCCTGCCAGTTGCCATGAAATAGTGGGTAACCAGCCGGTTTCTACCATCGTTTTCTGGGGTTGGGTACTCTCTGTTGGCTGGTAACTGGAAGGGTAGAGGTAGTTACTAAGGTAGAGGTAGTTACTAAGCCATGGTCCGGTAGCTTTTTCGGGTTCAATTCCAACGTCCACCGTAGCCACATCACTGGGCCCCCTGAACTTGCTGATCCTTTCTGGCAGCTCCTGTGAGGAATCCACCAAGGACCACCAGTTGGTGATTCACTATGAAGCTCATTGGTGGTTTCTCAAGCCATAGGAGATGCAAAGCCCATCTGGTGAGCCTTGGTAGGTGGCTACTTGGTGGTTTCTCAAGCCATAGGGGATCCAAAAAATAGATGGTTTATTACTAGAATGGTTCATAGTAGGTGATTTGGGGGGGTTCCCGTTGAGAAACACCCAATTAGTCTTAGGATGTTCTAGGAATCAGCCAGGTAGATGACCATTCCATATCAGCGCTACTGAGGTTACTGTCTCTGATATTCATGCTCTTATTAGTGATGGGTAGTCACCACTCAGTCCACCAGTAACTACTAAGCTTGGTGATTAATGATTCCACCGTCAACATTCATTATAGAACCTTTATCACCTAGGTGAATTATGAATCAAACGCCCATGAACAAAAGATTGCGTGAATACACCTATAGTTGTCCATGAACATAGTTGAACATAGTTGATTCATTATAGAACCTTAATCACCTAGGTGAACTGGACAACTGTGGACAATTGCAACTAACATGGATGATAATGGACGCTTGATGTTCCAATCATCTCGCCTTCATGGCTCAGAGAGATATTGCATCTTTTCCAGTGATCAGGCAAGGCAACCTTTCCGATAAGGAGTTGGAGCCAAACTGTGGTTCAACCACAGCTGGTTTACTGTACCATCAAATAAAGGGGATTGTTGATCTGGATCTGCCAGAAGGATTTTCACCTCGGGAAGATTTGGTACAGCAGTTGGCCTACACATCTGATGGCCAGCCGCCTGGACGTTGGGAGACATGGCTACAAAGGCCAAACGACCAGTGGGCCTCATATTGCCGGCACTGAACCCCAATGGTCGAAGCAGGTCACACGTTCAATGCGCTGCTTGGACTGATAGATCAGTGTGACTCACCAGTCTATCTCGTGCATGGGGTCATAATTGTTTCACCCATGCTCAAATGGAGCAAGACAGTGAACGGATCATGAAAAGTCTGCCAGCTAGGCTTGATCTATAAATGATCGTTTGATTCACACATATACCAGTAATTGAGATACAATGAGATAAAAATGATAAACCATCGAACCATACATGTATTCCAATTTTGAAAGCAGCAAGTACAGTACTAGTGTGCTATATCCCCCACTTGCAGAATCCATCGCGTCCCCATGTGCAACACTGTGGCGATTCTGCTATGAGATACCCAGCATTGGCTCAAGGATCTCTGTTGCTGCTAGGATGCCGACGACAAGTGTCTGGAAGCGCCCTCCAAAATTCCTTGCAAGACTTTCTCGCCTCACACTTCTGAAAAGAGCCGCAGTCCGAAGCAAAGGATGCACGTACTACAAGCGGCAAATCAACGGTGGAAGGCAGCCAATCAAAGGACATGGCTGTGGGTCAAAAGCCCGTACCCCTGCTTCCCCATCATTAACTATTGTTTTCCCTATAGTTTGTTGCTTATTATCCACCATTAGTTGGTTGGTTAAAGCCTTGACCCACAGCCACATGTGCAAGCAATTGGTCTCAGCATCAAGGGATCTGAGCCTACCAGGTGAGAGGCTGGCGCCTGTGTCACCACCGTTGCCGAACATGGCGCCAGCGCCAGAGGCAATGCCCTGCGCTGTGGAAGCTCCGTGGCGCCGGTGAAGAATGCTGGGTAACAATGCTCACAAGTGGTGAATGATGCTCAAAATGCATGGTTATGTAATAGAGGTTCGTAATAATGAACCATCATAATGGTCAACACTGGACACTCACTAATGGTTCTTCAGGGCAATCATGGCCTTTAAGCTAAGCAGTATTGACCAGTATCACAATCACTTGACATGGTTTTGTTCCTTCGATTCATGCTTGTGAACCCACACTCTGGGTTCTAGCGCTCGTTATCATAAGCTCAAAATCTTCTGTCTGTCTGGCCCCCTAAGCGCTGATTGTGGTTGCCATCCCTGCGCACTGGAAAGAATTTTTCCAATCCCTGTGAACGATTGGTTCTACTGGTTGGTTGATAGATATTTCGGATCCATGACTACCCCCAGCGAACCGGCCATCAGCACCCTTTTAGCTTAGAGATCCATGATTTAAAAAGAATTCTTCCTTTTATCATCAACATTCATCAATACAATTCATGATTTCTCTCCAGTTGTGTCTGGTCATGATTTCTCAGCCAGATATCTCCCAATAACAACGATCACCACGGCCTGGACTGGCAACGAATCGCCTGTGGGTTGGGCACAAATGGCGGGTTGGCCACGATCGCATCGTATGGCCTTTCGGCGACACACCAAGGTCTTGACGGGGTCTCTGTCGACCCTGAAGATATCCACCCCCGCCAGTGTCAGGAGACCCTGTTGAAGGAGTCGGTTTTCCCATGAACCTTTCAGCTTTCCGGCTACGTGGGACATTTATACATCATACATTCATGAAACATTTCTCATCATACATCAGTTTATACATCACTATGAGGAATGTATTCGATGCGTTGGCTTTGCTCAACATGGCGATGCTGCAAGCAGTGCACCTTTCTCGGGGCGGCAGCGCATCGTAAAGGTTTCCCTCGAAAACGCCTTCCGCCTGAAGTGGGCTGTGGCCCTTGGATCCACTACCCTACCCTTCCAGTTACCAGCCAATAGTAGGTAAATGTAGGTAACCAGCTGGCATCTACCAGCTAGTTGCAACTGTGGTTGGTTACCTACCATCGGTTGGTATCTGGAAGTCTAGGGCTTTGCTGACCATCCCCAGTTGCGCTTGTTGAACGTGGCGTAGCACACATCTGCCCCTTGCCGTTGGCCTTGCAGGTCAAGCCGTTGAGCGCCAAGTTGAAGCGCACAAAGTGCTTGGAGCGCGGATTCAAGTCCTAGCACGTGGGCACGGATCGCATGGCGCGCAAGCAGTTCCCCGCCGAGGGTACCCAACCCCAGAAAATGTAGGAAACCAAGGCACCAAGCCTCAATAACAATGGTAGAAACCATCTGGTTACCTATGATTTCATGGCAACTGGAAGCATGCGTGGGTGCAATCTTGTGACGGAAGCTGAGAAATGTTTTGGATGTAGTTGCATGTGATAGGAGTTTGGAGAGGACATGATTGGTATATCAATCATGGTAAATCGCTGGGATGCAAGTCTCCGCGCGAATTTGTACTCACTTGAGGAGGACAAGTGTTCCTTCCGGCCTGATCCTACTCAAGAAGCCTCGAGCAGCCAAGCGGCAAAAGAACAAATTTTGCTCCAGTAAATTTTTGGTGCTGCAAATCTAATGGAACATGATTCTTTTCGGTCACAACATATCTGGTTGCAATCAAGTATCAGTTGCCCCTCTGGTGACTCACTCAGTAGTATCCCTTATTGCCACGTATTGTCAACTTCCCAGTGCCCAGTGCTAAACAATGCATCAAACTGGTATATGCATCCTAGTCCCTACTATTGGTCATCTATCATGTAGTATCATCCCACCCACACTAACCAATGTTAACGAACAACAGCAATAAGTTTCATGGTTGAACTCAATGATTCCCTTATCATCACCCCATCAACGAATATCCCCATTATCACCCAACTCTCAACCACTCCCAAACATTACCACCCACCACTACCCCACCACTATCAACCAACTATCAACCACCCTCAAACATTATTAACTACTATATCAACCACCAATAACCACCATTAAATCATCAACCTACTAGACCTACCAGTAACCATCCTTACCGACCCCCCACGCCTTGCCCCATGGCCCTCCCTGTGGTGGTCCCCCCTCGGCGCACCACGAAGCTGGCGGACTTGGCGTAGTGCCGCAAGGCCACGATGCCCTGAACGCCGCTGCCACAGCAGAGGTCCAGGACGCTGCTGACGGCCTCATGGCACCACCGGGTCGCCAGCAAGGGGGTCTTACTACTGGGGGGAGGCTATGAATCATGGTGCGGGTTCTTAGTACTGCCAGGGGTTCTTACTACTGGTAAATGATGGTCAATCTAATCATCATGATGACTGGTTGGTGGATGTTGGTGGGTGAACCACCCCTATAGATGGGTGAGTTTTTTTGGGGGATTGATAGGGATAGTTCTGAGGCTATGCTACCTTGATAAGCTGAAAAAGATCAGGAGCTGAAACAACATGCAGAAAAACAGGTGATCTGCCAACTATATTGTGGTTTCTCCAGCCAGGAAGTGGATGGTTTTTGACTAGTGAAACCACCATTTCTATTACCAAAAAGGCAGAAATCAGCAGCGTCAAACCGATTGACCTCTTGAAACAATAGAAATTATAGTCCCATGAGTCTCTTGAGAAACAAGAACAAGTGTAAAGAAGTCTCAACTTGGTGCAAGAGATCTAGCCCGGCCTCCCTTCACGCAACCGAATGACAAATATGACAACTTTACAATGCTGTTGCCGGAATCGGCTTCTAACAAGTAGCCATCACACCATTTCTACTCCGGCAAGTCTAACAACTCGCCCGATGCGACTTGGCAAAAAAGGCAAACACATGGCACCAACCACTAAAAAGCCACGGCCAAAAGCATGGGTTGACCTACTGCATATGCTAAAAAAACTGAAAACAAAGGTGATGTAACATACCCGGCAGTTGAGAAAAGTGTCATTGCATTCTGCCCCATCACCTTATGAGATTTGCTGAGACATGACATTGCTAGGTCATGCCAGTTCAGACTTCAAACATGTGCTAGTGGGCATGGAAATTGCCCTGCATTCACCAACAAAGACAACAATCGATGGCAGTTCTGAAAGTGTCTTTGCATTTCTGTCCAACACCTTGTGAGATTTGCCGAAACATCACATGGCCAGTTCATGCGAGTTCAAGCTGCAAACATGTGCTCATGAGCATTGTGCTATGCGTTAATCGACACAAGCAACCATCAGTGGCGGGTCTGAAAGTGTCTTTGCATTTCTGTCCAACACCTTGTGAGATTTGCCGAAACATCACATGGCCAGTTCATGCGAGTTCAAGCTGCAAACATGTGCTCATGAGCATTGTGCTATGCGTTAATCGACACAAGCAACCATCAGTGGCGGTTCTGAAAGTGTCATTGCATTTCTGCTCCAACACCTTATGAGATTTGCCGAAACATCACATGGCCAGTTCATGCCAGTTCGAGCTGCAAACACGTGCTCATGAGCATTGCCATGCGTTGATCGACACAAGCAACCATCAGTGGCGGTTCTGAAAGTGTCTTTGCATTTCTGCTCCAACACCTCATGAGATTTGCCGAAACATCACATGGCCAGTTCATGCGAGTTCAAGCTGCAAACATGTGCTCATGAGCATTGTGCTATGCGTTGATCGACAAAAGCAACCATCAGTGGCGGTTCTGAAAGTGTCATTGCATTTCTGCTCTAACACAGCACTTGTTGATAGAGAGCCAAGCAAGACATTTCATTCAAGAAACGAGAACGGACACTTATGATTAGATGGTCAATCAAAATCCCAAGGATATGTCCAGAAGCCGGATCATCTCTGCTGTTCATACGGAATGTTATTGCGCTGATCCATGGTTAGACCACAAAAATCCCCAAAAGGTCGAGAGTTGACAAAAGCCTTGGGCATGCCGGCGGCATTGTTGGTAGACAATTACGAGCTAAGGTCTGATTGAGACTCTCGTTACTTACCTAGTTGTGCACAAACCTTCACTTCAGCTGAGCCAAGCTTCGAAGTAGTAAATTGCAACAAAACTGGCAAGCCCAAGAGCGTGCACATCAATAATCACCATGGATCACCGTGGTTAATTGAGAAATATATTGCTCATATAATCAAGGATGTACAACTTTCAAACATGGTTGGCTATGCTTGATTACCAAGTAACATTTGGCTAGAGCACTCCTGGTAGCTCCTCTCAGAAACCCCAATTAGAAGGGTATAGGGATACCTAGGGATACCCCTGGCTCCCAATCGCTCCCTCCAAACCAACAGCCTCTCGTGGAGCAGCAGCTAGCAATGCCAAAGAGTCCTGGAGCTAAGCTGCGGTGAGACCAGCGCATGAAGTCCCAGCCGTAACCAGCGCTGGTTGCCAAGTTGTCTGACCTGATTTGGAATATGATGGTTTCTCAATATACGGGACCCATGGGGACCCCAAAAATGGTTGGTGTATTAAGGGAATACTATACGGTTAATCAACCAAATGATTTGGGGGGTACCCTAGTTGGGAAACACCTATTTGTTGGTTGGAATTGGTTGGAATATGTTGGAATCCAAACATTTTCAGACTTCTGGATGCAGAATTCTTAGCCTCCTTTTGACTCGAATAGGAGTCCAGCACCAGCTCCTCAGAAAAAGTCTCACAGACATCATCCCCCCCCCCGGCTGAACCACAATCAACCGACTTGGATACTCTTGGACGTCGAGCTGCTACGGCTGGATGATCCACTACTTGGATGCCTGGAACGCCCATCCGCACGGCCATGCCTCTGAGATGTACATCACAGGCTCCAAGGTGTTCGATGAGAAGGTCTTCTCAAAGTCGGTGGCCACCAACAAGTCCTGGTGGCTCAGCTGGGCAGCTGTTGGTCGTGAGAGACCATGCATCAACCATGTGCGGCCATCAAAGTTGCAAAATGAGCAAATTGAAAAGGAACAAAACATGATCAACATGCTCATTTATCATATGTGAGCGATGGATTTTATTCATTGTCTGGCTCAATTGACTTCAATTGACGGGTGTTCCTACCTTGTTCTCCAGTCCCGTAGCGTTTTTTAATGGTACCCTTGCTCTCCAACGCTGCAACTTTTTTTTTTACTGGCTGTGATTTCACGGATCATCTGACCTTATTGAGGAATCTGAAGAGCTGGACGACGTGCTACTGTTCGGTCGATGAAATACTGGAAGTCATGGAAAAAATTGATGTGAAGATTTGATATATATGTTTTAATTGCTTTCTACTATGAGCTGTATCTTGGGTGGACCACTGCTCACCCATACGTATTTTCGCCTCGTTCTGCAATTGATTTGACCTCGTTTTGGACCTCGTACAGGGTCACCAACAATTTCAGCATTTAAAGAAATTATATAGGATATCATAGGGATATGTTACATGAACCATGGAGCCTCGTTCTCGAGGTGTTCCTACCAAAGTCCAAAGATCACCGCATTGGACGTAGTGATACTGTACCAAATGCTGGCACCTGCCTCCCATGGTCCATGGTCCTCTTCCACCGGCCAAACAGCAACGTTGGACATCACAAAGAAGGCACCACAACCTCAGCGTTGTACCGGTGGGACAACCCTTCATCAGCAACACACTTTTCCCGGTGGCAAATCAAAGGACAAGAGTGACCACATGATGCCAAGCCTCAAAAGCTTTTTTCCTATTGCAAAGCTCTCCCTAAAAAACATTTTAAAAAACAACATTTCGAATGTTAAGCTCTATTCGGCGGGACGCCAAGAGAATCTCCTGCATCCCGAGCCATGCTGAGCTGATGGGCTGAAACTATTGGCATCAACTGAAGCACATGCCTGGCTCAGGGAACTGTGCGCGTGATGGACTTTCTCAAAGTGCATGATTCGTTCTGGTTAACTAATGATCGTAGAGATTAGTCAGAGCTAATGATCGTAGAGATTAGTCAGGGCTCAGGATGGTAGATAATGATTTAATATTGCTTTATCATGAATGATGATGGTTAATGATGGTGATTGTTGATGTTGGTCAATCACTCACTGGTCAACAAATAAATGCTCAATTGATTCTCAGTCTTCGATGGTTGATAATGACTCATCAATGGCCAGTGAAAGTTCATTACTGCTCACTTTGATCTACCGACTGCCCATCACCTGGATATACAATCCACTACTAGTAGTATGCCAATGATTGGGATGACAAGGTGGGCCTGACCAATGGCTTGGGGGTAACCCGTAACTGATCTACCGCCCTCACCTCCTCTGGCTCGACCAGTCGACACTCGTTGCCAGCGATCGCACTGATGGCCTCCCATGTGCAATGGGCACGGGCTTGGTGGGTGTCCATAGCGGATGGCACACCAAATATTTGGTTCCAAAAAGGTTTCCATATCGTTTGAGTTGTTGCCAGAAGAAGAGTTCCCTATGATTGACCCCGCAGTTTCCCAACGGGGTGCCTATGGCGTCCCCTTCGGTTTCCCTATGTTTTCCTCCATTTTCCCCATGTTTTCCCCACGGTTTCCGCATGGCTTCCCCCAGCGACTCCCAGCCACCCGCAATCGGAGGAGCAACTTGGTGCACTCCGGACCAAAGAGTTGACACAACCGCGCCAACCTGAGAGACGTTGGGGCCCCGGAGAAACGAACGGTGCGGTTGGGGTATTCGGTTGCGTGGCCTGGCCTTGTCGGTAGTCGGTAGACTCCAAATATGTACGAAGTCTATGCAGATCTTCTAAGATCAAATGAGATATGTGGGTGTTTCTCATTGTTTACCGTCAAATCATCCAACATTAACAATGTGTATAGTACTAAACCATCCATTTTGGGGGGTCCCCTATGGCTTGATAAACCACCAAAACCATATGTGTGTGTGCCGTGCTTCGAACATCTGTGATTTCATGTTGTTCCAACTCCTCGGGTTCCGTGTGTAGCAATGGCTACTCTTTTGTTGCAAGGTGCTCAGCTTGAATCACTACATGAACAAACATAGGGAGTGTTGCCCTTCAAGGAATTCTTGGTGAGTATTGAGAGGTTCATGATGGCGGTCAATCATGAACAAAACCTCTCCTTGAATCTGATCTTGGAATGGACTCAAGCACACGCGCTGCCCCGGGCTTTTTGATCGCCTGAGTCAGTAGGGGTTTTGGCAACTCTTTTTAAGGAACCTAGGGAACATTGAGGAAGTGGCTCAAGATTTCCCCCACACATCTTCAACAGGATTTCACATTCAAGGTACACTAAAATATGATAAAACTATAGTGCATGTGCATTGACAATTGGTGCGGCGATCTAGCGCGGTCGGAGTGCAGCAAGCGCGAGCAACGCATCGAAGCAAGTTTGACTGAGGGATTTGTGACACAACGACAAGAAATGCCATGTGCAGTAGATGTAATGACAGCATTTCGCACAACCTCGTTGCATGGTCACTGGGTAGTTTATGTTTCGATTCCAAAGCAAAACAGAAGGCCCCGGACAAGCTAGACCTGAACCGACATCATAAGCAAGTCTTGATGGATGTTGATGTTGACGATGATGATATGATGAACATCATGACTACACCAATTGAATAACTAACATTGCAAGCAAGGAACCTGACTCACAGCTAGAGTGAATAAAATCAGTGAATGATGAATAAACCAACAAGTATTGTACCATAAATTCAAGGCTGGGGAACTTTCAAGAGGTGAAGAAAAGGCACAGGCAGCAAGACAGCATTAGTTCCCACAGTGAAAGGGCGGAAGACACCGATTTGGACACGTGTTACGGACAGCTATTTCACTTAGCTTCAAATTGGGAACAGGTTTCGCAAATGATCAATAATGGCTTCTATCATCTTCTATCATTTTCAATAGAACAGATGTCAAGAGCTTGTGGTTGTGATGATTAGCTCAGCGTCCCCAGCTCTTAGGCTGAGGCGGCAGAACCCGGTGCAACAGGAAGATCCGCACGAGATCCTGAGAGCAAAGCCCAAGGCTGGGAGAGGTGACTATGTATTCATTATTTTTCTATTTAAACTTGTGATGAAAACACCTTGGAGAGGCGATTTGTGTGATTTTTGTCGAACAAAGTTTGTGGAAAACACCAGGATGTATGAAGGATGTACAATCTCTGTGAGCATCTAAAACACCTCTGCAGATTCAAGACCTCTACTATTTGACAATATTCAGCACAAGAGCTTTGAACTGGATGCAATATTCAATAAGTTCGCAAGGGATGTTTACTACAAGTAAATCAACATGAGGCTGTATCTGTGCTTTCTTGGCTGGAAGATTTGAGGAGGCCAAAATCTGAGGTCCCAAAATCCACAAAAGCTGCTGGCATTTATGACGTCTGAAATCTGGATCTCCGTCACAATGGCGCACCACTCACTTCACATGCAAGCAAGTGGCAACCAAATCCACCGGAATCTTTGGCCCAGAGTTCTGGCCGGGCACGATGGCAGCTGGGTGGCACAGCTTGGAGCAAAGCATCGGCACAAAGTGAATGGTGCGATACCGCTTAATTCATTGTATTGGCAAATAGATGGCAATGGAAAACTACATTGAATAATTAGTTTTGGACATGCTTAATTCATTATGTTGTATACCCTCTGGTAAACTAACATGGCTGGCTGGAAAATCCATGAAAATCCACTAATTATTCATGCTTTCTTAGGATTTCTCTACAACATAATATGGTGATCTTCCATTGCTATGTTAGTTTACCAAAGTGTAATGATGTCACCCTTCTCAACCAATGACGGTGTCCATCATGCCCTGTGTAATATCTATAGCCAGCAGGACCTCCTTCATGGGATTCTTCTCCTCAACATTCTCAAGGAGTCCTTGTTCCAAAGCATCCGCTCGACCTTGACAACATGGTGGCATCATGTGGCATCAACATTGGAAAAACCAACGAGTCAACAGCTTGAAGACTGCACGTGGTTGCATACCTCTGAAGGAAACAATCCATCAGTCTGACTTCGAAAATTCATAGATATACAAGGCTGCTGGGACAGAAACGTCTTCAGTGCGTTTTCAAGTGCAACAAAATGGTGGTTTCTCAGGATAGGGAACCCCGAAATTATGGTTGGTTAGTTTATTGTTAAAAATGATTACTGATGAAAAACAACTGGAGGGGTCCCCAAACTGGCTTGAGAAAGATCCAAATAGGCGTTCCTCAAAATAGGGTACCCTATAGTTGTTGGTTCTTATCCCCTTTAAATCATTAGACATCACTGGTTCATGCTTAACTCAAATCCTTTCCCCCAGATCTGTTCCCAGGTCCATCACATCTGAGTTCCGGAACTCTCCACGAAGATAAACTCAGACATGGAGCTCGCCTATCCGTGTGTTGAACCAGGAACTGTCCAGGGATGGATCGCTAGGGGACTGCCGCCTCCAAGGTGTGTTTATGTGGAGGTCCTACGAGTCCAGCCTGCACCAGCAGCTTTCCATGTCTCAATACTTGAGAAGGTGCTGAGATTATGTTGCTAAGGTCCAGGCCAAAGCTGGAACTGGGCCGGTAAGGATTGTGACACATCGGAATAAATGAGTTGGCCGACTTTCTCGTTCGCGATCCAAAGGCTGCGAATACGCTAAGATTCGGTAAAGGATAGCATCCAAGAACCAAAATCAGAACTCTATCCAGTATCATCAAACATGCTCAACAAACAACTCTACAGGACTCTATCCAGTGACATAAATCACAAACTCTCAAGACACACCAGCCAAATTCAACACAGACAGCATCTCTGCCGGATTTTCTTTTCCCATCACACCTTGGAGCCCATGAGAATCGTCTCCACTTGGTACCTGGGTAGCCATTTGTACAACCTTCGGGCCCCTTGGTATGTTGTGTCTTGAGCGCAAAGAAATCCGTCCAGAGTGGCCCAAGTTGCTGAAAGGTTCTCAAAAGCTTGGTCAAAGGGAAGTGATCCACTTGAATCCCTTGTCGAAGGAAGGTTCAGGAAGTTCTGAACAAGTTTCCTTTCACCAAGACATCTCTGCAGATTTTGGTGTCGCCTCACACCAAAAAAAACATGCGACGGACAACCTTTTCACAGCAGGATGGGCCTGGCCACTCTGAGGATCCAAACTTGTTGGCCAAGAAGACTTGCCGGATCTCGGCCATCAGCCCACTGGAGGAGCTCACATCCTGGCGCCCCTCTGGCATCCTCTAGCCTCCATTCTTCATGGAGGTGTCCACAACTTGGGAGTTTCTAACCCTTGGTTTGCAAGCAGCAAAATCAGCATCTTGCTGTGGTCGAAAGAGATCAAGCCATGCGAAAAGGATCGCATCTGTCTGTGCGTGATGTACCATGCAGAGACTTCCGACTGATGTTTGATGTTTTTTTCTCGGGGTGTATACTATCTTTTGCCGACAGCTATATCCAAGCCTCTCCAACACTCCAAATGGTAGCCTTATGAGGATGGCTCCGTGAATATCCACAGTCCCATCCAATCTTCAAGGTGGCCTGCACATCTTCCTCTGATTCATCCCAAAAACCCTAATAGGTTGGTTGCTTGGTTGGCTGAAACCATTACTTGCTTGGTTGCTTGCTTGCTGAAAACACTAATCACCCAACAATAGTATCAGTTATCCCAGATTATCAAGCAGGTTATCCCAGGTAACTAACTAGTTACAATACCAAGGTTATTCCAAGTTGATACTGGTTCCTGCTAGGAACACCACTCAAGAACACCCAGGTTCATACTGCTTGGATCTGGTTGGTAGGTTCTCCCAGGTCGATACCCTCTGGTAAACTAACATGGCTGGAAAATCCACCATTTTGGCAACGAAAAACCTTGGGAAATCATCAATTTGCGGTGAATTCTCCAGCCAGCCATGTTAGTTCACTGGTTGGTTGTACCATCGCCTAGGGCACCGACCCGGCGTCGTCCCTGCGCCCACCTGGCCCTGCATGAAGTCTGGATGTCGAGGGCCCTTCAGCTGCGCGGAGTAGCGGGTCAGTAGCTCCAAGCGCGAGTCCCACCTGACCCAGTAGCCGGGCATATGACACACTACCTTTACCTGGGGATACCTGGAAATACCTGCAAATGAAGATCAGGTGCTAGGGGCTCATACCTGGGGATGTCTGGAGGAAATTAAGATGATTTTTGCAACAAATCATCTGGTATCTGCATGCACACATATGCACACCATCTATCTGTACATCGAAACGATGAGGCAATACACTCGGAGAGGAGCTGAAAGACCAAATTTGCGATGATCTGCATGGGATCCGCCTTGTAGAAAGGGATTTTCTACGAGCCAAGGATGTTCATTCAACGTCGGTCGGACGGTCCGTTGGTCTGTCAGTCAGTATGGTTTATACGGATGGCTCTTGCTCCAAAGAAATGAAGCCAGGCTTCAGAATGATGATCACATCATTGACCATGATCAACCGCTATTCTGATTCATAGCATCAATAGTCACCATTTATAACCAACCTATGGTGTTAGTGGTCAGTCATCACAAACAAAAAGCGATCCACGGCCACCCGTAACCCCCCAAAAGCTGTCCAGCACCGTTGCCACAGCTACCGCCCCACCCTGGCTGCGTGGCAGCGGCTTGCTGAAGCTCTTCGTACCTGAGAGCAGCCATGCGCTGTCAAGGTCTATCCTGGCGGTCCTGGGATCCATTGGGTTTAAGCCCTTGATACCACTGATCAAGGGTTATCTCAGCTAAGGAATACCTTGGCCCTCCATAGTTGCTTAAGCCAAGGTATCACTAACTAATCAATGCTTAAGCAACGGATATTCTGCTGGCAATTCGTGATGCACTTCCAAGCCTGTGTGCAAAATCTTGTCTGTGAGCCCCTAACTAGAATACCCAAGGAGTGGAAACTTTCCATGAACTAAGCTTCCTAAGGGGTGCCATGGAACATCCATGACTAGATTTAGCTTAGTGGAACATCCATGACTGTATTTTTTCTGATTAATGATTTATTCACGTCGAGTCAGCTTCACAACTAAACACTAACCCGCCCTGTGACATGCTGTTATCTCAACACCGCTGCTGCTGTTGCCCTTGTTGATGGTGGGAATGATCAGGAGGATTCGAAGATTATGATGATCTGATGATGGTGATGGTGATGGTGATGCTGATGGTGATGGTGGTGGAGGTGGTGGTGGTGGTGGTGATGATGATGATGATGATTCAAAGCCTTCCACATAATTTGAGTGCGCGTTATGAAGCCCTGGTGACATCTCCAAACATACCAAGGGCACTAGAAGACTTGTCGATGGTTAATCAACCAACCATTTGTTCATGCCGGGGAAAATCACAGATGTTTCAAACCACCAACTAGAAGATCAAAGCCACGGTGGTTTTGACATGTACAGCTCTAGAGATTGGTATTTAGAGTTCAAAGTCTAGAACCATGAGCATTTCGGGTGTCAGTGCATATCCCTGATAATGATCAAACAGGTTTTGACCACTGCTGAGCTATCTCCTGACTGAGTTGTCTTGCGATGGGTTAACAATGGTGGGTCACCCAGCAAATCAAGTTTGATCCAACCCTACACCAGTTGAGATTTGGGTCCTGATGGGTCTGATTGCGGATGGTCCTCTTACATCTTTTCACCTTTGCCAAGTGACGCTCCGTCGATGTCAAACAATCGAAGCCTGGACAAGCTGAATGACAGGCCTCAACTGTCATCCAATCATCAGTGAGGGTATCCCCAAAGCCATAATTTGATCGAAAGACTGGGCTGCCACAACGCGCTGGGGAATGGTCCGATGTTGGTCCAATCACAAGTGCGATCGGCACTCCAAGGGGCTTTCCAGCAGTCGACCACCAAATCAAGTGAAGAATTCTAAGATTGGAAGTAATCCCAACATGCCCTAAGAGCCGATGGCTCTCTGCAATCATCCTGAAGTGACTTTAAGTGATCCCTCTTCAGCTGCTCCATGCGCAGCCCTTGCCTCAAGACCGCGCTGTTAATCAGTGCAGATGACAAGTTTGCATGGTCCTGGCATGTTCATCGGGATTTCGGCAAGAAAGTTCTCTGTGGCTGATCTCATTGTGTCATCTCTCTATAGCCCAAGCCAAGATTAAGCGTCGACAAACAGCCGCAATAATGTATGTTCAGCCCAAAATGTATAGATCCATCATGATCTTGATTATAACGTTACAAGCCTTATAGTTATGGCAACAAATGATCATCACTATTCATGGTGGCTCGTGGTGGCTATCTGGTCTGATTGCAGTGTTAACGACTGATGATTGTTAGATAGTGATACTTCATGATTGTTGTACCATGAGGTTGATAGTTTTATTTAGCTTCACAAAGGTTCATGATCGAACATATGATTGCTAATGATGGTTGAACACGCTCGATGATGGTCCATCAATCGTTATTTTACTGTTACTGGTAGTCAATGGCTATGATCAACGGTCAATTGATTCTTGCTTATGGCTATTGATGGGCCATGTTCAACGATGTTTAATTAATGCATGCTTACGGCTAATGATTCTTGCAAATGGCTTTTGTCAATTGATGCTTGCTCATGAATGATGATAATGATTCTTAGCACAATGAGCAAACATGGCACCATTCACCAAGCACCATCACCATTGCTTATGGCCAGCAATCACTCATCCATGGCACCGCCATCACCCCGGTTGCACCGCCATTGGGACCGCCGCCGGTGCAGTGCCTCCGCTCCGCGCAGTTGTTGAACCTCCCATTCGCAGCGTGCCAGCTCCGCCTTCCCGGTGCATCCACAGGGCCGTCCCCACGGGTGATGGGCGCCTTGTCATCAGCCCAGCTACAGAGAAGATACCGGTAGCTGGTATAACAACTTATAGCTGGTATAACTATATATATAAAATGATATAAAATGTCTATATCAAACCATGATCAAAGTATAGCTAGTATAAGATTAAGATGCTATCGTCGTATGAGTTCTCACGTGACCTGCACTTCAACTTCTGCATCAGCGCAAACGCGCGGTGGTATGCAATCCACAACGGGCCGAAGCGATGGAGATCCGAGGGCCTGACCTCAATGACCTGGGATGGTGGAGCGATGTGACCGCGAAACGCTTCATGGGCGACTGCTGATCATCTGGTTGATATTTGTTGATACTTAGAGGTGTTCGCAATAGTTGATATTGTTTGATTTAGTAGTTCATGGGGGCATTTAGATGAGCTTTAAAGATTGATGACGCTAATTATTCATCTCAGGTACAAAAGTGATTTGCTGTTAAAAATGAGCAAGCTTAGCGAATCCATTTTGGAGTGATCGCAATCTTGCTGGTATGTCCCCCTCTCATTGTTTGGTTCTTGGCTAATTTCCACCATCGTTAGCCGTTAGATGTTGTTGTTGTCAAATATCATGATGTCATAGGAACAATATGAATGAAACCACCCGAGGTTGAACCATAAATGGTGATCTCTCAAGATAGGGAATCCCTCAAATCATCATGGTTTAATCATTTCTGATCATATAGTCCAACCATTCTTTCATCATGGTTTAATCATTTCCAAAATTCTTGGGGGTTCCCCCAGTCAAGAGAAACCACCAAACTGCTGATTCACCATCAGGACCATCAGGTCTTGGGGGTCTCTATGGATCTGTGGATCCACCATAGCACCGATGCCAAGGCACTGCTTGTGTTACAGCACCATGGGCTCGCACCACTGCATCGTCACATTGGTGCCGCGGTGCAGTGGTCGTCTCCGAAGGGTCGCCGTAGGGCAAGGCCTGTCGAGCAATGAGCGTTTTCCTTCGGAATCCAGCAATTCTCTCAACACAACCATAATGTTGGTTTCTGATTAGTGTAACCCCCCCGAAAGTAATGAAAATAGATGAAACCAACAGGTAGATACTAATCAGAAACCAACATTATAATATTTCATGAAACCACCCATCAATAATCATTTTCATCAGCTGTTCACTAGCTATCCAACCTTTGGATGATTTTCGGATTTCACTCGTAGCCTTTTGTCCCAGTGATTGGAGTTGAATCGTTGAAGCTGTTTGCCTGACAGTTGTTGTGGATAAGATGATCCGAGCTGGTCGATGAATCTCTCCTGGTGATCTAGTCACAGCTGATAGTCCATGGACCCCGCAGCCTTCAAAGCTTCCTTGAGCTCTTGCCTTAGTCAGTGGTGCACCCTGCAGCATTGGATCTTGTCCTTCACCAACCACTACAGTTTCAAACAAGGGCGGCATTCAGCAACTGATGGTTGGGCACTGTGGATTTTCACAACGCCACGCAGTCCCTCCTTCGAATCGAACACCCCTCATCTGTCTCTGCTGCACGCCCAAATCCTTACGAATGCTGAGAGTTTTTGTAGACGTTTCGGGTCACACTTCAGCCCATCCGATGAACAGAAGAGTGTTTCTCAAAATACATGACTCCCCAAATCATCCAGTTTATAAACCATTTACAGGAATAAACCATAACTTGAGGGTCCCCAAGTCCTGGCTAGTTCGAAACCATCAGAAGCATTGGTAAGGTGCCGCTACCTCCACGGGTGCCGCCGAGTTTCTCCTTGGCGACCAGCTGTGACAGAACTGACTGGTCAGTCAGGCCGGCCATGGCCTGGCGCGAGCGGTTCGTGCAAGCACAGGTGGATTGAGCGATGGAAGTAATTGCTACAAATTGTGGTAGCACAACTATCAACCACAGTTACTTGTGGTACTGCCATCTTGAAGATGGAAGTGGTACTTGCTATCAACTTTTCCATCTGTGTTCATGATGGAAAACAGGGTGCTTTCTGGAAACTTCCAGCTTGCCTTGCCTGTTTTTGCAATAGAAACAGATTCCAGTAGGATCAATGGAGGCAAATCCTTGGTATGCTTCACTGAACTGAGAACTAAGAATTTTGAATATCTGCAATAATAAATTCTAAGAATTTCTAATTCTAATCTCTACAAAAGGTGCAAAAAGAATCCTCTAATTCATCTTCAGTTCCAACTGACTCTTTCTCACCCGTTGATCTTGGCACATAGAGTTTCAAATTACATTAATTATATATCCCTGTTCACCACCCTGCCACATCCTGATTGTTTAGGATTGTTCAGGGGTAGGAAACTGATGGAAACGCTGTGATCTGCCCAACTATCCGGCCTCCCATTGCTCGCGTAAATCTGCGAAGTTCCTGACCAACGAGCTTCGACCATATTTCTTGCTGTTTTCAAAGACTTTCAGGAAAAATTGTGGTTTCGATGGTTGGTAATAACCAATGAGAAGCGGCAATCATGTGCGAGAAGTGAATTACGGGTGCTTTGATTATGTCCCACTAGCCATCACTAGCCTGTCAAAAGGCGCCAGAATCTGGAATGAGACAGGTCTGAAATGTGGACTTGGATGTACAGACAACGAATTCACAAATGTCATCCGAATGGGCCAGCTATGGGAAGCTACCCAACTTCGGCAGTACATTGTGGATCTTCAGCATTGTCCTCTCCTGATTCTATCACCGATTCAGCGAGTCTGAAGGTGGCGTTTCTTGTCGTCTGCCTTTTGCACATCTCTCTTAACAGCTAGCTCCCCTTGAGGCTTGTGATGTTTTCATCATAATGCACTCATACAACTATACAAGTCTTATCAAGTACGAGTACTTGTGTAGGACCTGTACAGGTTATTTCCGATCCAAACATCCACGAGTGGTTCAGACCCAAAACTCGGGCTACATCCAGTGTCGGGCCTTGCAGCGACGTCCAACTCGGCAATGGCAGATGTGTCCTCTGCAGCGAGCCTGCGCCCAGGGTCAATCCTTTGCAGTGTGGGAGAACCTTTCCTGGCTGTGGGTCAGCTCAACATTATCAACCACAACAATTTATTAACCATGGATGGTTGATATGGACCCATATAGCCCTCTAACCTTAGCTATATCTTGGCTAGTTGTGTCGCTGGTCAAGCCGCACCTGCCGGTTCTGCTCACAATGCTACCATCAGAAATCATCAGTGGGCACAGCAGGGGATGAGCACCCCCTCGGCCTCGCCACATGCGCCTGCAGCGAAGCGGGGTCAGCCAACCATGACCCCAAACATCTGATGGTTTCGGCTGTTTTCCCCGTCAAAACTTAATGTTGGATGTGGATGAGGTGGATTGTTCTCCTCCAATAAGCCAAGAGTGCAAATGAAAATCAAACTGAATGTGTTCGGTCAATTTCGCGAGTGTTGCAACTATCCACATGGATTTTATGTAACGTGATACGACTCTTTCATACTATCGCCTCCTCGCAAAATTAGCCATGGTCAATACTTGGATGATCATCCCACTGAGTAACCGCTTAGTAAGCCTGTGCATGCGAACTACCCTAAGTGCGTTACACCATTGATCAAATCATGTAAAGTGCTGTGAAGTCATCCAACTATGATCAACGATGAACGAGTTGGACAACCATCACAGAGGACGCTGAGAGCTACGGCCTGTCCCAGCCATCCATGCCTCCCGCCGTTGCCGGCCACGAAGTGCAAACACCTAAGACTTGAGAGAACCTGTTGGGTCAACCTGCTTGGAACTTGGGACAGCTCTCCGAATCGATCTCAATGGTCATCTGCAACCACGAAGGCAAGGTGGAGTCAAGCCATTCTGACACTCCTGAACCTGAAACCTCCGAGAATTGCTGACATTTGACTTATAAACAAGCTACAGTAAATCAATCTAAATCCAATCAATGCCAAATTCATAGGTATTCCAGATGGTATTCGAAATGTATTCCATATATAGGTATTCCAACACTATCCGTTAAGAACACCGCATCGCCAAAGATTGCCACCGTAAGATCAACCCTGGACGACTGTTGGGTGGTGCAATCGCGCCACTTCGCTGGCTACTTCCTTGGTGATGGCCTACTCTAACTGTTCCGTTTAGTCAAAACTGTTGATGTGTCACAGAATCACTGCTATCTTGAACAGATTCTTAAGAGATTAAGAGATCGTAGTGTAAAAAGATGGAAATACTGATGCATTGCTTGTTTTGAAATACGGGAGACTTCTTGAGACAAAAACTGGCACAAGGGCGGCAGCTGCGCTTTTTCAGACATCAAGAGTTCGCAACATCGAAAGAATGTTTGGAGTCATCTCCTGAGCTCGCCAGTGCGTGGACTGATGATGCTGTAGGTATCATGGTCTGGGAAAAAGGAGGCCTGCAGCCTGCCTAGATCTTGCGTTGAGCAGGTTGCGTGATGTACATACCCGTACACAAAAGCCAAGTAGGCTGTCGGCAGTCAAAATGATCGCACAATCATGCAGAGTTCGTCATTTTTAGCAGATTTGTATCTTAAGCTTTATGTCTTATCGACCTCTTCACAGAATCACGACCAAATTCTTTGAACGTCTCAATGGACAGGACTCATAGATTTCTCATTGCTACCGTGTGAATTGAAAGGATGTCACAGGACTAAGAGCTCCCCAAGCACTACGACGTGCCAATCGTTGACCTCAACTCTTCAACTTCCCAAGGTCTGCAGATCATGAGTCAATGAGCTTCACCATGCTTCACCCCTTGACAGAAAGCCACAATGGCACTTCGTTCACCTGCTCACACCTCCAAAACAAACGATTTGTGCAACAGCACCTGCCATGGTAATGCGTGGTGCATCTACGCTCACCTGGCACTGGACCGAGCTTCTCGACAGATTTCGTTTGTGCAAGGGCACTTCGATGCTTTGAAGCCTGGGTCCGGTCCCGGGTGGGACCAGTGATTGCCATCAATGAAGTTCTTGGGAGAACAGGATTTGGGGACGGGAGTTCGAAGCCAAGATGTGGAGCTCTCCAGAAGATAGGCTATCGCACAAAGCTAGTCTCTTCCGGCACGAAAATGATCTTCTTTGGGACGACACTATATATATGGACTTCCCAATGGGTCAACTCATTTCGCAAGAAACAAGCCAGCAAAATCTTCCCAACTTGTAGCCTGCAAAATCATCATGATACTTGCAGTTTGCAGATGTGCTCCAGGAATCAAATCAACCCACAAGGCATGATCGTGATGATTTCGATGATGAGGATGATTGTGATCACGATATCGGCGATGATCGTGGATGATCGTGGTGCTTGATGGATGGCGGTGATCATGGTTGCTCTTAATTGCCTCTTGACCCTCTAAAAACTCCTATCATCACAAGTTTATATAGGCTAAGTCGAAGGCTCACTTGTTCAAAGCCAAACGCTTGTGCTAGCGTTGCACTGGGCATATCACACGTATTCCATGGTCCTCTAGGTCCCTCTGAAATCCTCTGCCCCCGTAGCCACGGGTGGCTTGAACAAACCCAGGTTGACGACCGAGCATCGACTCAGCTGAAGTGGTGAGGATGATATTGTTGCGGTAGCACGCCTGCCATGGGATTGTAAACCCTGCCATGTTCTATCTACGGTGAATAGGTGAGCAATCAAAGGAAATGGAGACATGATCATGATCGCATTTTTTGACCCAACAGAACCCATACACTCTGGTAAACTTCACATGGCAATTGAAAATCCACCATTTTATTCGGAAAAGCTTATGAAATCATCCGTTTAGAGTTGACTTTCCATTGCCATGTTAGTTTTCCAGAGGGTAATCCTAGTATAGCTGTAATCATCATAGTTCTTTTTATCAGGTTAAAACCAGAGGCTGTTCATGGCCACCTCCCGACATCTTTGGGTTTTCAAAAATGCAAAGAGGGAGATGACAGAGGGACCGTGTTGGAAGGGGATCCCCATCCCCAAGGTTCGCAGCATTCAACCCTGTGATGGATCTATCCAAGGCGCGCTCACAAGCATGGCATTCGACCGTGGCCGTTCTTCATGAAGCAATGGATCAAAATGGTTGGTTTATGCTGGCTGATGTTGGTTTCCCTATGGGAAGTGTGGGTGTGGGGGAGGTGTGGGGGGCACCCCCATCAATCAACTCATCTTTCCGATGGTTGGTATGTACCTTTTGGAAAAATGGACAGCCCTTTACAAAGCACAAATCACATCAGCTTCCAAAGCCACCCACTGGGGCCTCTGTACAACAGGAAAAACCCAGGATTTCCTCGAAACGTTTGCTGCTGTGTCCCATGATTTTAGACCTCAGTACTGTGATCAGGCAACACCAGGGCCTGCAATCAAGTAGCAGTGACACGCGATGCTGTGTGGTTTACAACGGTGCTCTTCGCTTGGAAATAGCTGGGCATCCCACAACTCCTCCGATGAAAAATTGATGATCCCTCGCGCAATCTCATTGCCCTGGTGGCAAATCCGCAGAGCTTCATTGTGCAAAAACCTGAGATTCATGGAATCTGAAGAAACGAAGGGACCGGCAGAAAATATCATAAAACCACAAGTCCTATGGAAAAATATGGAAAACCATTGAAAACCATAGGAAAACCGTGGGAAAACTATAGGAAATTTCATGAAATACTTGCTATGACAAACCCCATACATCTGAAGTCGAGGAAGAACCATTTCTGGTGTTTGTGTTTGGCTGTGAAAAATGCAAGCGACCTGCGTGGTAAATGATTTGACGTCAAGGGTAGTTAGTCACGGCTTCTGTGTCAGGAGGGGGAAGGGAAAAGTACCTCCACAGCCAAGCGCACATTGCTTGGCACCCATCTAGAAACCACATTTCAAATGATCAATGTCAGTGTCAGACCCTTGGCACTGCCTGTAGTGCCTACTAGCAAGGGACATAAATCTAGTGAGCTGAGATTCTAGAAGTTTGCTTTGCTGACAGTCGGCTGAAAGACATCCAAACTTGAGAAGTGCTACAGCAAATGATGTCAGACCAATGTCAAAAGTGCGACACTTCAGTCAAGAAAACAATGTAAATAGCGAGCGCTTACTCACTACAGTAGGTACAAGTAGCAACTACCCAACTAGGTCAGAAGCTTTTCATACTTCATCTCCAAGTGGCGAGCCCTGCACTTCCGTGATGCCAGCGGGCAGCAAGCTCTTCTTGGATCCCAAAGCCTCTCCAAATATGACACCAGTGGGTGATGGCCGTGCTCCCAAACCACCAATGATTCGATCCAACTGCTTCCGCTCCCAAAAGCCATTCGCTCTGTTCACCTAGATCTACAACTGCCACTTGGGTTAGCACCAGTTCGACACAATGGCTGTTCTATCCTTTTATATCCTTTTATGTCTTCCAACGCGGTTTCTTTGGCTGGTGATTTGGAGTCTTGACATTGGCACCACTACCAGTGTACCACTCGAAATTGACCACGAGTTTAGCTCCTCAGCTTGGGTCAGGTCTGGTGATTTAGCACCACTCAACTGACGCGCCAACCCCACACTTCGAGCTTGGGCTCCATCTTCAAACAGGGCCAAGAATTGTTGGATAATTCACGGGTTTATAATTCACGGTGAACTAAGTTCACCCAATTGTCCAACCATTCAATCATAAACCAATGGTTGGATATATACGGGCGTTTCTCAAAACCCAAATCATCCAAGTAAGCATTTATAGTCAACCAACAATTATTAGGGTTCCCTATGGCCTGAAAAACCACCATGTACTCGGGTTGAACTGAACATTTGAACCTGCTGCCTGACTGTCCAAACCCTGTCGCACTGGACACCTTGGCAGCGCCGTTGTCCAACTCGACCTGCCCACTGACCTAAGACAAGTTCACAGTACTTCGTGATGCGGGACCCTTTCTGGCACACCATTCCTCACAGTAGCAACTTGTAGCAACCAGTAGCAACCAATGCGTCAGATTCAATGGCACTGGTGTGTATCTTGGTCAGTCAATGAGGCTAATCAAGAACTATTGACAAAATTCAATGATTTACCTGCCTCAAAGGGTTGACGGGAATCGGTACTTGACAGTCCACATGAACACCTATTGCTGGCTACATCATCATGCAATGAGTCTCAAAAAGCATTGATGCCCTGGCTGTCTGTTGTAACAAAAGGTGCGTGGACTTAAAACATTCAAGCGCCGTAAGTTCAAGTTCAGTCAAGCCACCTTCATGACAGCGCGGTGCGTCACGCTGAAGATCTCTTGTCGTCAAATCCCAGTCAAAGCATAGAAAAATATGAAACATCAACTATGGCAAACTGAAGCATGCGAAAACGCAAATGTATGCAAACTCACAATGTTTATGATTGGTATCGCCAGCTTGCGTCACAATATGTTCAAGAATACCAAACCAAAGACAGATCGAATAGATTCGAATAGCCATCCTCCATGAGACTAAACAATATTTGACCCACGCCAACTCCCTATATCGCGCAGCCATCGTAGGACAAGAGACTGGCAGGGACAAAATCCATCGCCTCGTGTCATGCACCGTCTGTGCAGTGTCCTGTCACCAATGTTTACACATTCACAAGCGGTGCTTTCTCAAAATCGGAGTACCCCCAAGTCATCCAATATCAACCATTCAGATTGATAAACCAACCATTTTGAGGGTTCCCTCTTTCTAGAAACCACCCAATAGTCTATTACAAGTCGAAACTTATTCGCAACGGGGTGCGATTGATTCTGGAAGATCGGATGCCAGCGAGCGGGAGATGAACTACTCCTGACAACGATTTGGGGGGTTCTTAAAATAGGGGAGCCCCAAGGAGCCCCACAAAATGGTCGGCTTATTACTGATTACTACATGTGGTGGTTTCTCAAAATAGGGAACCCCATAAAATGGTTGGCTTACTACTATAAATGACTACTATTGGATGATCTGGGGGACCCCCTATTTTGAGAAACCACCATGTAAGTGACTACTATTGGATGATCTATGGGTGCCCCTGTTTTCGGAAACACCCATTTGAAGACTTCAACAACTCAAAAATCGGTATGGAACCCAAACATGCACCGGTCAGCATACTGTATTCTGACGAAAACAACAAACCCTTGAGTCTCAGGCTGTCCTCTGCAACTTTCAAACAATCATGGAATGCAACATCATAATAATACACCCTTTTAGACTGTATGACTACGGTGCTCATAGGTATCATGGAAAAAGCCATATGGGTCGCACAACAGATTTTTTCTCAGTGATTCTTCCATTCTGAAGCCATGGATGGTTGTCATGTTGTGAACGTTCATGGCGCTTCCCATCAAGCCATTCTTCGCCATTAATTGCCCATGGCTACGAAATGATTCCTGATGACTGCTACAGGATTAACATAGATCAATCACTTATAACAGGTAACCAATCAGCAGTAATCAGTACTTATAACCAACTATCAATTCATAAGCCATTCTTAACTGACCAATCATTAGTACAAAACCAATTACGGTTTCCGTATCAATGTATCAGCCATTCTCAAACCGACTGGTGACACCCCTCCCCTCCCCGTCCATGGCCATGAAGTAGGTGGCTTCTTCAGGCAGTTTGGCCTCGCTGCCGAGGGCACCAGCTGGTACAGCACGTGACGATGCCCGGCAACGGAAGTCACTTAGAAGATCTTGGCGTTAGGATCTGTAGGCATATTATGGCATATTATGGCATATCTAGGCCATACTATAGGCCATACTAGGCAACCACAACACAGGGTGACTGGCTTCACCAGCGAAGTATAGCGAAGTTCCACGATCGCGATCAGCTGTGCAACAGCGCCAAGCCTCAGGATCTTCGCTGGGCACGTAGTCCAACAAAGCCAAGAGTCGGCGAGGGAACAACGAGTTCATCAGCAAGCAAGGGATACCTGGCAGTGGGTCAAAATGGTTGGCTAGTATCCCATAGTCTCCCCCATTATTGTTGGTTAATATTGACATATATTGACCCCACCTGGAGGAAGCGAAGCAAGCGGTTTGGTCACGAGGTGTCAAGCGGTGCAACGAGGTGTCTTGATGCCACACGTGTTATGAATGTTTGGGTCATGCACATGAGTCGTGGATATGAGACCCAGTAATAGATCTACATGATTCATATATTCATAGCATGATCAGCATGTGTGATCATGTGAATCATGTGTGATTTCAATCGTCGATTCTTGCACGATAATGAAGGGTGAATCCTCCCCTCACAATGCAAATCCAAGGAAATGTTCTTTGCCAGAGGCAACTTCCCCAATCAGAAACAGTCCGGAGGAGACTGAATCCTGCCCCGCACTACACCAGCTGGAACCAAATTTAGGAGTTTTTATCGCTTCAAATAGAACAGTGACCTTTCACATCTCCAACAGCATTTCCACTTACCGCAGCAGCAACCGAGCTGTATCACATATCGACAATTATCAACTCATCAGAATTACTGCATGAATCATGATCGACCCAATCAACTCAATCCACTAATCACCTGAATCATAGTCAACTCATCATCACTTCCCCAGTCCCCAGCATGTAGGGTGCCTGACACAGATGCGGTTCGTGCCGCCAAGATCTTTGTGGACATGCCGCCCGTTCCCAGGCCGCTGCCAGCGTCCTTGGTTTCCACCTTGAGAGCCTTAGATCGGATGAGGCCTAGGCATGGGCATGGCAGCTGGGAAGGGTAGCATCACTCAACAAGATATCGGTCTCAACTCCTATGATTTCTGAGATGAAGTGATGGTATAGTGATGCATAGAGATTGAAAAAATGCTTTATCACGCCAGGAGTCGGGATGTTATTAAGATTGAAGATACAAAATGGAGCAATTGAAAAGCGCTGAGACTGTTGGCCGAGTTAGTTTTCCATTGTGACTGTGCTGGTTGGCGGATTCTCAGCTCATGGATGGTCCACCAATGAGCCAAGATCCTAGCATCCAGCGGATGGTCCGCCAAACGCTGGCAGACTAATTCCAAGTGAAAATTGAACATCTGATGGCAATCCTCACAAGTGATTGGAGTGATTTCATGTTGTCTGGGATCCACTAGAATTTTACATCATTCTACATCCGTGTTTGCTTTTGGGTATGGGGTTTTAATATTCTACCTGTTTTTTTTAATGCAGCTGCGTCATGCTGCCTCATCGTTTCCCCATCTTCATGTCTACTTATGATTCGGTGGCAGCATGTCACAACGAGTGATGCGCACAGAGACTCACTAATCACTAATCAAAACCGAATCTAAATGCTTCCCAAAGCTCCCGGCACAATTCCCGACCCAAGGAACCCATGGTTCTGGTACCACGAACAGCGGTTTGGCATCAGGGTTCGTCCGCGGGTTTGCGGTGTAAACGCAGGAGACGTCGGTGAAAAGACCTGAGCAACTGGGATCCCAGTGGTTCTCTGAATCATTAGCCTTCGCTTTGCCATGGCATGCCATGGCCACGTGGGGGTCACTAGTGTCGCAACATGACCCTTGTCCAGGACCAGAGCCAACGGCTCCATACGCAGTCCAGGATTCAACCAGCAGAATTGCAGCTGAGGAAATGCTGACATGCATCCTTCTTGAATTGCTCTACGGATACAGTACCCGGTTCCAGTGACAAACATCCAAATTTCGGTTCCAGCCTTCCACAAATAGCAGGAAACAACATTTGTGAAACTTGGTACCGTATCCATAAATCAAGCATTTGTATCAATTGGACCAGCAACAAATTAAATCCAACATTTGTGAGGTCATCCTTGCAATCGATCTCGGTCAAACGCTGTGTCCAAGTGGCACAGAGCATCGGCGTCCAATTGAACAGCTGTCAGCGCTGCCAAATTGTCCTAGGCGCAGCTTCTGACACGACGAAGCTGCGACTTTCGCTCAGCAGAACAAGGATGCTATACCGAAATGGTGGTTTCTTAAGATAGGGTACCCCAAAAGTGGTTGGTTTATTAATTACTATAAATGACTGATAAACTGGATGATTTGGGTTACCCCTATTTTAAGAACCCCCCAAATGGCTTTGTGCCAAGCCAGAAGGTAACCAATCACCCGCCAAAGCTCATGATATCGAATGATATTTTTTACAAATGGAAACCATGGGTTTGGGGGGGGGTCATTGTTTTGGCACATACCCAAATGGATGTGAAAATCGGTGTGATCTCCTGACCTTGAATATCCAGTGAGATCATCCAGTGATTGAACATCTGGTGGTTTCTCAAAATGGGTTTCCCCCCAGTTAAACCAGCCATAACTCGGGGGTCCCCGACTGGCTTGAGAAACCACCAGATTTATCAAAGAATGGCAGCTGATGATTGACTTCTGTTGCAGCACATCGGTGACCTAATGCGTAAGCATCCTGAAACCTGACCCTGTCGATATCCCTGGACAAACCTGGCCTTCTCACAACCCCTGGTGGGGTCTATAATGAGTCTATGAATTCCGGAGGGTAAGCTTCAATGAGACCAAACTCAACCCCAAAAAATAGTGCCAACACAAGTAACAATCTTATTTGAACAGGGCTATGGCTAGGTCATACATGAGAGAATATATGGAATCATTCACTACTTGACACTGATCTTGGACAGCCAAGTCACATTGTCACCGAAGCGGAGCTCTGCTGTGTTAGTTGAGTCATTCTCGTTGATGATGGGAACCACTCCCAGCGCTAGGCATTCCATGATGGTAGCTTTCCTTGGTGCAAGATGGTGGATGGCTTACCGAGCCTGTAGTGTTCGGCAAACCCATCGCAGGTCCAGATTGGGCACGGAATGTGGAACCGGTGCCGACAAGAGCAACCCCCAAAATTCCCCGTGTTGCATCTGGAGGGGATCTTTCGACTGGTGGGTGGGTTCAATGGATTCAAAGGTCTTAGCATTGAATCCTAACCAGCAAAGCTGAGACAACTGTGATGTGAACAGTCGAATTAGAGGCTGTTAGGAGCTATGAGCTATTAGTATGAGTAAAGATGGTTAGTGGTGGTGATGGTTAGTACTAGTAATGCTTATGAATTTTCGCCTCGATTCACATTGCTCCAGTGCTCCTTCTGCGAAAAATCGTTCTGGCTCAGCAAGAGCTGTGCAACTTGCACCCGAATGGACCCAAACAGCTCCTCCACCAGGCGAAAGGTTTCCATTCAGGCGCTGGGATGTGCGGCTTGTCAAGGCTAGCGGGGCTTGTACCCTAACTAGTCGTTTATAGACTATTTATATCTCATTTATAGTGATAAATTGATAAATCCATTGATTTTTGGGTTCCCTATCTTGAGACCCCCCCATATGTATAAATCTGTCAGCACAGTAGGACCAGCACATGGATACGTTTGTACTGTCTGTGTATTACGTTGGAGTGACTGGTGCCTCGTACAAGCGCATCAGCTGGCTGCCTCTACCCAGCAGCTGCCACGGCTTGCTTCTTGCGCAACTCTTGCGGCTTGGGAATACCAAGTTTGATGCAGCCCATTCCAACAGCACCTTCCGTGGCTAGCGGCAAGGCTGTGCAGCTGCTATCTGCTACCCTCAAGAGAGGTTCTGACTCAATGCACGCTGGGAGTTGTTCAATGTAAAATAGGCTGGGTGTGAACCTGCAGAGATAATGTGGTGATCTGTGATGCATCTTGTTGTAAAACATCATTCTACCTTTGAGGCCTAGCATATGATTACACATGAATCGAGACGTGTGCACTGGATTTCCAAGAATTCACCAACAGTGAGAACCTGGTCCAAGGTGGCTGAAAATGTTTCTTGGGTTTCCATGGTGGCTCGTTGAAAGTACATCCCCCATGGGCCATGACCTGATCCCCCAGGCGCCTGAAGAGATGAAAACCACCTGATAGTCGCGTCGTCGTAGCTCATCGATGACCTGCCACAAGGCTTCACTGCAAGACCGTGATGTGCCTAACGACAAGCGATGAAACAGGAACGATAAGACAATCGCCAACCCTTCAGTCAAGTCAATGTAGTAATGTTGTGGGATCGCACATATACAATATATAAATTGATTAAAAAAATACATGAATAAATATATGTACATATACAGAAAATCTCGTCCACCGTTTTTCACACTCTTGTCGTCCCGCATTCGCCTCAATTAGTTGAGATACCAATGCTAGCCGCACGCGATGACCTTTGTTGTCCTTGGCATTGGCAAGTCAGAACTCTGCTCTTTTGGGACGACGATGGAAGTTGATATGCTGTGAGAACATGGATTTGTCGGCTTCGAGATTGTGAACGCCATGAGGCCGGTAGACTGATGTACGGCAGCAGGTATCCTGGGGAATCCAATTATTTTGAACCTGTTCCACCTGGCTGCTTGTGGGTCTTTCACAGCACAGCACTGCACCTTTTGAAATTTGGCAATTCGATCTGATCTTGACATATAACTACACTAGTTGTGAACGAAGAACTCAAACAACCAAGAGCAACTAAGCTAGATGTTTTGGGGGGTTCGCGAACTATCTATTCTAAATTGTTTTTCTGCAATTCAAAAGCTTTAACAAACCATTTTCAATGTCCCGGCAACAAAGGCTGATAGTCCACAAACAACGTCGAAAGTCCACAAAAAAGAGCTTGAAACTCCACAAAAAAAACTTGAAAATCAACAAAAAAAGGCTATGCAAAATTACATGGCTGTGGGTCAGTTCACCCTGTACCCCTGGTTCCCCTATCATTAACCATTGTTTTCTCTTTTATTGTTGGTGATTGTCCCCCATTATTTGGTTGATTCATATTGACCCATAGCCATATAAGTACCAAGTTTACAACATATGCGTAAGCGGTCTCCCGGATCAATCCGGATCACAGGTTTCCATTCACAAACGTAAATGGCAGCCATGCCAGGGACCACCCACAACACTGCCGGTGAAGAACATTTGGTCATCCACTGGGCCCTGACCCAAATTCAAACAAGACTCATTGAAAGTTTTGGAAAGCAGTACAGTTACAGGTATGAGTCCAATATGGATCATCTATGACCCTAGTAGCGAACCCATGTTCTTTGGGGATCCAATCATTTCATGGGCATGCTACGGTGTCGCAAAGTTGAATATGCCAAGTCTGGGATTCTTCACTGTGGTAGTACCAACATCACGATCCATCAAGGAAGAAATCTTTCAACCGAGAATCCTGTTCAAAGTGAAAGGGACAGAGCAGTGACGTAGTTCAAGTAGTGCATGTTTCTTTAAGATTGCCAAAGCTGAGAACACTGCAGTGATAGAGCTCTAAAGCATCTTGACAGTTGCATCGTCCAGATTTGTTTCAATTCTCCTACATAATTGGGTCACAGTATATACTCATCATTATCCACGACACATGTATGGTCTTAAACTCATATGGCCAATCCAGCAACATTTTTTCTATATGTATTCATTGGCCTGGGGATCATCAGTAATAGTTGCAAATCAGCAGTTTTGATCATGGCACATATCCTATATCACACATGTATCAACAAACACAATCATGATATACCCACATGATATGGGCGTTTCTTGAAATAGGGGTAGCCCCAAATCATCCAGTTGATTAACAATTATACAATACTGATAAACCAACGATTTGTTGGGGGTTCTCCATCTTAAGAAATCTTATTATCCTCTATTGTCAGCTTTATCATGAATGGTTACAACCCCTATTTGGTTGGTGGTTTCAACACCTAAGAAAAATATTAGTCAACCAACCATTTGCTAATGATTGCTAGGCTTATGAAACATGTTTAAAACTTAAAACCACCAACGAGCTATAAATCCACACGTCACGAGTTACACTCTTTCTTTCTCAGGTGCCAAAAGGGGTCTGTGCCCTTGCGACCTAGCAAATTAATGGTTGCCGACCTCTATAAATCCCATGTCATTTCACGTCTACATCCATGATCCACACCCAGGACATCGAAATGTGCCGCTCGCCGCTGCACCCAGGGGGCTGAGTCCACCAAACTGGAAGTTCCCACCTGGCACGGCTGCAACAATGCAATGGCTAGTGGTGCTCACCATCGTTAGTGGTTACTATCATGTTTCATAGCCATCAATAGTGGATATTATGGCTAATGGCACTGGTTGGTGGTTGAAGTACGCCTACAATTACAGTAGTGGTTCATGCTGGCTAACAATGGTTCATAATGGTAAATTGTCAATATAATGATTACACGAGCTGATAATGATCATTATAACTTGTTGGCGGTTCAACCAACCCGTCATGAAAAATATGTGCAAGTCAACCAACCAATCATTTAGTTGATAGTAGGGAAAATGAATGAATGTTTAAAGGCACTAGCCAGCAATAACAACAGCCACGACAACAAGAACAATCACAACCACAACCACAACAACAGCAACCACACACAACAACAGCAACAGCAACAACAACAACAACAACAGCAACAGCAACAGCAACAGCAACAACAACAACAACAACAACAACAACAACACTGCAATGAAAAAAAACTAGCCATAGGATTTGTTTTCTAAAGAAGAGTAAAACTTAAGAGTGTCCAGTCCAGTAAGTCATGTTTTCCTTGCTCTAAACCAGATCCGAAGTGGCAAGTGGTACATGTTGACACCCCGGCCTTGAGCACCAGTAGAGGTCTCTCATGGATGGACTTCCGTTTGGCAATGCTGCTGAAGCGGTTCGGCATGGCAGGATCAACAGCGTTTGGCAAGCGCGAAGCAAGCGGGATCTACACTGGATAGTCGCGGTATGCATGATCTTCTGTTTCACTTGTACTGCAAAATCGATTAAACTTGTACTTAATCTGGTTGTTCCACTTGTACTGGATCTTCTGTTCAACTTGTACTGCAATATTGCAGGTTTTTTTGGCAAAATCTGCATGATGTCTTTGTACCAGTTTAACTTGCTTCAACCAACAAATGCTAGGAAACAACCAGTTACCAAAAGTTGGATCTAAAGTTATCCGGCGGTGAGGTAATATGAGATGGTATGGCATGCAAGAGCTTACTCTTAAGTCCAAGTGTGTCCAAGTTAATTTTATCAGTGTTTATCTTGGTTTGCATTCTCTTCATGGAGGAGATATGATCTTGATCATGGGCGCGAATGATTCTTGGTCTTTAGTACTTCTTGATAGCCAAAAGCTACAACATGTTTTGGCAGTTCGCACTCAAAGCAAGTTGACTGTTTTGACACTCAATAGACCCCCGGCAGCAAAAGATTCTCGTTCATGCTACCTGACGCAAGTACGGGCCATCCAGCCTTCCAAGTTTGACCTGAAATATTCTCGGCCGCCTGTGCTTACGTTTGAGCAGGATAAATATACGCCCAAATTGGGGTGAAAATGCCAGCACAATCTCTTCTGTTCGACTCTGGCATGACCAACAATTCTAACCAGGTGAACCATCACTATGACAATCATTGTGAACCAATACATCCATTTTGTCATCCTTGCATCCTGCTATCTCACCGCTTCTTTTGCCCATTAAAATTCTGATTGGGCTGTAGGTCAGTTCACCCTATTTCCCTGGTTCCCCATCACTAACCATTGTTTTCCCTATGATTCTTGGTGATTGTCCCCCATGAAAGCTGGTTGGTTCACTGCTTGACCCAGCTCGCCATTGTTTCTCAGCTCCAGGGGAATGACATATGAAACAGTTGAGTCAGGGTGAAGTCACTGCTGCTTGAGACACCCCACCGCACCGGCCGCCAACGCAGCTGGCGTGGAACTTGAGGCAGTAGAGCTCCCTTAGTAACGCGACATTGGCTTCTGGGTATCCCAGAAGCCTATTCCAGGGTGCAAAAAGAAGTCAAACAGATGTGTGTATATAAAAAAATAAGTAAATAAATATATATATATATACACATATATTATATAGATGGTGGTTTCTCAAAATGGGGGTGCCCGAAGCATCTAATGAACCATTTACAGTAGTGAACCAACCATCTTTGGGGTCCCCTATTTGGAGAAACCCCCAAATGTAGATAAAACCATCATAGACCAACCATCAATAGCCTCAGTACCTCGCTTGATTGCCGAGTCTTTCGCCAGTAACGACTCAATCATCACAAGGACGACAGCCCCATGGTTCTAAAGGCCGTGGATCACCCTTGTGCAGAGCACCCCAACCAATGGACACTGGTCGGCCGTTAAGGCCTAGTCGAAATGATGTTTGATGCAGCAAGTTGGCCAACTGAATGATTTGATTCGTTCCCCACCTGTCAGGTGAGGGTTGTTAGATTTTCTCAGAGCTGAGTCCTCCTTCTCCTCCTCCTCATCCTCCTCCTCCTCCGCCGGACCTCAACCACGACCATGTACGACTAGTGGTCGCTGCCGGACCTCAACCACGACCATGTACGACTAGTGGTCGCTGCCGGACCTCAACCACGACCATCCGCGGCCAGTGGT
>VSDK01002217.1:348063-405777 GCA_009767595.1 Symbiodinium kawagutii | reverse complement strand
AGCAGGAATATTACCACGCTTGTTTTCAACCATCAGTGTTGGCTAATACAGTAACTAAGGTAACTATCACCATCGAAGGCAATTCTTAGACTCTGACATGCCAGCTTACTAACTAACCATGAATCATTATCAGTATTACCATCATATCAGTGTCACCATCAGTTGAAATTGACAAGTCACCTTACTAAGCGTGGTTGATACACCATGGATCACCCTGCCTGCAACGAAAACAATGAATAAATCTTTGGACAACACATCAACCATTAGCTTAATGTGGTTGTTGTCAATCATCATTCACCCGCTTATGCACCATCAATTAACCATGACAGTTGACCATCATTCCAACCACCATTTACCACCAAGGAGTCAACAATCTCATCAATTCGTCAAAAAACAAACCATCATTTCACCCCTCACTACTGACCCCAGGGATGCCCTATCCTTCCCTACCATCAAACCTCAAGCATCGCTGCTGGGCCCGCAACCATGTTCATGTCATTGACCACCAGCATTTAACCATGCATGTCAACCATCACTTCAATCGTCATTTCAACCTAACCACACACACATGTTAACCATCAGCAGTTCAAACATCAGTTCAACCATCACTTCACAATCAGACTTCACCATCACCAATCAGCGATCATCAGTATTTAACGATCTCATTCAAACCACAATCAATTGGTTTTAATCAGTCGCTAAATTAACATTCAGATTTCAACCATCATCAGTTTCAACATCAATTCATGTTCTGCTTCAACACTTAACCAGCAGCTGTTGAGCTGCCAACGAGCAAAGTAGTACCCCAGCAAGCATGTTCATGTCTGGTATTGACCATCGGCATTTACCCGTCATTGAGTATCAGCAGTTCAAACATCAGTTCAAGCATCAATTAACCATCAGACTTCACCAGCACCACTAACCAACATCTAACCAGCAATCATCGGTAAATTATCATTTCAACATCATTTCAAACTTTCCCGGTCATCCCGAAACATATCGCGGGATTTCAACACCATCAGGATGTTCACAACGCCCTGATGAAAATCCCGAACTGCTCCACCTGTCAGTTTGTTGCAACCAGTGTAACTCCCAGGAAAAAATGCGGATACACAAATGTGACTGAATTGTTAGTTGGCCTGCATGAAACAAGTTGTCACGTTGGCCCCACGTTCTTGCTATCCTACATCACTAACAAACAGCAAGGGTAGCATCGTACCAGTTTACTAACCATCACTGTTGGTTGATGTACTTAGTAAGGTAAACATTTACCACCCGAGGAAATTCTCAGACAAAGACTTGGACATATCCGCTTGCTAACTAACCATGAATCAGTACCATCAGCATTACCATAATCTCAATGTTGAGATTGACAATCAAGACACATTTTGAACCATCGTTAACACACCATGGATCACCTCGGCTGCAACAGAAACAATGATTTAATCTTTGCATAATAACCAATTAATCATGAGTCTCATGTGGTTGTTATCAATCATCATTCCCCAGCTTGTCAACCATCAATGAACCACGACAACTTACCATCACACTTAACCATCATCTAAACCAGCATCTACCACCACAATCAACAATCATAATTACATCATCAAGACACAAATCATCATTTCACCAGCATTCCTACCCCCATGCATGCCACCCATCCTCCCCCACCATCGAACCCCAACCCTCACAGCTGGGCCCCTGGAGCCTCCCTCCACCGCCGGCAGCTCCACCTGGCAGCACCGCAGCCATGGCACACCTGGCAGCACGTCGCCCCAGCGCAGCTCCTGCGAACGGAGCGCAGCTGCAGTCGCTTGGATGTGAATCTCCAGGGATGGTAACATGTCACTCACCATGGTGACAGAGCTGGGGCTCGTAGCCTTATAAGGAAGCTGATAACCAGTATAAAACCCCTATAACCGCTCATAACCCCTGCATGTAGCTTATGAGGCTAAAACCTTCCTTAAAAAGCTATTTGGTATGGTTATATCAAGTTATATCTTAGGGAACTAACCGCAGCTGCACATCCTTCTAGGGTTCAGCTTGCCCTCGTCATAGCCCCAGCACATCCAAGTGATGGTAACATTGACTCATTGTAAACCGGCTGGAGTTTTCCAACGCAGAATTTGCTAAAAACCAGACGTGTCTGGGAGTGATAGCTGTGAAAACATGTTTAGCTAAATATTCGCTATACTTATTCATTAGCCATTGCTGGCTGTAGTAGATGTATTTACTGTAGTAAACATAAACACTTGAGCTATATGGCCTTGCGATGGTGATTCGCACTATCTTGGCGTTAGCAACGTGGCTGCATTTGTTTCAACAATAATGGTCGATGGATAGCAAGGTTTCAAAACAAGTTTGCAATTGTTACAATGGTTGGTGATATTGTTATAAGCAATACATGATATAAGAGTTTTATGATATGTTTATACTGAAACATGGTGATTGACCAATGGTGATATGTTAATCAATGGCACTTGATCAAGAATGGCTCCAATCACCATACCACGGATCGTAGCACAATGACTGTTAATTATAATATTTACCACGTAAGGCAAAGACCCGAACATGGCCCAGAATAAATCGTCATTTTATCATATTTTATCCATGGCCCATGATGTATGACTAACATTTTAACCCCTGTGATGATGGTTCACCAACGATCGATCAATTAATAGTGCTCATGAGTAAGGATGCCAGGTCGGAGCATATACTCACCAGTCAATATAGAACCTCACCATGTCACCAGTAGTCATTGGTACACCAGAATCATATTGGCATGATTGACAGTGATCATTTGGCGCTACCCTACCCTTCCAGTGACCTATAGGCAACCATCCCTACTTGGGTTCCCTGGTTACCTACTGCAGAAGTAACTGGGGATAGTGATGCCGCTTAGATATAAGTTGGTTATATAACATGCCTTGAGCTATGTATGTGTGTATCTACCATTGCTGCTGATTACCCTACTTAAAATCTAGGTAAGCTAACTTATGGGTACCACTCTGGAATCATGTTTTTCTCCAATGGCCAATCATGCAACAACCTCTTGGATATTCAAATTTTGGAACCAAACCAAGCCTTGCCAACTCACCAAATGCCAGGGGTGCGACACAACCACAGGAGCAACGGCCGAAACACTGGGAGATCACCATGTGTCTATGGATCACACCAAAAATCGCGAGTTTCCTGCGGAGAAGTGATCCAACCAACATCGACCACCATCAACCAAGGTCTCATCATCTCCGATCATTACTGCTTAAACATCGTTAACCATCATGTTCATCATTTCAAAGATTGATCAAGTACTATCAATCAATCACGTTCAACTAATCATGATTAAATTAATCAAGCATCATTGCCCATCATTTCACCCATGATTTTGACCAACAACCAACATCAACCAGGATGACCCCCCACCTGAGCCATCTCTGGATCGGTCTGATGCCTTGGACGCACCAGCTCCAGTGGCAAGTCAGAGCGATCCGATAGAAAGAGCCTCAGCTGAGAAGGGGATGGACTCGTGGTGGTTGATCAATGGAACTTGTACCAATTGGTATCATCTAATTTGACTAACATATGGTACAAGTTCACTATGGTATCACTAGTAGTGGTATCATTTGTATCATCAATGATATGGTAATGTCACTAATATTCACCATATGTGATCAGCTAATTACCATACCATGGTTCTACAGGTTGATCACTGACAACAATGGTTCTAGTTATCATACCAGGAAGCCATGGCTCATAAGCCGGATCATAGTACGATGACTGTTGTGATCTTTACCACGTAAGGCAACCACCAGAACATGGCCAGAATTGTTCACCAACGATCAACGAATCACTACTGTTCATGAGTAACGATACCAGGAGGCTAGTGGTACTGCTTTGGAAGGGTTGATAAACAAAGTGACAATGGTGGTTGATAATTCATCATGTGGTCAATGGTGGTGCATGACTAGTAATGGCTAGTCAACTGGTTCAGAATGGTTGATAGTGACTTCACTATGGTAGCTGATTGTGGCCCTCCTGGTGGTGTCAAAACATCATGTGGCTCCAAAAACATTGCCATCAATAGAGAGTTTTCACCACCGACAGTAGGGTTTTCCACGTGGTAGGCAATGAATCAAACACCTTGGGGTGCTCAGGAGAAAAAAACACCGCTCCAACAAATGAGGTTCCTCAATGAAAGTAAAATTCAGTGTGATCCTGTGCACACACAGCAAAAAAATGGAGAGTTACTGAGTTACCTTCATAAAGGGGTCACTCAGAATCAAATAAATGTATGGCTGCGTGCGTGTCAAAACCAAGCACACCTCTGGCTGTTCACAGCCCATAAATGAACAAAACCGTTTATGTGTTGGGATTGCTTCCCTGAGAGCTTAGAGCCTAATCAAAGCAATAATTACCCATGAACTGGGAATAGCAATCATCAATCACGATATGAGTTGCCGAGTAGCTTGGAATCAGAGAGGATTTTCTATGGAGAGGTTTGCCTTGGAGTATCACCATGATTAACCAGTAAAAGCCGTTATCGCCAGTATAGTTTTTTTTTTGACATTGTCAGTTGACCTAGGCGTAGCCTGATTTGGCGACATGAAGTTTGTCTTCCATTATTGATGATACATTCTAATGATACGTTAGCTTTTGGTTTGTGGATAACCCCACCGTGCCCCCATGAAACTGGAAACGCAAATCTTGTGGTTTTCACTCTTGATGGATGTCAAGGTCTGAAGTTAGCCTCTTGGTGTCTACATGTTCTGGTGCCTTACAATCATCCCAAAAAGCATCATTGGCTTTGTGATGTCCCTGCAGGCTTCAAGACCTTTCACTTACAGAGTGGTGCCCCCCGCCAGACAACGTGAACTATTTCATTCACCACGCGGTTCATCAAGTGAGTTGTTTGATTCACCAGGTGATTCGTCAAGTGGTAGGAGAAGATTAGTGGTTTAAGTCAACGGCGAACCAAATGGAGCAATTTCCCCAGCAATCGTCAATAAACACTGCCAGCCACCTCGTGACTTTTGAGGACAAACCATCCCCACCCTGCAAGCTGCCCGCCAAAAAGGGGGGATGATGAAACAAATGTAATCAACTGTTATTGATGGTTGGTGTAACTTGCACCGAAGTGGTAAGCTATTGAACCTGCTAGTGTTCTCCCGGTACCTATTTGACCGCTGATCACCAAACAATAGGCAAATGAACATTGCAGCAAAAAATATGTTGTTCGTTTATCATCTCAAAATGTGATACCACAATTCTCTGGGATAGCGGGGCTTTGACAAAAATGACCATGTATGATCCTGAGATATCCTTCGTGATGGAGTAAATGGATGGCCTCGAAACAACGGCTGCCTCCACCCAAAGCAACTCCAGGAAGCAGCGCTTTGCTCACTGCTGACCTTTGGAATCTTCATCATACCTTGGTTGCTTGCTTGGGGCTGTTGCGGCGGATGGCAGGTTCTGAGTTGTGATCGCACTCCGGTTGATCATGCCGAATGGTGCCCTCGACAAGCAGTTAGGTCATTCCAAATTGATTTTGTCATTTCATCTCCAAAATGAACATTCAAGAAAGTAATGAAACTATTTCAACGAATTAAATTGTTGTTGAAATCGCTGAACCAAAATCAGTGAACTGGTGTTCAAGGGAAGCTCATGATTCCAACCTTCTCCAGTTCAGCCCAGGCATGTGCCCTTTTCCATCTGAAATCAACACATCAATCGAAAGAAATGAATTTCTCGGTGAGACGTGGCAGCTTCGCCGCCGCTTCTTCCCAGGCCGCGCCCGGCTGCCGAGCTGATGCCGTTGCCACGGATGACCAGCCGCAGCTCAACGAGTTCCTGGAACTCCGGGAGGCGCTCGGCCAGGGCTCTGCAGCCCTCACTGGTGATCTCGCACGCAGACAAATTCAGGTTTAGCTTGGTAATGGCTGTCAGGTGAGACATGGCATGAGCCAATGCTTCGGCACCTGAGTCTCCGATGGGATTGCAAGTAAACTGCAGGCTCAGCTCTTGGATGTTCGTCAACTTGGGAAGGGCTGTGGCAATGGCTTTGCAGCCCTCACTATTAATCTTGCAATTCCACAAGTTCAGGTGCAGCTTGGTGATTGCTGTCAAGTGAGAAATGGCATGAACCAAGGCTTCAGCACCTTCATCACCTACACGAGTGAAACTAACGTCCAGTTTCAGTTCGTGAATTTTCGTCCGCTTGGAAAGGCCAGTGGCAATGGATTTGCAGCCTTCGCTGCCCATGTTGCACCTCCACAAATCCAGTTTTAACTTGGTGATGGCTGTCAAGTGGGAAATGGCATCAGCCAATAGTTGGGCACCTTCATCACTGATGTGCTCTCCGTCAAAGTTCAAGTCTTCCATTGCTGTGAGCTTTGGCCCGAAATGAATGCTCAGTTGGCCGCAAATGCCCCGCAACGATGGGTCCCTCAGAGCACACTTCAACGAGTTGACCAAGGCCTTGCCCTGCTGTTCTTTGGTCCCTTGCTCCAAACCTTGCAAGGTAAGCTGCAGCAGCAAATATGCTGGGAAAATTGCTGGTTGTTCAGGCGATTTGACCTCTCCCCCAAGAGCTTCAACCTCTTCGAGTTTGTGATCGACTCGGTCTTTAGCCTCCCGCAGCAACTGTGACTCCCAGAGGCCATTTTTGCCTGTGACTTGTGCCAATCTGAACATAGCTACGGTGAACTCATTGCTGGCCTCCACCCTGTCGTGGCAGAAAGCTTCTACTGCTTGCTCAAGGAGCCAGTCCTTGACTGTCTCGGCCAGCGAATCGTGATACAAAACAGCAAAACTCAGACGTGCTACTGGAATTGCTATGTTGGTGACAACTGTGAACATGCTACCCTTGGAAAACATGGATACCATGCATGCCAACAATGCTTGCGGCACATCTTCTGCCAGCATGCCTTCTTTCCGAGTCGGGGTGGTTTGCTTGTACATCACAGTGCACAATTTCACCCACCAGCTGTGTACAAACTTCGACCCTGTCCTAGCTGGCTTCAAAAGGAGCACTGGTACATATGAACTTTGCAACTCCAGTCTGGAACTCTTCACCGGGAGGAGGACACAAAGATGTAAAACCCACAGGTAAGTCAAACCAGCAATGCCAAGGTATTCAAGCCACAGCACACCCGATTGGATTGCCACTGACGCCAACATGGCATCCTTCAAGCTGTCAAACGGATCCCCAAGGTACGGAAAAACAAAGAGACTGCTCAGAACTACATCAAAGGGTGCATAAACTGCACTGAAGTTCAGGAGCCGCAAGGCCATGGCCTGAGCCAGCAGCCAAAGCAGCCCCCAAGTGAGGATTTCATCGAACCCTTCCCACACCATACCAGCTGGTGTGAGTTGTCCAGCCATGCTGGCTGTCAGGGTGAGCTTGGTACACAAAGCCAGATTGGCGACCACCAAACAAATGGTGATCGAGGTTCGCTGCACATCTTTGAGCTGGTTGTGAGACCTGTCGTCTCCAACTCCTTCATCTTGCTGAATCTGTACCTGTCAGGGTCCAAACAATTGCAAAATCCACCTACACAAGAAAATAACACGAACGACACCCAGGGAATGCAAAACAAATGGTTCTAAAATCAAGTTTTCTATCTATCCCTAAAAAAGACATTGGCCACGTTCAGCTTCGCAATCCGTCACCCCATCTGAAACTGCAGCTGCATGTTTGTGCATGTGGAAAAGGAATGAACATGTCTGGTTCAATGAAATGAACAAATACATGCAGGTCTACAAATGGAAATAAATAGCCCTGATTTGTCAGATATTGTTTTTTTTCTCACGTCAGATGTTTGCAGAAACTGAGCAGGCATCCTAACATAGTGAACAAAAAAACTTTGCCAAGAACTCCCTCAGTGTTTCTTTTTGGATTCTTTCGATTTGTTATCAAACATTACGCCGCTGCATCCAAACTGAGAATCAGTCCTTTGAACATGGCATTCCCAGCACCAGCATTGCAAAGACTGTTGCTCCAACCAGCTTGATGGCCAAAAAGGGAACCCAAAACTTCGCCCTTGCTGTGGAGTTTGTGGCGTTGGCCAAATCCGGCCATCTTGGCTGTGTCATGTGGAGGAAGTTCTCCTTGGGATTGTGCCAAGTGGCGTTTGGAAGGTGCCAAGTTCCAACGTTTTGCCAGGTTTGGTTACCAAACTGCAGCGTCAAATAATCTGGCAAATAGAAATCCGGGGTCTGGCCCCACTGCTGCAGTTGGGCCGTGTCAAGGGCCAGGGCCCATGGAGTTGCCAGCAGGATCAGAAGGACTAAGACTCTTGTCACGACCTCAGTCCTCCCGAAGGCTTTCCGTGGATGTGTTTTCTCTATCCAAACGTAGACCGCTTCCATCCAAACGTAAATCGCTCCAAATGTCAGAGGCGCAAGGCGAAGCATCCATAGAGGGACGGTCTCGAGCACAGCTTCGAGCAGCTGAGGCTCGCCCGACCACCAAACCACTGCCAAGGGCAGCAACGTCGCAATGACAGGAACGGCTGCACATAGCCCAATTGCCCAAAGGGGCACCGGGCCCCGAAACAACTCATCCACAAGAGCGACGATGACCAGAGATGCCCCGCCGAATCCAGCAAACAACACCGCTGCCAAGAGCTGCCAAGTGGCATTGGTCAACAACGGGAGAGGCATGGACCAGATCAGGTAGAGCGAAAGCACCGCAGCATCACGACGAGCACCAGCTCCACCTTCCAGCTCTTTGAGCGCAAAAGGAACCAAGAAGAAACCGATCATCCCTGGAGCCGTCAGCAGTAGAGACGCCCAACTCCAGGTGCTCACAACAGTAGTCAGTGCTGCCAGCCAAGCTGCCATGAGGCTTGCAGCGAGGCCATAACGATGTATGTCTTGATCAAGGTCCGCATAGTGGAGCACCACCGCGCTGACGATGCAGGTGGCACTGGAAATTCCGAAGAGCCACCCATGGCATTGCAGAAAAGGCATCACGAGCATCCACATGGCCAACATCAATGAGACCACGGTTCTTTCTTTTCCTATGGGTGTCCATACTGCCATCATACTCTGGCACCAAATGCAGAAAATGCCTAGGCCAGCTTGAATGATCATCTGCCAGCTTGGATTGCAGCGTGCCAAGAGCACAAAGTACAGACCCAGAAGTGGCCGCACAAAGTACAGCACCAGCATTACACTGAAGGCCCAGGGTATCACAAAGGTCTGCCGAGAAGGTGGCTCAGCCTCCGTGCCAGTGTTTCCTTCTGAGTCGGTGCCACTGCCTCCTTCTGAGTCGCCAGTGCCTTCTTCTGAGTCACTAAACAGCGCATAGTCCTGGGATCGACTGGCTTTCAGTGTCTTCAGCAGTGCACCGATCCCAACCAGCGCCGCTGCGATCGCAGCAGTGTACAGAACGATCTCAGGAGACATTGCAACGAATTGCGATGAATTGACCGCTTCGAATTGTGAAGTGCCCTGATTTGTCTCTCTTGCCACCGCGATATCCACTGTATCGATTTTTAACATCGAATGCTTAGCGAACATATTTCAAGTGACTGAGAACTGACTTTGAAAGTGTGTTTCCATTTCTCAATTAAGTTTGACCAGTTGCAATCTTGAATTGCAGTATAGATCTAATTACTGTAAATACTGATTGATTAGTCTACTCCTGTCAAGGTCCAAAATGTCGTGAATGCAGAAATGCGCAATGTGCTTGTCTTGCTTGGAGCCCACTGCATTTCAGTGCACCACGTGCTTGCAGCCTCCAGCTGTGTGTCACAGCCACCCACAATGACCCACTCAATCTCACTCGTGTTCACATCTCCATTGGGTGTTTGAAAGTTGACTTCAGACCAACAAAGTAGCAATAACTTTTCGTGTTTCAGAGTCGACTTCATTCTTAACCATTCTTAAACGACCATGTACCATCAATCAATCCATCATTCACCGCTGTTATCACGAACCACTCAAGTGGCAATAACTTGTGGTGTTTCATGTCCCTATCCAAGCTGCACTTGCGAATTCAAATTCACACACTCCACAAGCCCCACAAACCGAGGATTGCACTCTGACACTGGTTGTTGTTGAGGTCTTCAATTCTGACTCACCTGCGACTCGATCATGTGAGATGTCGCTAGGAGGATCCTACCAGCTTCCCAGAATCAGCTAAACTGCCAAAACTAACAACATCTGTCAGAGGTTGTCAACTTGGCCAACATTCAATGGTTCCTCAGCCTCAGAAAATGTCGCGGCGAAACCACGCTGAAGGCAAAGTATATCAGGAATCAGGATATATTTCAGGATATCATTTAGTTGGAGGTGGCACTACAACCTGCCCCGGATTTCTGAAAGTCACGCAGTGGTCATGAGTATTATCAAGCCAACTTATTGACCATACTGTTGGTTACTGTGTTAATACACTAACTGATAACCATCACCATCCAAGGGAATGCTTAGGCATGCGCGCTTACTGACTAATCAATGACTACCATCAGTATTACCATTATATCAATGTCACCATCAGCTGATAAGCATCATTGCCCGAGCCAATTTACGGTCCATCGTTGATACACCATCCATTAACCAACAATTAGTCACCCATGAAAAAAATAAAACACCATAATAAAATCATCAAAACTAGTCCATAACTGAGCAATGAGACTTAACCATCACAATTAGCCATCATCTAATTCATCACAATCCATCAAGCATCATTTCACCAGTGCACCATCAAGCATTGAGTACACATTCATTCAACGTTCATTCACCATCAATCAAACCCTAACTAACCATCTATGAACCAACGACCAACTATAACCTCAACCAAAATAACAATTAGTTACTGGTTAGCAATTGGTTAATAAATGGTTAACAATAAGACACTACTTTCTAGTTGGTCAATAGATGGTTAGTAATAATGGTTTTTAACAGATGGTCAACAAATGGTTAATAAATGGTTTATAAGCTCTGATGGACCATCATGATCTAACCTCAACCATCACAGCTGGCCCTCCCCCTGGAGCTCCCACCGCCGCCGTTCCACCTGGCAAGATCGATGCTCTTCAGCAGCGGCACGTCGCCCCAGCGCACCTGCCAGCAGCAGTCTTGGCTGGGCCCCCAGGGATTGCTTAGTTCATCGGTTTCATCAGTTCCATCAGTAAACCTTCAGTCAGTTTGCAATTGACTCTAGTTACCCATCAGTTTCATCAGTTCGTTATAACTCATAATGAGTTTTTTTGAGTTTGTTATGGAACTTCTGATGTAAATTGATAAAGTAAGTATAGTGATATAACTAGCTTCTTAAGTGGCCTATAGAACAAGTTGTAACGTTGGCCCCATATGTTTGCTATATTACGTCATTAATCATCAGGAACAATATTACCATGCTAGTTTACAACCATCAGTGTCGGCCAATACAGTAACTAAGGTAACCATCACAATCGAAGGAAATCATTAGACTTAGACATACCAGCTTACTAACTAACCATGAAGCATTATCAGTATTACCAACATATCAGTGTCACCATCAGTTGAAATTGACAAGTCACCTTACCAACCATCGCTGATACACCATGGATCACCCTGCCTGCAACAAAAACAATGAGTGAATCTTTGGACAACACATTTACCATTAGCTTAATGTGGTTGTTGTCAATCATCATTCACCCGCTTATGCACCATCAATTAACCATGACAATTGACGATCATTCCAACCACCATTTACCACCAAAGAGTCAACAATCTAATCAATTGGTCAAAATACAAACCATCATTTCACCGTTTCACCCTTCATTCCTAACCCCATGGATGCCCTATCCTTCCCTACCATCAAACCTCAAGCATCGCAGCTGGGCGCACAACCATGTTCATGTCATTGACCACCAGCATTTAACCATTCATGTGAACCATCAGTTCAATCGTCATTTCAACCTAACCACACACATGTTAACCATAAGCAGTTCAAACATCAGTTCAACCATCACTTCACAATCAGACTTTCACCATCACCAATCAACAATCATCAGTATTTAACGATCTCATTCAAACCACAATCAATTGGTCTTAATCAGTCACAAAATTAACATTCAGATTTCAACCATCATCAGTTTCAACATCAATTCATGTTCTGCTTCAACACTTAACCAGCAGCTGTTGAGCTGCCAACGAGCATAGTAGTACCCCAGCAAGCATGTTCATGTCTGGTATTGACCATCGGCATTTAACCGTCATTGAGTATCAGCAGTTCAAACATCAGTTCAAGCATCACTTAACCATCAGACTTCACCAGCACCACTAACCAACATCTAACCAGCAATCATCCGTAAATTATCATTTCAGCATCATTTCAAACTTTCCCGGTCATCCCGAAACATATCGCGGGATTTCAACACCCATCAGGATGTTCACAACGCCCTGGTGAAAATCCCGAACTGCTCCACCTTTCAGGTTGACATCGAAGCTCTTCGGCATGGCGCGGCACGGCCCAGCGCACCGTTCCAGCTGGAGCTCCTGAACGGCGGGGCGTTTCGGCAGTCGGGGTTGAGCCCCCAGCAAAACTGCCAGGGCAAGTGCCAGGTCAGCAATCAGCTTGGTTCAATATAGGGAACGGATAGTAATTACCCAGGGTACCATGTTAGCAATCAGCTTAGTGTGTTGCAACCAGTGTAACTCCCAGGAAAAATTGTGGATACAAAAATGTAACTGAATTGTTAGTTGGCCTGTATGAAACAAGCTGTCACGTTGGCCCCACATTGTTGCTATCCTAGATCACTAACAAACAGCAAGGGTAGTATCTTACCAGTGACTAACCAGCACTGCTGGTTGATACACTTAGTAAGGTAAACATTTACCACCCGAAGAAATTCTCAGACAAGGACTTGGACATATCAGCTTCCTAACTAACCATGAATCAGTATTACCATAATCTATGTTGAGATTGACAATCAAGACACATTATGAACCATCGATGACACACCATGGATCAATTCGGCTGCAACAGAAACAAAGATTTAATCTTTGGCTAACCCATCAATCATGAGTCTCATGTGGTTGTTATCAATCATCATTCCCCAGCTTGTCAACCATCAATGAACCATCACACTTAACCATCATCTAAACCATCATCTACAACCACAATCAACAATCATAATTACATCATCAAGACACAAATCATCATCTCGCCATCATTCCTACCCCCATGCATGCCGCCCATCATCCCCTACCATCGAACCCCCACCCATCACAGCTGGGCCCTGCCCCCGTGGAGTCTCCCTCCACCGCCGGCAGCTCCACCTGGCAGCACCGCAGCCATGGCACGTCGCCCCAGCGCAGCTCCTGCGAACGGAGCGCAGCTGCAGTCGCTTGGATGTGCATCTCCAGGGATGGTAACATGTCACTCACCATGGTGACAGAGCTGGGGCTCGTAGCCTTATAAGGAAGCTGATAACCAGTATAAAACCCCTATAACCGCTCATAACCCCTGCATGTAGCTTATGAGGCTAAAACCTTCCTTAAAAAGCTATTTAGTATGGTTATATCAAGTTATATCCTAGGGAACTAACCGCAGCTGCACATCCTTCTAGGGTTCAGCTTGCCCTCGTCGTAGCCCCAGCACATCCAAGTGATGGTAACATTGACTCATTGTAAACCGGCTGGAGTTTTCCAACGCAGAATTTGCTAAAAACCAGACGTGTCTGGGAGTGATAGCTGTGAAAACATGTTTAGCTAAATATTCGCTGTACTTATTCATTAGCCATTGCTGGCTGTAGTAGATGTATTTACTGTAGTAAACATAAACACTTGAGCTATATGGCCTTGCGATGGTGATTCGCACTATCTTGGCGTTAACAACGTGGCTGCATTTGTTTCAACAATAATGGTCGATGGATAGCAAGGTTTCAAAACAAGTTTGCAATTGTTACAATGGTTGGTGATATTGTTATAAGCAATACATGATATAAGAGTTTTATGATATGTTTATACTGAAACATGGTGATTGACCAATGGTGATATGTTAATCAATGGCACTTGATCAAGAATGGCTCCAATCACCATACCACGGATCGTAGCACAATGACTGTTATAATATTTACCACGTAAGGCAAAGACCAGAACATGGCCCAGAATAAAGCGTCATTTTATCATCTTCTATCCATGGCCCATGATGTATGACTAACATTTTAACCCCTGTGATGATGGTTCACCAACGATCGATCAATTAATACTGTTCATGAATAAGGATGCCAGGTCGGAGCATATACTCACCAGTCAATATAGAACCTCACCATGTCACCAGTAGTCATTGGTACACCAGAATCATATTGGCATGATTGACAGTGATCATTTGGCGCTACCCTACCCTTCCAGTGACCTATAGGCAACCATCCCTACTTGGGTTCCCTGGTTACCTACTGCAGAAGTAACTGGGGATAGTGGTGCCGCTTAGATATAAGTTGGTTATATAACATGCCTTGAGCTATGTATGTGTGTATCTACCATTGCTGCTGATTACCCTACTTAAAATCTAGGTAAGCTAACTTATGGGTACCACTCTGTAATCATGTTTTTCTCCAATGGCCAATCATGCAACAACCTCTTGGATAATCAAATTTTGGAACTAAACGAAGCCTTGCGGCCTTGCCAACTCACCAAATGCCAGGGGCCGGGCACAACCACAGGAGCAATGGCCGAAACACTGGGAGATCACCATGTGTCTATAGATCAGGACAAAAATTGCGAGTTTCCTGCGGAGGGTGATCCAACCAACATCGACCACCATCAACCAAGGTCTCATCATCTCCGATCATTACTGCTTAAACATCGTTAACCATCATGTTCATCATTTCAAAGATTGATCAAGTACTATCAATCAATCACGTTCAACTAATCATGATTAAATTAATCAAGCATCATTGCCCATCATTTCACCCATGATTTTGACCAACAACCAACATCAACCAGGATGACCCCCCACCTGAGCCATCTCTGGATCGGTCTGATGCCTTGGACGCACCAGCTCCAGAGGCGGCTCCGGGCCATCCGAGAGAAAGAGCCTCAGCTGAGAAGGTGATGGACTATTGGCGACGTGTTGATCAATGGAAGTTGTACAACGATGGTTCTAACCATACCATTTGTTGGTTCTATCACCATTTGTGTCATCAATGATATGGTAATGTCACTAATATTCACCATATGTGATCAGCCAATTACCATACCATGGTTTTCTATATGATGATCACTGACAACAATGGTTCTAGTTACCATACCAGGAAGCCATGGCTCACAAGCCGGATCATAGTACAATGACTGTTGTGATCTTTATCACGTACAGCAACCAGCAAAACATGGCCCAGAATTGAGCGTCATTCTAGCAAATCTTCTCCATGGTTCACCAATGATCAACAAATCATTACTGTTCACAAGTAAGGATACCGGGAGGTTAGTAGTAGTGGTTTAGAAGGGTTGACAAACAAATTATGTATGGTGGTTGATAATTCATCATGTGGTCAATGGTGGTGCATGACTAATAATGGCTAGTCAACTGGTTCAGAATGGTTGATAGTGAGTTGACTATGGTAGCTGATTGCGGCCCTCCTGGTGGTGTCAAAACATCATGTGGCTCCAAAAACATCGCCATCAATAGAGAGTTTTCACCACCAACAGTAGGGTTTTCCACGTGGTAGGCAATGAATCAAACACCTTGGGGTGCTCTGGAGGAAAAACACCGCTCCAACAAATGAGGTTCCTCAATGAAAGTAAAATTCTTTCGATCCTGTGCACACAGCTGCACACACAGCAAAAAAATGGAGAGTTACTGACTTACCTTGATAAAGGCGTAACTCAGAATCAAACAGAGGTATGGCTGCGTGCGTGTCAAAACCCAGCACACCTCTGGCTGTTCACAGCCCATAAATGAACAAAACCGTCCACGTGTTGGGTTTGCTTCACTACTACCCATGGCTTCTGGAGTGGCTGGACGTATTCGCTCGCTATATCCATCAGCTGAGAGCTTTGCAATACCCATGAACTGGAAATAGCAATTGTCTATCACGATATGAGTAGCTGAGTAGCTTTGAATCGGGGTGAATTTTCATGGCGAGGTTTGCATTGGAGCATTCATTGGCCACTAGCTTGTTATCACCATGATTGACGAGTATAAGCCGTTCTCACCAGTGTGGGGTGCACGCATTAAAATTATCAGTTGACCTAGGGGTAGCCTCATTTGAAGACATGAACTTTCCCTTCCCAATTCGATAATTTGTGCTAACGATACACGGTAACTTTTGGGACACATCATTAATTTATGGATACCCCCCCACGGTACCCTCATGGAACTGGAAACGCCCACCTTGTTGCTTTGACTCTTAATTAGTGGATGTCAATGTCTGAACTTAGCCTCCTGGTGTCCACATTTTCTGGTGCCTGGAACTCCCCATTTATCTTCAAAGATATCATTGGCTTTGTGATGTCCCTGCAGGGTTCAAGGCCTTTCACCGCCGGACAACGTGGTGATTTGTCAAGTGGCAAAAGAAAATTCTAGATCTAAGCCAACAGCGAACCAACTGCTGCAATTTCACCAGCAATCATCAACAAACACTGCCAGCCACCTTTTGAGTTTTGAGGGAAGAAACATCCCCACCCTGCAGGGATGAAACACATGTAACTGCTATTGGTGTAACCAACCCGCATCTAGATGGTAAACTGTTGAACCTGCTCGTATTCTCCCGGTCCCTATCTGACCGCTGATCACCAAAAAATAGGCAAATGAACATTGCAGATCACTCTGACGTTTATCATCTCAAAACGTGATATACCATAGTTCTCTGGGATAGCAAGTCAAAAGTCTTTGACCAACGACCATCTATGATCCCGAAATGTCGTTCCTGATGGAATTCATGGCCTGGAACCAATGGATGCCCCCACCCAGAACAACTCCAGGTCACTGGAAGCAGCGCTTTGACCACTGCTGACCTTTGGAATCTTCACCATGCCTTGGTTAGTGTGGCCGTGGGGTGGCGGTGGATAGCTGGTTGTGAGTTGTGATCACACATGGGTTGAGCATGCCGAATGGTGCCCTCGACAGCCAGTCAAGTCATTCCCCAAATCGAAATTAATATTTCACCTGTATGTTAAATGGAACTCAGTAGCAACTGTTGATGAGAGTTGACAGCGAGTTGGGTTGTTGTGGTGCTTTTTCCTGATTCCAAACCTTCTCCCATTCAGTGCAGGTATGTGCCATTTTCATCCATCTTCCATCAGAAATCAATGCATTACCAGAACTGGATGTATTTCGTGGTGCAACGTGGCAGCTTCGCCGCCGCTTCTTCCAGGGCCGTGCGGGCTGCCGAGCTGATGCCGTTGCCACGGAAGTACAGGTCCAGCCCGACGAGTTCTTGGAGCTCCGGGAGGCGCTCGGCCAGGGCTCGGCAGCCTTCGTCACCGATGGCGTTGTCGTGCAAGTGCAGCCTCAGCTCTTGGATTTTCGTCATCTTGGAAAAGGCGGTGGCAAGGGCTTTGCAGCCCCTGCTGGTGATGTTGCAATTCGACAAGAACAGGTTTAAGTTGGTGATGGCGGTCAGGTGGGAAATGGAAGCAACCAATGCTTCGGCACCTTCGTCAGCAACGGTATTATCACCAAAGTGCAGCTCCAGTTTGCAGATGTTGGTCAACTTGGAAAGGGCAGTGGCAATGGCTTTGCAGCCTTCACTGGTGATGTTGCAATCTTGCAAGCTCAGGTGCAGGTTGGTGATGGCTGTCAGGTGGGAAACGGAAGCAGCCACTGCTTCAGCACCTTCATCGCGGACTTTATTCCAACTCAACTCCAGTTTCAGTTCGTGAATTTTCGTCCGCTTGGAAAGAGCAGTTGCAATGGCTTTGCAACCTTCGATGCTCATGTTGCGGTTCTCCAAACTCAGGTGCAGCTTGGTGATGGCTGTCAGGTGAGAAATGGCATCAGCCAATAGTTGGGCACCTTCATCAGCAATGGCGATGTTTCCAAAACCCAAGTCGAAATCTATTGCCGTGAGCTTCGGCCCAAAGCGAGTGCTCACTTGGCTGCAAATGCCATGCAGCGATGGGTCCTTCAGAGCCATCCTCAACGAGTTGACCAAGGACTTGCTCTGCAACTCTGCGGTCCCTTGATCGAAACCTTTCAAGGTAAGCTGCAGTTGCAAGTATGCTGGGAAAATCGATAGTTTTTCAAGCGATTCAACCTGCGCCAGCTTTTGATCGACTCTGGCTTTAGCCTCTCGCAACAAATCTGACTCCCAGATGCCGTCTTTGCCTGTGACCTGTGCCAATCTGTACATAGCTACCGTCAGTTCGTTGCTAGTTTCCATTCTGTCATGGTAGAAAGTTTCTACTGCTTGCTCAAGGAGCCAGTCTTTGACTGTCCCAGCCAGCGAATCATGAAACAAAACGGCAAAACTCAGACGCACAACTGGCATGCCAATGTTTATGATCAGTGTAAACATACTGCCTGCGGAAGACATGGACACTAGGTATGCTAACAATGCTTGCGGCAGATCTTCTGCCAGCATGGCTTTTTGCCTTGTGGGAGTCGTCTGCTTGTAGATCACTGTGCAAAATTTGACCCAACGGCTGTGCGCAAACTTCGATCCTGTCCTAGTTGGCTTCAAAAGGAGCACCGGTAGATATGCACTCTCTAGCTCCAGTCTTGAGCTCTTCACCGGGAGGAGGACACAAAGATGTAAAACCCACAGATAGTTCAAACCGGCAATGCCGAGGTATTTAAGCCACAGGACATCCGATTCAATTGCCACTGATGCCAGCATGGCATCTTTGAGAGTATCAAACGCATCTCCAAGGTACGGAAATACAAACAGAGCACTCACAGCTACATCAAAAGGCGCATAAACTGCATCGCCGTTCAGCAGCCGCAAAGCCATGGCCTGAGCCAGCAGCCAAAGCAGCCCCCAAGAAAGGATTTCATCGAACCCTTCCCAAACCATACCACCTGATGTAAGTTGTCCAGCCATGCTGGCTGTCAGGGTGAGCTTGGTACAAAGGGCCAGGTTGGCGACCACCAAACAAATGGTGATGGAGGTTCTTTGCACATCCTTGAGCTGGTTTTCAGACCTGCCGCCTCCAACTCCTTCATCTTGCTGCATCTGTACCTGTCAGGGTCCAAGCAGTTGCGAAATCCAACAAAACGAGAATCAACACGAACGACACCCAGGGAATGTCTAACAAATGGTTCCAAAATCAGATTCTCCGTTTATCTCTTAACAAAAATCAGTGGCCACGTTCAGCTTGGCCATCCGTCACCCCATCTGAAACTGCAGCTACATGCTTGTGCAAGTGGAAACGGATTGGTGAAAAGTTGTGGTTCAATTGAATGAAAATTATGCAGGTCTACAAATAACAAAGTAAAAACGTGTCCTGAATCGCCAAATATCTATAAAGAAATTTCTCATGTAAGACTTGCACAAACTGAGCAGGTATCTTTAAAAATTGAACAAACAAATATTGCCAAGAACTCCCTCAGTCCCTCAAGTGTTTCTTTTTGGATTCTTTCGGTCTCTTATCAAACCTGACACCACTGCCGTCCAAACTGAGAATCAGTCCTTTGAACATGGTATTCCCAACACCAGCATTGCAAAGACCGTTGCCCCCACCAGCTTGATGGCCATAAAGGGGACCCAAAATTTGGCCCTTGCCATCGACTTGGTGGCGTTGGCCAAATCGGGCCATCTTGGCTGTGTCATGTGGAGGAAGTTCTCCTTGGGACCGTGCCAAGTGGCGTTGGGAAGGTGCCAAGTTTGGACGCTTTGCAAGGTCTGGTTACCAAACTGCAGCGTCAAATAATCTGGCAGGTATAGGTCTGGGACCTGGCCCCATCTCTGCAGCTGAGCCGTGTCAAGGGCCAGGGCCCATGGAGTTGCCAGCAAAATCGAAAGCATTAAGGCCCTTGCCACGATGTCAGTCCGCCCAAAAGCATTCACTGGATTGTATTCCCGCAAAGGACCTATCCAAACCCAGACCATTTCCATCCAAATGTAAATCGTTCCAAACGTCAGAGGCACAAGGCCAAGCATCCATGGAGGCACAGTCTCGAGCAACTCGGGCACGTGGCCCGACCACCAGACCACTGCCAAGGGAAGCAACATCGCAATGACAAGAGGAACGACTGCATATAGCCCAATCATCCAAAGGTCCACCTGGTGGCCCCGAGACAACTCGTCCACAAGAGTGACGATGACCAGAGCTGCCCCGCCGAATCCAACGAACAACACCGCGGCCAGGAGCTGCCAACTTGCACTGCTAGTCAACAATGGGAGAGGCATCGACCAAATGAGGTAGAGCGAAAGCAGCACAAAGTGCACAGGATCCCCATCTTCGAGGTCTTTCAGCCTCCAAGGAATCCAGTAGAAGCCGATCATCCCCGGAGCCGTCAGCAGTAGAGACATCCAACTCCATGTGCTCAGCACGGCCAGTGCTACCATCCAGGCTGCGATGAGGCTTGCAGCCAGGCCATAGCAATGTTCGTCCTGATCAAGATCCGCATAGTGGAGCGCCACTGCGCTGACAATGCAAGTGGCACTGGAAAGTCCAAAGAACCACCACTGGCATTGCAGAAATGGCATCCCCAGCATCCACATGTTCAACATCAGTGAGACCGTGGTTCTTCCAGTTTTTACGGGTGTCCATGATGCCAGCACTCTCTGACAGAAAATTTAGCCAATGCCTGGGCCAGCTTTCATGAGCATCTGCCACGTTGGATTGCTGTGCGCCAAGAGCACAAAGTACGGAACCAGCATTACAATGAAGGCCCAGGGTATCACAAAGGTCTGTGGTGATTCATCCTCGGTGCCAGTGCCTTCTTCTGAGTCGGTGCCAGTGCCTTCTTCTGAGTCGCCAGTGCCTTCTTCTGAGCCACTAAACAGCTCATAGCCCTGGGATCGACTGGCTCTCAGTGCCTTCAGCAATGATCCGATCCCAAGCAGCGCCGCTGCGATTGCAGCAGCGTACAAGGCGATCTCAGGAGACATTGCGATGGATTGCTATGAATTGACAGCTCCGAATTGTGAAGTGCCCTGACTTTTCTTTCTTTCCACCGCGTTATTGTTCTTTTAACATCAAATATTTAGTGAACATGTTTCAAGGACTGAGCATTTAATTCCAAAAGGCGTGCTTCAATATATCAAAACTTCAGGTTGACCAGCGAAACTCATGAATTGCAGCATGGACTGATTTAGATCGATTAGTGTGTCTACACCTCTCAGGTTCCAAACTGTTGTGAATACAGAAATGCGTACTGTGGTTGTCTTGCTTGGAGCCCACTGCAACAGCATGTGCACCACGTGCTTGCAGCCTCCAGCTGTGCGTCACAGTCACCGACAATTTCTCACAAGGTCAAATCTCCGTCAGGTGTTTGAGAGTTGACTTCAGACCAATGGAAGTGGCAAGAACTTGTGGTGTTTCATGTCTCTTTCACGACTGATCTTACAGAATTTGAATTCACGGACTCCACAAGCCCCCACAAACCGAGGAAGGCACTCTTGCACTGGTTGACGTCGAGGTCTTCAAGTCTTTCTCACCTGCAACTCGATCACGCGAGATGCCACACTAGCTGACTGGAGCTCTGAGCAGCTAGGAGGATCCTACCTGCTTCCCAAATTCAACTAAACTGCCAAAACTACCAACATCTGTCCATGTCTATCAGGTGGTTGTCAACTTAGCCGACATGTTTCCTAGGCCCTAAGAATCTGTCGAGGCAAAACCAGGCTGAGACCTGAGTATATCTTAGTCGGAGGCCCTACGACCTGGCCCCCAGTTTCCACAAGTCAGTGGTCATGAGTATGTCATAGCAGCTTACCAGCTTAATTACTAACCATCACCCGATTAATACAGTAACTGCAGGGCAACCATCGCCATCCAAGGAAAGCTTCGGCATGCCCGCTCACTAACTGATGATCAATGACTGTCATCAGTACTAACGTTTTATCAACGTCACCATCAGTTGATAAGCATCATTAGCTGGCACAGGATCCATCGTTTGTACACCATCCATAAATCAATCAGCAACCATCAATCAACCCTTAGTTTTAAGATGGTCGTTGTCAATCATCACTCAACAGCTAGTGAAGAATAGATTACCCATCACAATTTACAACCATTAGCCAAAGTGATTGAACATCGCAATTCACTTACCAATCAAACTTGCAGTAACCATCTCAATGCACCATCATCTAATTAACATTTATCAATCAACTACCAGTACCTTTCACCATCAGTTATCCATTGAGCATCAAGTACACATTCATTCAAATATTCATGGACCACCAATCAAACCTCAACTAAGCATCTTCAAACAATCATTGTTAAGCAACTACTAACTACAATAGCTTAAATAAAAACCATCTCTCAACCATCATATTGGACCACCATAATCCAGCCTCAACCACCACAGCTGGGGTTCCCCCTCGACCGCCTTCCGCCCCCAATCCACCTAGCGGGTCGGGATGGATGCTCTGCTTCAGCACTTAACCAGCAGCTATTGAGCTACCAACCAGCATAGTAGTTCCCCGGTAAGCATGTTCATGTCTGGTATCAACCATCAGCCTTTGACCATTATTAATTTACCATCATCAGTCCAAACATCATTTCAACCATCACTTGACAATCAGACTTAACCATCACCAATAACCATTATCTAGCCAGCAATCAGCAGTATTTAACCATCTCGTTAACCATTACAAATCAGCATTAACCCCCTATCACTATATAACCATTTTAAGCCATCATTGAGCATCGTTAACCCTCAGCCATGTCTGAACTGCTCCACCTGGCAAGTTGAGATCGATGCTCTTCAGCGCGGCGCGGCGCCCCAGCGCCCTGCCCTTGCGGAGCCCCTGCTGCGGCAACGGCTGGCAACTGACAGCCTGGGTTGGGCCCCCAAGGGATCGCTGACTTAAGCAACTACATGGCTATCGGTGGAACTATCAGGAGACTTACCTGGGTACCAGGTTGGCAATCAGCTTAGTTTGTTGCAACCAGTGTAAATCCCCAGGAAACTTGTAGAGACAAAACATGTAGTTGTTAGTGACCAACTTGCTTGTTAATTGGCCCGTGTAAAACACATTGTAACCTTGGGTTGGCCCCAAATTGCTGCTATATTATGTCACTAGCCATCAGCAGCAGTATTATCATACCAGCAAGCTAACCATCAGCATTGGTTGTATCTAAGGTAACCATCACCATCAGAGGTAATTCTTAGGCTAAGACTTAGACATGCCAGTTAACCAACTAAGCATGAATCATTACCATCAGTATTCCCATCATATGAATGCCACCATCAGTTGAACTTGACAACCGAGTCACCTTCCAAACCATCGTTCTCACACCATGGATCACCCTGCCTCCAACAAACAGACAATAAAGATTGAATCAATGCTTAGCTAAGAATCAATTAACCATTAGTTTCATGTGGTTCAAATTGTCCAGAACACATCTGGGAGAGATAGCTGTGAAAACATGTTTAGCAAAATATTAGCCACCACATGCCGTATCTATGGCTGGTTGTAGTAGACATATTTGCCAAAGTAGCTATAAGACACTCTGAGCTATATGGTGTGCTATTGTCATGCTTAGTGATGGTAATTTAGCACTATCTTCATGTCAGCAACGTGGCTGTGTTTGTTGAAACAACAACGGTCGATGATTAGTAATGCTTCATAATACGTGTGCAATTGTTGAAATGTTTGATAAAATATAATTGTTATCATTGTAACTACATGATACATAGTTTAGGAATATGTTTATACTGAACATGGTGATTGACCAATGGTGCTATGTTGATCAATGGCTCTTGATCAATATTGTAATGATTCTAATCACCATACCATGGATCATAGTACAATGACTGCCATAATCTTTACCACGTAAGGCAACCACCAAAACATGGCCCAGAATTGAGTGTCATCATATTTTATCCATGACCCATGATGTATGAAAAAAAAATCAACCCTTATCATGGTGGCTAACCCATGGTCAATAATTAGATATTTCATGAGTAAGGATTACCCATGGAGCCCCTGCTGCGGCAACGGCCGGCAACTGACAGCCTGGGTTGGGCCCCCAAGGGATCGCTGACTTAAGCAACTACATGGCTATCGGTGGAACTATCAGGGGACTTACCTGGGTACTAGGTTAGCAATCAGCTTAGTTTGTTGCAACCAGTGTAAATCCCCAGGAAACTTGTAGAGACAAAACATGTAGTTGTTAGTGACCAACTTGCTTGTTAATTGGCCCGTGTAAAACACATTGTAACCTTGGGTTGGCCCCAAATTGCTGCTATATTATGTCACTAGCCATCAGCAGCAGTATTATCATACCAGCAAGCTAACCATCAGCATTGGTTGTATCTAAGGTAACCATCACCATCAGAGGTATTTCTTAGGCTAAGACTTAGACATACCAGTTAACCAACTAAGCATGAATCATTACCATAAGTATTCCCATCATATGAATGCCACCATCAGTTGAACTTGACAACCGAGTCACCTTCCGAACCATCGTTCTCACACAATGGATCACCCCGGCTGCAACAAAAAACATGATTAATCCTGAGTTAACAATCAAATAACCATTAGCTTCATGTGGTTGTTATGAATCATCATTCACCAGCTTATCATGATTTACCACCACAAGGCACTGTCATCATTAAATCGTCGAAAAACAAACCATCATGTCCCCATCATTTCACCATCATCACTAGCCCCATGGATGCCCTATCCTCCCCTACCATCAAATCTCACCCATCACAACTGGCCCCCCCCTCTTGTGGACACCTCCATAACTGCCGGCAGCATTGAGCTACCAACGAATGAGCTAGTAACCCAGCAACCATGTTCATGTCATTGATTAAGCATCAGCATTTAGCCATTCACATGTGAATTGTGAACCATCAGTTAAAACATCATCATTTCAACCAAACGACACACATGTGAACCATCAGCAGTGAAATCATCAGTTCAACATAGTTCAACCATCACTTTGCAATCAGCCTTCACCATCACCAGTTACCATCATCTAACCAGCAATCATCAAGCAATCATCAGTATCTAACCATTTCATGAATTAACCATTCTACATCATCATTTCAACGAATTCACCATGAACCAGCATTTCATCATCACACTACCCCATGGCTACCCTATCCTCCCCTACCATCAAACCCCAATCATCACAGCCGGGGTCCCCCCTGGAACTCCCTTCACCGCCTCTGGCAGATGCAGGTTGAGATCGATGCTCTTCAACGGCCGTTGCACGTCGCCCCAGCGCACCGACAATGCACAGCTCCTGCGAACGGAGTGCAGTTGCAGTCGCTGGAACATGTAAATGACCACGGTTTTAGGGGTTCATAGCCTGATAGGGATGGTTGGAACCTCCATACCCCCCATGAGCCGGATCATAGTACAATGACTGTTACGATCTTTATAACCTAAGGCAACCAACAGAACATGGCCCAGAATTGAGCATCATTTTACCATCTTTTCTCCACGACCCATGATGTATGACCATTCTGCCTTTGTCATGATGGTTCACCAACGATCAATCAATGACTACCGTTCATGAGTAAGGATACGAAGTCGGAGCATATACTCATGAGTAGTCAATATTTCAAATCACCATGTTACCACTAGTCATTGGTACACCACAATCATATTGGCATGGCCATGATCATTTTGGCATAGGGACAGAATGGTACCCACAAACCTTACAAGTTCGTTAACAAGTCATTAAACTATAGTTAAATCCACCATTACTGCTATTGATCCTAGTGAACTAAGCGAACTTAGCCAACTTGTGGGTAGCATTATCGCTATGAAGCTGCTATTAACCATTATTGACCATCATTAACAAGCATCCATTATCAACCACCATTAATAAACCATTAACTAACACTTATTTACCAAGATCAACAGCATGTATGTGTTATTTTTCCCAATGGCCAATGTTCTGCCACAACCTCTTAGCCAAGTCTTGGAGCCAAACCAAGCGTTGCCAACAAGGCCAGGGGCCAGGGGCGCAAGCATATAGGAATAGTGGTCGAAACCGGCCAGCAGATCACCAGGGGGTCTCCGGAGCACGCCCAAAATCGGTGAGTTTTTGTTGTGGAGAAGGGATCGAACCAACATGGACCAACATCAACCAAGCACTCATCATTGCTGACCATTCATGCTTCAGTAACCATATCATGAACCATCATGTTCATCATCACGGAATACAATAAATCAATCCCGTCTAGTCTAGTTACCCATCATGTCACCCATGTTTTTGACCATCATCCACCAGGATGAGTCGTGACCCCGCACCTGCAGCATCTCTGGCTCCGGGGTCTGATGCCTTGGAAGCACCTGCAGATCCAGTGGCGCCTCTCAGCATCTCCGTTGGCTCGTCATCCTCAGCGATGAAGCGACAGAGTGGTACCCCTAAGGCTAGGGACTCCAATAGTTAGGTAGCTTCGTCAGGTACTTAGATGGTTAGTTGACGAAGTTAATCAAGTAGCTTCATCAAATGCCAGAAAGTGCTGCCCCAATTGATAAGTTTTTGTGGAAAACACATGAGGGTTTGGTGTATCACGCGCAATCAAATACCTGCATGGCTATGGGGCACACGGATCCCCGCATGGCTATGACTCACAACCGAATAAAATTATCGAGCGGGATGGCTGCTGGTGATATGTAAACTGATACTGCCAACTCTTGAGGTCTGCAGACTGATCAGAAATCCGCAGCGACAACTATGATAGCAAGATTTTGAATCTATGCGTAATGGTAAATACATTCAATAAAAATACACCCCGTATTTTTTTGATGGTGAGACACAAACTACTGAGGTATTTTCGGGGGTGATTTCCTGATCTAGCATTACAACTATGCATCACATAATGAATATTAGACAGGTTCATAGTTGCAACAACAAATGAAAGTTTGACAACTATTCATCATAATCATAATTGATAGTGGTAGATTGTAGTTGATTGTGGCAGATTATGGGCAACCGTTATCAACTACGAACACAACGGTGACGATTAAATGACCCATGACATCATAACCATTGTTAACCACGGTCAAGAACCAAAGTCACAAGTAGCAACAATTAATTTTTTCTATAAAATCATAACTATCCATTGTAACAATTGTCAAACAGAAGGAACTTCAAGAAGTTGACCATTATACGAACTATCTTAACCAGTATCGCCAATGATTAAATGGTGCATGTTTTAACATTGTCAGTTGACCTAGGGGTAGCCTCATTCGGCGACATGAAGTTTCCCTTCGTGCCAACGATATACGTTAACTTTTGAGACGCATCATTTGTGGTTCCCCCATGGTAACCCCAGGGAACTGGCAACACCAATCTTGTGGTTTTAACTCTGAATTAGGGGATGTCTGTGTCACATGTTCTGGTGCCCTCCAATCATCCCGAAAAGCATCGTTGGCTTTGTGATGTCCCCTGCAGGGCTCAAGACCTTTCCCTCACAGAGTGATGCCGCCCGCCGGACAACGTGAGTTGATTAATTCACCAGGTGATTCGTCAAGTGGCAAATTAAAACTAGAGATCTAAGTCAACAGCGAACCAATTGGTGCAATTTCACCAGCAATCATCAATAAACACTGCCAGCCACCTTCGAGCTTTGAGGGAAGAAACATCCCTACCCTGTAGGCTGCCCGCGAAAAAAGTGGAAATGAATGGAAATGAGGAAACTAATGATGTAACTTAACTGTCAATGATGGTTGGTGTAACCCGCACCTAGATGGTAAAGTGTTGAACCTGCTAGTATTCTCCCAGTACCTTTTTGACCGCTGATCACCACAGAATAGGCAAATCAACATTGCAGCAAACATTATTTTGTGTGTTTATCATCTCAAAATGTGATATACCACAATTCTCTGGGATAGCAAGGCTTTGACCACAGACCGTGGATGATCCCGAAATTTGTTTTGTGACGGAATAAATGGATGGTCTGGAACCCATGGCTGCCCACACCGAAAGCAACTCCAGGTCACCGGAAGCAGCGCTTTGATCACCGCCGGCCTTTGGAATCTTCACCATGCCTTGGTTTGTGCGGCCGTGGGGTTGCGGTGGATGGCAGGTTGTGAGTTGTGATCGCACGTGGGTTGATCATGCCGAATAATGCTCTCGACAACATGTTAGGTCATTCCAAATCGAAATTTGCAATTCATCTTAAGTCAATCTTAGAAATTTGACCTGTCAGTGAAAATTTACAACGAGTTGGATTGTTGTGGCAATCACAGAAAAACAGTCCTGTGAACTTGTGTCCAAGGGATGCTGATGATTCCAAACCTTCTCCAGTTCATCCCAGGCATCTGCTATTTTCCATCTGAAATCACAAGATAGCACCAAATTTGATTTCTTTCTCGGTGAGACGTGGCAGCTTCGCCGCCGCTTCTTCCAGGGCCGCGCTGGGTGCCGGCATATAAGACAAAAGTCCATCAAAGGCCCGAATCGGTACCTCGCTGATGTCGTTGTCATAGAGGTCCAGTTTTAGTACGATGAGTTCCTGGAGCTCTGGGATGCGCTCGGCCAGGGCTCTGCAGCCTGCGTCACCGACGGTATTTTCGGCCAAGAACAGCTTCAGCTCTTGGATGTTGGTCAACTTGGCAAGGCCAGCGGCAATGGCTTTGCAGCCCTCACGTGTGATCTTGCAAGCAGACAAACCAAGGAATAACTTGGTGATGGCTGTCTGGTCGGATATGGCATCAACCAATGCTTCCGCACCTGCGTCACCGAAGGTATTTTCGCGTAACACGAGCGTCAGCTCTTGGATGTTCGTCAACTTGGCAAGGGCGGTGGCAACGGCTTTGCAGCCTTCACTGGTAATGTTGCACCCCTTCAAGTGCAGGTGCAGCTTGGTGATGGCTGTCAGGTGGGACATGGAATGAGCCACTGCCTCGGCACCCTCGTCACCAATGTTATTTTCGGAGAAGGCCACCTCCAGCTCTTGGATGTCGGTCAACTTAGAAAGGGCAGCGGCAATGGCTTTGCAGCCTTCGCTGCTCATGCTACACCTCTCAAAGTACAGGTACAGGTTGGTGATGGCTATCAGGTGGGAAACCGAATCAGCCAATAGTTGGGCACCTTCGTCACTGATGTTTTCGTAGTCAAATCTCAAGACTTCTGATCCTGTGAGCTTGGGCAGGCACCCAGTGCTCAGTTGGCTGCAAATGCCCTGCAGCGATGGGTCCCGCAGAGCCATCTTCAACAAGTGGGCCAAGGCTTTGCTCTGCGACTCTGTGGTCCCTTCTTCCAAGCCTGTGAGGATAAGCAGCAGCTGTAAATATGCTGGGAAAACGGCTACTCCTTCAAGCGATTTGAGCTCTCGCGGAAGGGATGCAACCTGTTCGAGTTTGTGATCGACTCGGTCTTTAGCCTCTTGCAACAAGTGCGACTCCCAAAGGTCATCTTTGCCTGTAACTTGTACCAATCTGGACATAGCTACCGTGAACTCATTGCTGGCCTCCACTCTGTCGGAACAGAAATTTTCTACTGCTTGCTCAAGGAGCCAGTCTTTGACAGTCCCAGCTAGCGAATCATGAAACAAAACAGCAAAAATCAAACGCGCAACTGGTATGGCTATGTTGGTGACGAATGTAAACATACTGCCTTTGGTAGACATGGATACTAAGCATGCCAACAATGCCTGTGGCAGATCTTCTGCCAGCATGGCTTTTTGCCTTGTGGGCGTGCTCTGCTTGTACATCACAGCGCACAATTTCACCCACATGCTGTGTGCAAACTTCGATCTGTCCTAGTTGGTTTCAAAAGCAATACTGGCACATATGAAGTCTGCAGTTCCAGTCTTGAGCTCTTCACCGGGAGGAGGATACAAAGATGTAGAACCCACAGGTAAATCAAGCCGGCAATGCCGAGGTATTTAAGCCAAAACACACCCGATTCGATCGCCACTGACGCCAGCATGGCATCTTTGAGAGTGTCAAACGGATCTCCAAGGTACGGGAAGACAAAGAGAGTACTTAGAACTACGTCAAAGGGTGCATAAACTGCACCGCAGTTCAGCAGCCGCAAGGCCATGGCCTGAGCCAACAGCCACAGCAATCCCCAAGTGAGGATTGAATCGAAGCCTTCCCAAACCATACCCCGTGATGTAAGTTGTCCGGCTATGCTGGCTGTCAGGGTGAGCTTGGTACACAAGGCCAGATTCGCGACAACCAAACAGATGGTGATCGAGGTTCGTTGCACATCCTTGAGCTGGTTTTGAGGTCTGTCGTCTCCAACCCGTTCATCTTGCTGCATCTGTACCTGTCCGGGCCCAAGCAGCTGCGAAACCCAACAAAACGAGAATCAACTGAATCAACATGAAGGGCACACAGGGAATGGCCAACACATGGCTCCAAAATCATGTTTTTTGTCAAAAATTAAAGGCCACATGCAGCTACGCCATCCGTCACCCCGTGTGAAACTGCAGCTACATGTTTGCGCAGGTGGAAAAGGAATGAACATGTCTGTATTCATTTGAATGAAACAAACACATGCAGGTCGAAAGTAGTCCTGAATTTTGAGATATCCATCATAGGCATAGGCTTTTCTCTTTATCATGCAAGATGTTTGTACGAAGTGAGCAGGTGTCCTAAAGCATTTTACAACAGAAGATTGCCAAGACCTGCCCCAAATGTTTCCTTTGGATTCTTTCAACCTCTTATCAAATGTTATGCCACTGCCGTCCAAACTAAGAATCAGTCCTTCAAACATGGTATTCCCAGCACCAGCATTGCAAAGACCGTTGCTCCAACCAGCTTGATGGCCATCAGGGGAACCCAAAATTTGGCCCGCGCCATTGAGTTGGTGGCGTTGGCCAAATCGGGCCATCTTGGCCACGTCATGTGGAGGAAATACTCTTTGGGACTGTGCCAAGTTGCGTTGGGAAGGTGCCAAGTTCCAACGTTTTGCCATGTTGAGTTTTCACCGAACTGCAGTGTCAAATAATCTGGCAAATAGAAGTCAGGTATCTGGCCCCACTGCTGCAGCTGAGCTGTGTCAAGGGCCAAGGCCCATGGAGTTGCCAGCAGAATTAGAAGGACTAAGACTCTTGACATGATCTCAGCCTGCCCGAAGGCATTGATATGGGGCTTTGAAAACAAGTATACCGTGTTTCCTGGATTATACAGGTCATACAGGTCAACACACACTTCCATCCAAATGTACATTGCTCCAAAGGTCACAGGCGCAAGGCGAAGCATCCATGGAGGCACAGTCTCAAACAGCTGGGGCACCTCGCCCGACCACCAGACCACTGCCAAGGGCAGCAACGTTCGAATAACAAAACCGGTCCCAATTGCCCAAAGGTTCACCTGAGACCAATAGTCCACAACAGGGACGATGAATGACAGAGCTGCCATGCCGAATCCAGCGAACAACACCGGTGCCAAGAGCTGCCAACTGGCATTGGTCAACAACGGAAGAGGCAGGGACCAGATCAGGTAGAGCGAAAGCTCCGCCACATGACGACGATCTCTAGCGTCACGAGTACGATATTTAGCTTCCAATTCTTTGATCGTCAAAGGAACCCCGTAAAAGCCATACATCCCCGGAGCCATCAGCAGTAGAGACACCCAACTCCAGGTGCTCACCACAGTCAGTGCTGCCAGCCAAGCCGCCATGAGGCTTGCAGCGAGGCCATAGTAATGGTTGTCCTGACCAAGATCCGCATAGTGGAGCACCACCGAGCTGACGATGCAGGTGGCAGTGGAAACTCCGAAGAGCCACCACTGGCATTGCAGAAACGGCATCCCGAGCATCCACATAGCCAATATCGATGAGGCCACGGTTCTTCCAGCCTCAGTGCCGCCTTCTGAGTCGCTGTGCACCCGGGCAAAAGGTACTTCTGAGTCGCTGCCTGTTCTTCCTTTTCTCCATACTGCCATCATAATCTGGCACAAGATGTAGCCAATGCCTACGCCAGCTTTTATGATCATATGCCAGGTGGGTTTGCCGTGTGCCAAGAGCAAAAAGTAGAGAACCAGCATTACACTGAAGGCCAAAGGTATCACAAAGGTCTGCTGAGCAGGTGGCTCATCCTCCGTGCCGGTGCCTCCTGAGTCGCCAGTGCCTCTTTCTGAGTCGCCAGTGCCTTCTTCTGAGTCACTAAACAGCTCGTAGCCCTGGGATTGACTGGCTCTCAGCGCCTTCAGCAATGATCCGATCCCAACCAGCGCCGCTGCAATTGCAGCAGCATACAGGGCGATCTCAGGAGACATTGCGAATCACTGCGATAAACTGGCGGTCCCGAATGCTTAAGTGCCCTAATTTGTCTTTCTTGCCACAGCGATACCCACTGTGTTGACTTTCAACATCAAATGTTAAGGGAACATGTTCGCTGCAAACCCCTGGTTTGCCCACCCTTGACTGAGAACATTTCCCAACGCTCAAATTTCTGCACAGGGCCATTGTTTTTAAGCTTATGAGTTATCAAACCCAAAACCTTCAACCCTAAAACCATAAAACCAAAATCTAAACCCCTAAAACCAAAACCCTAAAACCCTAAAACTAAAACCCTAAAACCCGAAACCATAATCACTTCGTATTGCCAGGGTTTTTGCAACTTCTCCAAGCCATCTTGACCTTGCACAACATCATCCATTGCAATGTCGCGTTATGGGGGTGGGCGAACCTGGGGTTTGGAGGGAACATGTTTCACGCTCTGAGAACTGACTTTGAAAGTGTGCTTGCATTTATCAACAATTCAGTTTGACCAGTTGCAATCTTGAATTGAGGTATAGACTGATTAAATACTGATTGACTAGTCTACGCCTGTCAAGTTCCAAAACGTCGTGAATGCAAATGCGCAATGGACGTGTGGTTTTCTTGCTTGGAGCCCACTGCAGTGCACCATGTGCTGGCAGCCTCCAGCTGTGCGTCACAGCCACCCACAATGACTCACGCGTGTTCACATCTCCACTGGGTGTTTGAGAGTTGACTTCAGACCAACGAAGTAGCAATGACTTGTCGTGTTTCATGTCTCTATCCATGCTGATCTTGCAGAATTCAAATCCACACACTCCACAAGCCTCCACAAACCAAGGATGGCGCTCTGACACTGGTTGAAGTTGAGGTCTTCAATCCGTACTCACCTGCAATTGCATCATGTGAGATGTCACACTAGTTGACTAGAGCACTGAGCAGCTGGGAGGATCCTACCAGCTTCCCAGAATCAGCTAAACTGCCAAAACAAAGAACATGTACAACATCTGCCAGTGTCTGTCAGGTGGTTGTTAACTGGGTCCACGTTCGATGTTTCCTCAACCCCAGAAATGCTGACACAAAACCACGCTGAAAGCAGGTATATCAGCACATATCTTGGTCAGAGCTTGCACTACAACCTGCCCCGTATTTCCACAAGTCACAAAGTGGTCATGAGTACTATCAAACCAACTTGCTAACCTTCGCCGTTGATTGATACAGTAACTAAGGTAAGCATCACAATCCGAGGCAATACTTAGGTACAGAAGCTTTCTAATTTACCATCAATGACTGCCATCAGTATTACCATCATAACAATGACCCCATGAGTTGATTGATAAGAATCATTTGCAGGCTTACGATCCATCGTTGATACACCATCCATCCACTAATCAATCAGTAACCATCAATCAACAATTCGTTTGAATGGTTGATGTCACTCATCATTCACCAGCTTGTGAAGCATGAATCAATTGATCATCAAATACCAAAGTGATGAAGCATCATTACTAATTCATCGAACAACATCCCTCAACTAAGAATCGGACTTAACCATCACAATTGACCATCATCTAAGCAGAAATTATCAGTCAACCATCAAACATCATTTCACCATCAGTTAACAAGTGAACATCAAATAGACATTATACAATTCACCATTCATCGACCATCATTCAAACCTCAACTAACCACATATCAACTGTTCATAACCAACTACTAACTATGACCTCAGCCATCATGGTTAATAAGCTGTGATGGACCATCATAATCCAACCTCAACCATTACAGCTGGGCTTACCCTGGAACTCCCTCCGTTCCCTGCAGCATTGAGCTACCAACGAGCATAGTAGTACCCCAGCAACCATGTTCCTGTCTCGCATTAATCATCAGTATTTATCATTTACATACGGACCATCAGTTCAAACATCATTTCAACCATCACTTGACAATCAGACTTAGCCATCAACATCAACCATCATCCAACCAACCATCAAACCTCAACTGACCATCTACTAACCATTGTTAACCAACTACTAACTACATCAGGTGTATAGTATATACAATTGCTTAAAGAAAGCATCTCTTAACCATCATACTGGACCATCATAATCTAACCTCAACCACCACAGCTGGCGTTAGCCCTGGAACTCCCTCCCCACTCCACCTGAGGGGTGGATGCTCTGCTTCAGCACTTAACCAGCAGCTATTGAGCTATCAACGAGCATGGTAGTTCCCCAGCAAGCATGTTCATGTCTTGTATTGACCATCTGCCTTCAAACATCATCAGTTGAAACATCATCTCAACCATCACTTCACAATCAGACTGACCCATCGTATAGTTCGGTAGTATCCCCCATGAACCAGGATACGCCATCATTAAGCATCATAAACCAACAACCATGTCTGGGGTTAACCACCAATATTGAATCATCATTAAGCATTATCCCGAACATGCTGGTGATAACTATGATAATGCTGGTCATAAAACTAAACTTCAATCAGGGAGCATATTTCAACCATTCACGATACTCTGGTCATCATCCCGAACTGCTCCACCTCGTTGGGATCGATGCTCTGCAGAACAGCACGTCGCCCCAGCGCACCGCCCCTGCCAAGCTCTTGCTGCGGGGTGTGCCGGCGGCTGCAGGGTTGGCCCCCCCCCAGGGATGGCTAAGTGAAGTAACCACCCGGGGCCACTACCGGGGTAACTACCAGGGCAAGTGCTAGGTCGGCAATCAGCTTGGTTCAAGATAGGAAACTGCTACTAGCTACCCATCAGCTTAGTTCGTCACAACCAGTGCAACTCCCAGGCAATTTGTAGATACAATAATTTAACTGGCTTATTAATTGGCCTTGAGTCACCTTACTAACCATCGTAGATACACCGTGGATCACGCTGCCTGCAACAAAAACCATGAAACAATCCTTAGTTGACCATCAATTAACCATCGGTTTCATGTGCTTGTTGTCAATCATCATTCCCCAGCTTGTCCACCATCAATCAACCATCAATTGACCATTGTCACAATTAACCACCACAATCAACAATCACAATTCAACCCCAAAAAACCAACCATCATTTCACCATCATTTCCATTTCACTATCATTCCTACCCCATGGATGCCACCCATCCTCCCTTACCATCGAACCCCCAACCCTCACAACTGGAGCTCCCTGGGAGTCTCCCTGCGCCGGCAGCTCCACCTGGCAGATTCCGCAGCCGTGGCACGTCGCCCCCAGCGCAGCTCCAGCGCAGCGCAGCTGCAGTCGCTTGGATGTGCATCGAAATGGTCGTAGGGGATGAAGGTTCATGGCCTGATAAGGAAGGTTGGAACCCCATGTAACCCCTATAACTCTTAATCCCTGTAGCTTTTGAGGCTCTGAGGCTGCTTACCACAGTTATATCACACGGAATCCCAGCTGCATAGCCTTATAAGGCAGCTCATGACCCCTATGACCCCTTGTAAGCGGGATCCTCGAACAATGACTGTGACAATCTTTATAACGTAAGGCAAGCACCAGAACATGGCCCAGAATTGAGCGTCACGTTACCAAATTTTCTCCATGACCCCCTGTAGCTTATGAGGCCACCATCATTAATACACCATGGATCACCCAGAATCAACAATGACAATTAAATCGTCAAAAAACAATTCATCATTTCACCCCCATTTCATCATCATTACTACCTTCATGGAGGCCCCATCCTTTCACCCTCATTACTACACCCATGGCTACCCTATCCTCCCCTGCCATCCAACCCCCAGCCATCACAGCTGGACCTCCCTGGGAATCTCCCTCCACCACCCCTCACAGCTCCACCTGGCAGATTCCGCAGCCGTGGCACGTCGCACCGCCAATGCGCAGCTCCTGCGAACGGAGCGCAGCTGCAAGCGCGTGGATGTGGGATGGTGACTTGTAGCCAACCATGGTGACAGGGGCTCGTAGCCTGATAGGGAATGCTATAACCCTTATAACCCATCATAACCCGTGTAGCTTGTGAGATTGTTGCCTTGCTTATGAAGCTATTTGCCAAGGTTATATTCTTGGGAATCCCAGCTGCACATCCTTGTAGCGTTCAGTTTACCACGATAAAGGAAAGGATAGAACCCCTATGCCTATAACCCTTCATAACTCCTGTAGTAGCTTCCGAGGCTAGAACCGTCCTTGCACGGCTATTCACCACGGTAATAACTTGCTATACTTATGTGTTAGCCGTGCCTGGTTGTAGTAGATATATTTGCCATAGTAGCCATAAAACACGGTGAACTATGTGGTTAGCTATTATGTTTAGTGATAGTGATTAGCACTATCTTGATGTTAGCAACGTGGTTGCGCTTGTTCAAACAATAATGGTCGATGGCTAGTAATTTGTCAAAATTAGTTTGCAATTGTTGCAATAATGGCCGGCAATAATTGTCATAAAACACTACATGATGTAAGAGTTTGATGATGTGTTTGTGATGAAACATGGCGATTGAAAAACGTGATATGTTGATCAATGGCACTTGATCAAGAATGGCTCTTATCACCATACCACAGATCATAGCACAATGACTGTTATAATCTTTACCACGTAAGGCAAAGACCAGAACATGGCCCAGAATAAACCGTCATTTTACCATATTCTATCCATAGCCCATGATGTATGACTACAGTTAGGACCTTTATCATGATGATTCACCAACCATCGGTCAATTATAAGCGTTCATGAGTAGTGATGCCAGGTCGCAGCATATACACACGAGTCAGATTGCAAATCAACATGTCACCAGTCGTCATTGGTACACCAGAATCATATTGGCATGATTGACAGGGATCATTTGGCATACCCTACCCTTCCAGTTACCTACAGGTAACCATCCCTACTTGGGGTTCCCTGGTTGCCTACTATAGAGGTAACTGGAAGTAGTGGTACCACTTAGTGATCAGTTGGTTGTATAACATGCCTTGCACTATAGTTTTATCTACCATTGCTGCTAACTATCCTATTTACAGCCTAGGTAAGCCAACTTATGGGTACCACTCTGCAACCATGTTTTTCTCCAATGGCCAATCATGCAACAACCTCTTGGATAATCAAATTTTGGAACCAAACGAAGCCTTGCCAACTCACCAAATGCCAGGGGCCGGGCACAACCACAGGAGCAATGGCCGAAACACTGGGAGATAACCATGTGTCTATTACTATGGATCATGACAAAAATTGTGAGTTTCGTTCGGAGAAGTGATCCAACTAACATCGACCAACATCAACCAAGCACTCGTCATTGCTGATCATTGCTGCTTAACCATCATTGACCATCATGTTCATCATTTCTAAGATTAATCAAGTACAATCAATCAATCAATCACGTTCAACTAATCATCAGTAATCAAGCATCATTGCCCATCATTTCACCCATGATTTCGACTATCAATCAACATCAAACAGGATGATCCCCCACCTGAACCATCTCTGGATCGGTCTGATGCCTTGGATGCACCAGCTCCAGAGGCGGCTCCGGGCCATCCGAGAGAAAGAGCCTCAGCTGAGAAGGTGATGGACTCGTGGTGATTGATCAACAGAAGTTGCACCATTTGTATCATCATGTGCTAATCATCAATCAATGACATGATCATCATGACTTTGGGTGACATGTTGATCAATGGAACTTGTACCAGGGATTGATAGGTGATATATTGATCAATGAAACCTGGTGATTGACTATTGGTGACATGTTGATCAATGGAAGTTGCACAGCGATGGTTCTAACCATACCATTTGTTGGTTCTATCACCATTTGTGTCATCAATGATATGGTAATGTCACTAATATTCACCATATGTGATCAGCCAATTACCATACCATGGTTCTATATGATGATCACTGACAACAATGGTTCTAATTACCAAACCAGGAAGCCATGGCTCATAAGCCGGATCATAGTACGATGACTGTTGTGATCTTTACCACGTAAGGCAACCACCAGAACATGGCCCAGAATTGAGCGTCATTCTAGCAAATTTTCTGAATGGTTCACCAACGATCAACGAATCACTACTGTTCATGAGTAACGATACCAGGAGGCTAGTGGTACTGCTTTGGAAGGGTTGATAAACAAAGTGACAATGGTGGTTGATAATTCATCATGTGGTCAATGGTGGTGCATGGCTAGTAATGGCTAGTCAACTGGTTCAGAATGGTTGATAGTGACTTCACTATGGTAGCTGATTGTGGCCCTCCTGGTGGTGTCAAAACATCATGTGGCTCCAAAAACATCGCCATCAATAGAGAGTTTGCACCACCAACAGTAGGGGTTTCCACGTGGTAGGCAATGAATCAAACACCTTGGGGTGCTCTGGAGAAAAAAACACCGCTCCAACAAATGAGGTTCCTCAATGGATGTAAAATTCATTGTGATCTTGTGCACACAGCAAACAAAAAAAGGAGAGTTACTGAGTTACCTTTAAAGGGGTCACTCAGAATCAAACAAATGTATGGCTGCGTACGTGTCAAAACCCAGCACACCTCTGGCTGTTCACAGCACATAAATGAACAAAACCGTTTATGTGGTGGGATTGCTTCACTGAGAGCTTAGAGCCTAATTAAAGCAATAATTACCCATGAACTGGGAATAGCAATCATCAATCACGATATGAGTTGCTGAGTAGCTTGGAATCAGAGAGGATTTTCTATGGAGAGGTTTGCCTTGGAGTATCACCATGATTAACCAGTAAAAGCCGTTATCGCCAGTATAGTTTTTTTTTGACATTGTCAGTTGACCTAGGGGTAGCCTGATTTGGCGACATGAAGTTTGTCTTCCATTCTTGATGATACATTCTAATGATACGTTAGCTTTTGGTTTGTGGTTACCCCCACCGTGCCCCCATGAAACTGGAAACGCAAATCTTGTGGTTTTCACTCTTGATGGATGTCAAGGTCTGAAGTTAGCCTCCTGGTGTCTACATGTTCTGGTGCCTTACAATCATCCCGAAAAGCATCATTTGCTTTGTCATGTCCCTGCAGGCTTCAAGACCTTTCACTTACAGAGTGGTGCCCCCCGCCAGACAACGTGAACTATTTCATTCACCAGGCGGTTCATCAAGTGAGTTGTTTGATTCACCAGGTGATTCGTCAAGTGGTAGGAGAAGATTAGTGGTTTAAGTCAACGGCGAACCAAATGGTGCAATTTCCCCAGCAATCGTCAATAAACACTACCAGCCACCTCATGACTTTTGAGGACAAACCATCCCCACCCTGCAGGCTGCCCGCTAAAAAGGGGGGATGATGAAACAAATGTAGTCAACTGTTATTGATGGTTGGCGTAACTTTCACCGAAGTGGTAAGCTATTGAACCTGCTAGTGTTCTCCCGGTACCTATTTGACCGCTGATCACCAAACAATAGGCAAATGAACATTGCAGCAAAAAATATGTTGTTCGTTTATCATCTCAAAATGTGATACCACAATTCTCTGGGATAGCGGGGCTTTGACAAAAATGACCATGTATGATCCTGAAATATCCTTCGTGATGGAGTAAATGGATGGCCTCGAAACACCGGCTGCCTCCACCCAAAGCAACTCCAGGAAGGAGCGCTTTGATCACTGCTGACCTTTGGAATCTTCATCATACCTTGGTTGCTTGCTTGGGGCTGTTGCGGCGGATGGCAGGTTCTGAGTTGTGATCGCACTCCGGTTGATCATGCCGAATGGTGCCCTCGACAAGCAGTTAGGTCATTCCAAATTGATTTTTTCATTTCATCTCCAAAATGAACATTCAAGAAAGTAATGAAACTATTTCAACGAATTAAATTGTTGTTGAAATCGCTGAACCAAAATCAGTGAACTGGTGTTCAAGGGAAGCTTACCATTCCAACCTTCTCCAGTTCATCCCAGGCATGTGCCATTTTCCATCTGAATTCAAGGCCTCAAATCGAAAGAAATGCGTTTCAAGGTGAGACGTGGCAGCTTCGCCGCCGCTTCGTGCAGGGCTGCGCCTGCTGCCGAGCTGATGTCGTTGCGACCGAGAAACAGCCACAGCCACTTGAGTCGCTGGAGCTCCGGGAGGCACTCGGCCAGGGCTCGGCAGCCTTCGTCACCGATGGCGTTGCGTTCCAAGTTCAGCTCCAGCTCTCCGATGGTGGTGAGTTTGGAAAGGGCAGCGGCAAAGACTTTGCAGCCCGCACTGGTGATGTTAGCCGATCTCAAGTTCAGTTTCAGCTCGTAGATCTTTTTCAACTTGGAAAAGGCTGTGGCAATGGCTTTGCAGCCTTCTCTGCTCATGTTGCACCTCTCCAAGTTCAGATGCAGCGTGTCGATTGCTGTCAAGTGGGAAATGGAATCACCCAATGCTTCGGCAAATTCGTCACCGACGCTAGCGCGACCAAAGTCCAGCTGTAGGAAGCGGATGTTGGTCAGTTTGGAAAGGCTGGTGGCAATGGCTTTGCAGTTTTCGCTGCTCATGTTGTGGTACCCCAAGCTCAGGTGCAACCTGATGATAGCTGTCAAGTGGGAAATAGCATCAGTCAATATTAGGACATCCTGATCTCCGATGTTACTTTGTTTGCAGTCCAAATCTATTGCTTTGAGCTTCGGTAGGCACCTATTGCTCAGTTGGCTGCAAATGCCTTGCGAAGATGGGTCCTTCAGAGCGATCTTCATCATCTTCAACAAGTTGATGAAGGACTTGCTCTGCGACCCTTCGGTCCCTTGTTCCACACCTTTGAGGGCAAGCTGCACCTGCAAATATGCTGGAAAAAATGTTGTTTCTTCAAGCGATTTGACCTTTCCCCCAAGAGCTTCAACCTGTTCAAACTTTTGATCGACTCTATCTTTGGCCTCCTGCAGCAACTGTGACTCCCAAATGTCATCTCTGCCTGTGACTTGTGCCAATCTGGACATAGCTACGGTGAACTCATTGCTGGCCTCTACTCTGTCTCGGCAAAAAGTTTCTAGTGCTTGCTCAAGGAGCCAGTCCTTGACTGTCCCAGCCAGCGAATCATGAAACAAAACGGCAAAAGTTAGACGTGCAACTGGCATCGCTATGTTGGTGACAACTGTAAACATACTACCGTTGGAAGAGATGGACACTACAAATGCCAACAATGCTTGTGGCAAATCTTCCGCCAGCATGCCTTTTTGCCGAGTTGGAGTGGTTTCCTTGTACATTACAGTGCAGAATTTCACCCACATGCTGTGTTCAAATTCCGATTCCGCCCTCGTTGGCTTCAAAAGCAACAGCGGCAAATATGAGCTCTGCAGCTCCAGTCTTGAGCTCTTTACAGGGAGGAGGACGCAAAGATGCAGAACCCACAAGTAAATCAAACCGGCAATGCCCAGGTATCTCAGCCACAGAACATCCGATTCAATCGCCACTGACGCCAGCATGGCATCTTTGAGAGTGTCAAACGGATCTCCAAGGTACGGGAAGACAAAGAGAGTACTTAGAGCTACATCAAAGGGTGCATAAACTGCACTGAAGTTCAGCAGCCGCAAGGCCATGGCCTGAGCCAGCAGCCACAGCAATCCCCAAGTGAGGATTTCATCGAAGCCTTCCCAGACCATACCCCCTGGTGTCAGTCGTCCAACCATGCTGGCTGTCAGGGTGAGCTTCGTACAGAGGGACAGGTTGGCGACAACCAAACAAATGGTGATCGAGGTTCGCTGCACATCTTTGAATTGGTTTTGAAACCTGCCGTCTCCAACTCGTTCATCTTGCTGCATCTGTGCCTGTCAGGGTCCAAGCAGTTGCGAAATCCAACAAGACGAGAATCAACACACAACAACACCCAGGGAATGGTCAACACATGGCTCCGAAATCAAGTTTTCGTGTTTATCCCTTCAGAAATCATCGCCATCCGTCAAGCCATCTGAATAAGCTACATGCTTGTGAATGCGGAAAAGGAAGGAATTTCTGGTTCAGTTGCATGAAAAATACATGCAGGTCTGCAAATGGAAATGAATAGTCCTGAATTGCCAAATATTGAGAGGCCTGTCTCTTTCTTATGTGATGTGTTTGCAAGAACTCAGCAGGTATCCTAACATAGTGAACAAAAGAAGATTGCCAACAATTCCCTCAAGTGTGTCTTTTGGGTTCTTTGGATCTCTTGTCAAACATTTCGTCACCGCCATCCAAACGGAGACTCTGTCCTTTGAGCACGGTATCCCGAGCACCAGCATTGCAAAGACTGTTGATCCAACAAGCTTGATGGCGATGAATGGGACCCAAAATTTGGCCCGTGCCATCGAGTTGGTGGCGTTGGCCAAATCAGGCCATCTTGGCTGTGTCATGTGGAGGAAATAGTCTTTGGGACCGTGCCAAGTGGCGTTGGGAAGGTGCCAAGTTTGCACCTTCTGCCAGGTCTGGTTACCAAACTGCAGCATCAAATAGTCTGGCAGGTAGAGGTCTGGGATCTGGCCCCATCTCTGCAGCTGAGCCGTGTCAAGGGCCAGGGCCCATGGAGTTGCCAGCAGAATCACAAGGACTAAGACCCTCGTCACGATGTCAGTCCGCCCGAAGGCATTCACTTGCTGGTCGCTTGGATTTCTTTGATCTATCCACCAGATCATTTCCATCCAAATGTAACTCGCTCCACACGTCGCAGGCACAAAACGAAGCATCCATAGAGGCGCAGTCTCGAGCAGCTGGGGCACCTCGCCCGACCACCAAACCACTGCCAAGGGGAGCAACGTTGCAATGACAAGAGGAACGACTGCATATTGGCCAACGTCCCAATGGTCGAGCTTTCCCTCAGACCAAGGGTCCACAGCATCGACAATGCGCAAAGCTGCCCCGCTGAATCCAGCGAACCCCACCGCTGCCACGAGCTGCCAAGTGGCATTGGTCAACAACGGGAGAGGCAAGGACCAGAGCAGGTAGAGCGAAAACATCGCAAACTCAAAATGACCTGCACTATCTGCAACTTCCAGGTCTCCAAGCGTCAAAGGAAAATCGTACAAACCACACATCCCTGGAACCGTCAGCAGTAGAGACACCCAACTCCAGGTGCTCAGCATGGTCAGTGCTGTCATCCAGGCCGCGATGAGGCCTGCAGTGAGGCCATAGCAATGAATGTCCTGACCAAGATCCGCATAGTGGAGCACCACTGCGCTGACGGTGCAGGTGGCAGTGGAAACTGCAAAGAGCCGCCACTGGCACTGCAGAAAAGGCATCACGAGCATCCACATGGCCAATATCGATGAGACGATGACTCTTCCAGTTCTTACGGGAGCCCATACTGCCATCATGCTCTGACAGAAAATGTAGCCAATGCCTACGCCAGCTTTTATGATCATCTGCCAGGTTGGATTGCTGCGCGCCAAGAGCACAAAGTACGGAACCAGCATTACACTGAAGGCCAAAGGTATCACAAAAGTCTGCTGGGCAGGTGGCTCATCCTCAGTGCCAGTTCCTCTTTCTGAGTCGCCAGTGCCTCCTCCTGAGTTGCCAGTGCCTTCTTCTGAGTCACTAAACAGCTCATAGCCCTGGGATCGACTGGTTCTCAGCGCCTTCAGCAATGATCCGATCCCAACCAGAGCCGCTGCGATTGCAGCAGCGTACAAGGCGATCTCAGGAGACATTGCGAATCCCTGCAACGAATTGGCGGCCGAATGTTGAAGGGTCCTGATTTGTCTTTCTTGCTACGGCGATACTCCCTGTATTGATTTTGGACATCAAATGTTAAGGGAACACGTTTCACCCTCTGAGAACTGACATTCAAAAGTGTGCTTCGATTCATTTGAAAATCAGGTTGACCAGTTGCAATCTTGAATTGCGGTATGGACTGATTAAATAGATTGATTGGTCTACGCCTGTCAAGTTCCAAAATGTCGTGAATGCAGAAAACCCAATGGACGTGTGGGTTGTCTTGCTTGGAGCCCGCTGCATCATGTGTACCAAGTGCTTGCAGCCTCCCCTGTGCATCACAGCCACCCACACTTTCTCACAATCACATCTCCATTGGGTGTTTGAGAGTTGCCTTCAGACCAACAAAAGTGGCAAGGACTTGTCGTGTTTCATGTCTCTTTCCAAGCTGATCTTGCAGCACGGAATTGGAATTCACACTCTCCACAAGCCTCCATAAACTGAGGACGGCACCCTGACCGACTCTAAGACTGGTTGAAGTTGAGGTCTTCAATTCTTACTCACCTGCGACTCCATCATTTGAGATGTCACACTAGTTGACTAGAGCGCTGAGCAGCTGGGAGGATGCAGCCAGCTTCTCAGAATCAGCTAAACTGTCAAAACTAAATAAAACTAAAATACCTTGGCCGACATTCTTCGTTTTCTCAGCCCGTGGAAATGCTAATGCAAACCACCCTGAAAGCCATATATCAGAGTATATCTCAGTCGGAGCCGGCAATACAACCTGCCCGGAATTCCACAAGTCGCGCAGTGGTCATCATCAAACCAACTCAAAAACCATCGCCGCTGGTCAATACAGTGACTAAGGCAACCATTAGGATCCGAGGGAATGCTCATGCATTGCCAGCTTACTAACTAACCATGACTACCATCAGTATTGAGGACATGTTCGATCCAACCATTAGATCAATGTCACCATCAGTTAAAAATCGACAACCAAGTCACCTTACCAACCATCGTTGATACACCATGGGTCACCCTGCCCACGACAAAAACCATGAAACAATCCTTAGTCAAGCATCGATTGACCATTCATTTCAAGATTTGTGTTATCAATCATCATTCACTCATTCACCATCTTATCAACCATCAATCAACCCTCACAACTAAATATCATCAAAGCCATCATTTACCACCAGAATTAACCATCATAATATATCATACTTAAATGGTCAAAAAACCAACCAGCATCTCACCATCCTTACTACCCCCATGGATGACTGCCCTGCCATCACAGCTGGTCACCGCTGGCACTCCACCCATCTCCACAGCCCGCAGCACCTGGCAGGTTGGGATCGATGCTCAGCCGTGGCACGTCGCCCCACCACAGCTCCTGCGCACAAAGGAGCAGCTGCAGTTGTTGGCGAATCTGATCGTGGTGATGTGCATCCCCAAGGAGGGTAACACGTAAGTGAGTAACCGTGGTTATAGGCGCTATCATCTTCTTTGTAACTCTTACAGCGACTTTTGAGGCTTGAACCTTTCTTCTGAGGCTATTTACCATGGTCATATCTGAGGGAATTTGCGGAACTAACCCCGGCTGCACAGCCTTATAGGATTTATATGGATTTATAGGGTTCAGCTTGCCATGGTCATAACTCCAGCAGATCCGAGGGAAAATCGAGTTGTTGCAAACTCGACTGGAGTTTTCCAACATAGAATTTTCATGAATTGTCCAGAAAAAATCTGGAAGAGATTGCTGCGAAAACATGTTTCGCTAAACATTAACTATACTTGTGTGGTTAGCCGTGGCCGATTGGAATAGATGAATTTGCTATGGTAGTTATCAAACACTGTGAGCTACACGTTTAGTCATTATGCTGGGTGATGGTGATTGAGTATTTTTGATATCTTGGTCAATGGCACCGGATCAACAATGCTTCCCATCACCATACCATGGATCAGAGTACAGTGACTGTTTTAATCTTGTTCATGTAAGGCAACCACCAGAACATGGCCCAGAATTGAGCATCACCATATTCTCTCCATGACCCATGATGTATGACTACGATGATAACCCTTACCATGATGGTTAACCCATGATGAATTCATCATGACCGTTCATGAGTAAGGATGCCAGGTCGGAGCATACACTCACCAAACAATTTGAGTAATCGGCATGTTACCAGTGGACCAGTAGTCATTGGGCCATTACACCAGCATCATACGGGCATGATTGACAATGGTTATTTTGGTATAACCTTCCCTTCCAGTCACCTATAAGTCAACATCCCTACTTGGGGTTCCCTGGTTATCTACTATTAAGGCAACTGGAAGGATTGGGATAAGTAAGCACTATTCTTGTTTCCCAATGCGATGCCACAACCTCCAGGATAGCCAAGTTTTGAAGCCAAACTAGGCGTTGCCAACTCACCAAATACCAGGGGAGATAACCTAGGGTGCCTGGAGCACGACAAAAACATGCGAGTTTCTCGTGGCTGGCGAGAAGTGTTCTGGCTGAACCAACATCGACCCACATGAATACGTCAATCAAGCACTCATCATTGCTGATCGATAATGCCTTTCAACCATCATTAATCAACCATCATGTTCATCATCATTAAGTACAATTGATTACTCATGTTTAATTTCATGAATCAACACCAATTTAGCATCCTTACCTATCACTTCAACCATAACCTTGACCTTCATTGACCAACATCAACCAACATCAACCAACCTCAGGATGAGTCCTGACCCCGCGCCCGAACCATGTGTGGACCCAGGGTCTGATGCCTTGGAAGCAGCAGCAGATCCAGTGGCAGCTCTGCTCTCGGAAGCTCCAGGGCTTCATCCTCCAGTGGTCGATCTGGTGCCTCGACTGAGGTGGCGAAGCTATGGAGCTGCTACCCCCAAGGTTCGGTAGTTGGATAGTCAGGTAGGTTAGTCAAATGCTTGGATGGTTGGTTGACTAAGTTAAATTAGTTTGGTAGGTTGTTGGTCAAATTGTTTGTTAGTTAGCTTCGGTTACAACTAGTGTAAATATTGTATCGATGGCAAATCTTAATCAACTACTTGGCAGGTGCCAGTCTGTAGTACACCAAGGTACCTTGATGGTGGTACACCGGTTCAAATGATTCGTTTCGGGATCTCTAATTGGAAATCAACCGAGAACCAGGAAGAGACAAGCAAATAACCATTGAACAACAGTCAATATTCTGCAAACAACATTGTACAAATGGATGAATGTAAGGTGAAATGTGTACACCAAAATGACCGAAACATATGCATGTATTGATCATGAGTTAATACCAGTGCGTGGTGACCCTCTGGTGGAAACGGTGGGATACCTAGGGAAAAAGGACGCGTTTCAACTGAAATATGCGCCGTGTATTTTTTCAATAGATTAGTTCTTTAAATAATGAATGTATATACATACATTATGCTCATGTATACACCCTAGAATGAGAGAGAGAGAGAGAAAACCTGATTATGAGTGATTTATGTGTTTATACTTGTCTGATATATTTTGTTTTCACATAGCACAGCATGGGTAGTCAAGCCACCTTTATCAAGGGAAGCTCAGACAGACATGTGGGGGGCAGCTTGGTCCATCCTCTTACCTGATGGACACCCCATTCACAGCTTTACCTGGAGCCAAGGGTGACCTGTAACGGCCATGGCTTCCGAAACTTAAAGAGGACCATGGGGGAAGCATCCACATACCGTTGAGTTGGAGCGATGGCAGTGGCCAACGACCTGTTGGTGCATGGATGGTATGGTCAACCATGACCAATGGGGATTCGTCAGCCAAGTGTAATTACAATGTCTATAAGCCATCCACTGTTGATGATGGATAGCCATAACAATCAAAACAATCACAATAAATATACCTACGGTCCCAACCGGACAAGAATCCCGAACGGAACTGTTGTAGGTGACAAGTGGAAAATCCATGGTGATGACTGTGATAGAAATCTGTTGAATCTTATCATAATGGAATCCTTAGATTGAATGGAGTAATCCGACAGGTTCTTGTGCCTTTTGAACCTGCGAATGATTCGAATCTATTCACACAATATCAAGCAATTACACAATGAATAATTAATGATACTTGAAAACAAACCTCAACCAAACTGAAAATATGTCAACAAAGGGTGACAACTATTCACCATTGTTGCTGACAAATATTGACCATCATTGACCAATCATTAATGTTATACAATGTTCTATTTGCTTTTATAGCAAACCATTGACAATCATGATTCTATGTGTTGATAGCAAACCATTGACAATCATGAGCCAAATTGATGGCTTTGTTACTGTTGTTGGTTGCATATTACTCTTAGTGCATTGTTTTGTTAATAACCCAGGCCATCGGCTATTGTTAAGCATGGTTCTTATCAACCAGCATCAATCATTATCAACTACAAATGGAGCCACTGCAAACCAAACCACTGACATAGTTGATCAACCCCTGAACGGGCAACTATTCACTAGTCAGCTGGTGATTACCACTTCAATCAACTGCTTGGTTATTCTGAACCAACTGCAGGCCAACAGTCAGATATCAATGACATAGTTGATCAACCACATAACGGGCAACTATTGATTAGTAAGCTGGTGATTAACCACTTTAGTCCACTGCGAGGTTGCGAACCAACTACCTGCCACAAACAGTCAGATACGCCCCCAATGCTCACCAGTGAACCGTGGGCACCTCCGCCAGCTGCAGCACCACCCGAGACGCCGAAGACCCGCGTGCGGCACACCATGGCGCGACCTGCAGGAACGCCCCCAGTGACAGGTTGGCTTCGACAAATAACGCGCCGGTTCTACCATGAGGCTACTAGTATTGGTCAAAAATGGTCGATAAGAAATCATAAGTATGGCCGTTAATTAATGATTCATCATGTTGGGGAATAACTAATGGCAAGTAATGGTTGAGAATGACAATAAGTTAAGTAAGCTAGTTAAGTACGGTGGTTGATTATGGCTGTGCCTGGGTAGTGGCAACACATCGTCTGACCCCAAAGGCATCGCCAACGATAGGAAGTTTGCACCAACAACGTTAGTGAATCAACTAGTCAATACCGATAGGTCTTCCACTGGCTAGGCAATGAACCGGAAATCTTCAAGAACTGAGGAAAAAACATGCTCCAACAATTGAGGTGCGACCAAAAAAAAACATGGAGAGTTTTCTTCAGACAGGGTCCAGAATCAAACAAAACGAAACATATGGCGGTGTAAACCCTGTACTTCTGCATCCTCGAAGATATGATTGCAAGGTTCAAAACCTTTCACTTGCAGAGTGATACCGCCCACTGGAGGACTATTTCATTCCCCAAATGGTTTATCAATCGGTAGAAGAAAATTACGGATGTATCTGAACGGATTGGCGCAATTTCACCAGCAATCACCATTCAACACCACCAGCCACCTTGTGAGTTTTCAGGCAGCAACATCCTCGCCCTTCAGGCTGCCCAGCAAGAAGAGGTAATGATGAAACAAACATAAGTTTTTTTTTGATGGTTGGTCCAATCCGCGATGGTAAAGCAAATGTTGAACCTGATTGTCCCGGGCTTCATTGTACAAAATTTGGGTGTGGATGGTGACCGCTGATCACCAAAGAATGCGCAAATGAAAATTGCAACCAAAAATCATTCTGTTCGTTTAATGTCGGAAAATGTGATACTACCACAATTCTCTGGGATAGCAAGGCTTTGACCAAAGACCATGGATGATCCCGAAATGTCGTTCATGAAGGAAATGATGGTCTGGAACCCATGGCTGCCCACACCGAAAGCAACTCCAGGTCACCGGAAGCAGCGCTTTGATCACCGCCGGCCTTTGGAATGTTCACCATGCCTTGGTTTGTGCGGCCGTGGGGTTGCGGTGGATGGCAGCTTGTGAGTTGTGATCGCACATGGGTTGATCATGCCAAATGGTGCTCTCGACAACATTTTAGGTCATTCCAAATCGAAATTTGCATTTCATCTTAAGTCAATCTTAGAAATTTGACCTGTCAGTGAAAATTTACAACGAGTTGGATTGTTGTGGCAATCACAGAAAAACAGTCCTGTGAACTTGTGTCCAAGGGATGCTGATGATTCCAAACCTTCTCCAGTTCATCCCAGGCATGTGCCATTTTCCATCTGAAATCAAAAGAAAGAGCCAAATTTGATTTCTTTCTCGGTGAGACGTGGCAGCTTCGCCGCCGCTTCTTCCAGGGCCGCGCTGGGTGCCGGCACTTCATAATCACAAAATCCATCACAGCCCCGAATCAGTACCTCGCTGATGTCGTTGTCATAGAGGTCCAGTTTTAGTACGATGAGTTCCTGGAGCTCTGGGATGCGCTCGGCCAGGGCTCTGCAGCCTGCGTCACCGACGGTATTTTGGGCCAAGAACAGCTTCAGCTCTTGGATTTTCGTCAACTTGGCAAGGCCAGCGGCAATGGCTTTGCAGCCCTCACGTGTGATCTCGCAAGCAGACAAACCAAGCAATAACTTGGTGATGGCTGTCTGGTCGGATATGGCATCAACCAATGCTTCCGCACCTGCGTCACCGAAGGTATTTTCGCGTAACACGAGCGTCAGCTCTTGGATGTTCGTCAACTTGGCAAGGGCGGTGGCAATGGCTTTGCAGCCTTCGCTGGTGATGTTGCAATTCGACAAGAACAGGCTGAACTTGGTGATGGCGGTCAGGTGGGAAATGGAAGTAACCAATGCCTCGGCACCCTCGTCACCAATGTTATTTTCGGAGAAGGCCACCTCCAGCTCTTGGATGTCGGTCAACTTAGAAAGGGCAGCGGCAATGGCTTTGCAGCCTTCGCTGCTCATGCTACACCTCTCAAAGTACAGGTACAGGTTGGTGATGGCTATCAGGTGGGAAACCGAATCAGCCAATAGTTGGGCACCTTCGTCACTGATGTTTTCGTGGTCAAATCTCAAGACTTCTGATCCTGTGAGCTTGGGCAGGCACCCAGTGCTCAGTTGGCTGCAAATGCCCTGCAGCGATGGGTCCCGCAGAGCCATCTTCAACAAGTGGGCCAAGGCTTTGCTCTGCGACTCTGTGGTCCCTTCTTCCAAGCCTGTGAGGATAAGCAGCAGCTGTAAATATGCTGGGAAAACGGCTACTCCTTCAAGCGATTTGAGCTCTCGCGGAAGGGATGCAACCTGTTCGAGTTTGTGATCGACTCGGTCTTTAGCCTCTTGCAACAAGTGCGACTCCCAAAGGTCATCTTTGCCTGTAACTTGTACCAATCTGGACATAGCTACCGTGAACTCATTGCTGGCCTCCACTCTGTCGGAACAGACATTTTCTAGTGCTTGCTCAAGGAGCCAGTCTTTGACAGTCCCAGCTAGCGAATCATGAAACAAAACAGCAAAAATCAAACGCGCAACTGGTATGGCTATGTTGGTGACGAATGTAAACATACTGCCTTTGGTAGACATGGATACTAAGCATGCCAACAATGCCTGTGGCAGATCTTCTGCCAGCATGGCTTTTTGCCTTGTGGGCGTGCTCTGCTTGTACATCACAGCGCACAATTTCACCCACATGCTGTGTGCAAACTTCGATCCTGTCCTAGTTGGTTTCAAAAGCAATACTGGTACATATGAAGTCTGCAGTTCCAGTCTTGAGCTCTTCACCGGGAGGAGGATGCAAAGATGTAGAACCCACAGGTAAATCAAGCCGGCAATGCCGAGGTATTTAAGCCAAAACACACCCGATTCGATCGCCACTGACGCCAGCATGGCATCTTTGAGAGTGTCAAACGGATCTCCAAGGTACGGGAAGACAAAGAGAGTACTTAGAACTACGTCAAAGGGTGCATAAACTGCACCGCAGTTCAGCAGCCGCAAGGCCATGGCCTGAGCCAACAGCCACAGCAATCCCCAAGTGAGGATTGAATCGAAGCCTTCCCAAACCATACCCCGTGATGTAAGTTGTCCGGCTATGCTGGCTGTCAGGGTGAGCTTGGTACACAAGGCCAGATTCGCGACAACCAAACAGATGGTGATCGAGGTTCGTTGCACATCCTTGAGCTGGTTTTGAGGTCTGTCGTCTCCAACCCGTTCATCTTGCTGCATCTGTACCTGTCCGGGCCCAAGCAGCTGCGAAACCCAACAAAACGAGAATCAACTGAATCAACATGAAGGGCACACAGGGAATGGCCAACACATGGCTCCAAAATCATGTTTTTTGTCAAAAATTAAAGGCCACATGCAGCTACGCCATCCGTCACCCCGTGTGAAACTGCAGCTACATGTTTGCGCAGGTGGAAAAGGAATGAACATGTCTGTATTCATTTGAATGAAACAAACACATGCAGGTCGAAAGTAGTCCTGAATTTTGAGATATCCATCATAGGCATAGGCTTTTCTCTTTATCATGCAAGATGTTTGTACGAAGTGAGCAGGTGTCCTAAAGCATTTTACAACAGAAGATTGCCAAGACCTGCCCCAAATGTTTCCTTTGGATTCTTTCAACCTCTTATCAAATGTTATGCCACTGCCGTCCAAACTAAGAATCAGTCCTTCAAACATGGTATTCCCAGCACCAGCATTGCAAAGACCGTTGCTCCAACCAGCTTGATGGCCATCAGGGGAACCCAAAATTTGGCCCGCGCCATTGAGTTGGTGGCGTTGGCCAAATCGGGCCATCTTGGCCACGTCATGTGGAGGAAATACTCTTTGGGACTGTGCCAAGTTGCGTTGGGAAGGTGCCAAGTTCCAACGTTTTGCCATGTTGAGTTTTCACCGAACTGCAGTGTCAAATAATCTGGCAAATAGAAGTCAGGTATCTGGCCCCACTGCTGCAGCTGAGCTGTGTCAAGGGCCAAGGCCCATGGAGTTGCCAGCAGAATTAGAAGGACTAAGACTCTTGACATGATCTCAGCCTGCCCGAAGGCATTGATATAGGGCTTTGAAAACAAGTATACCGTGTCACCTGGATTATACAGGTCATACAGGTCAACACACACTTCCATCCAAATGTACATTGCTCCAAAGGTCACAGGCGCAAGGCGAAGCATCCATGGAGGCACAGTCTCAAACAGCTGGGGCACCTCGCCCGACCACCAGACCACTGCCAAGGGCAGCAACGTTCGAATAACAAAACCGGTCCCAATTGCCCAAAGGTTCACCTGAGACCAATAGTCCACAACAGGGACGATGAATGACAGAGCTGCCATGCCGAATCCAGCGAACAACACCGGTGCCAAGAGCTGCCAACTGGCATTGGTCAACAACGGAAGAGGCAGGGACCAGATCAGGTAGAGCGAAAGCTCCGCCGCATGACGACGATCTCTAGCGGTACGAGTACGATATTTAGCTTCCAATTCTTTGATCGTCAAAGGAACCCCGTAAAAGCCATACATCCCCGGAGCCATCAGCAGTAGAGACACCCAACTCCAGGTGCTCACCACAGTCAGTGCTGCCAGCCAAGCCGCCATGAGGCTTGCAGCGAGGCCATAGTAATGGTTGTCCTGACCAAGATCCGCATAGTGGAGCACCACCGAGCTGACGATGCAGGTGGCAGTGGAAACTCCGAAGAGCCACCACTGGCATTGCAGAAACGGCATCCCGAGCATCCACATAGCCAATATCGATGAGGCCACGGTTCTTCCAGCCTCAGTGCCGCCTTCTGAGTCCCTGTGCACCCGGGCAAAAGGTACTTCTGAGTCGCTGCCTGTTCTTCCTTTTCTCCATACTGCCATCATAATCTGGCACAAGATGTAGCCAATGCCTACGCCAGCTTTTATGATCATATGCCAGGTGGGTTTGCCGTGTGCCAAGAGCACAAAGTAGAGAACCAGCATTACACTGAAGGCCAAAGGTATCACAAAGGTCTGCTGAGCAGGTGGCTCATCCTCGGTGCCAGTGCCTCCTGAGTCGCCAGTGCCTTCTTCTGAGTCGCCAATGCCTCCTGAGTCGCCAGTGCCTTCTTCTGAGTCACTAAACAGCTCATAGCCCTGGGATTGACTCGCTCTCAGCGCCTTCAGCAATGATCCGATCCCCACCAGCGCCGCAGCAATTGCAGCAGCGTACAGGGCGATCTCAGGAGACATCGCGATGAATTGCCGTGAATTGACCGCTTCGAATTGTGAAGTGCCCTGATTTGTCTTTCTTACCACCGCGATACCCACTGTATTGATTTTTAACATCCACTGTTTAGCGAACATGTTTCAAGGACTGTGAGCTGAATTTTCAAAAAGTGTCCTTCGATATATCCAAACTTCAGATTGACGACTGGAAATCTTGAATTGCAGTGCAGACTGGTTAGATAGATTGAGTAGTCTACGCCTGTCACGTTAAAACAAATAGTTGTAAGTTGTGAATGCAGAAATGCGCAATGTGGTTGTCTTGCTTAGAGCCCACTGCAGTGCACCATGTGCTTGCAGCCTCCAGCTGTGTGTCACAGCCACCCACAGTGACTCACTGGTGTTCACATCTCCTTTGGGTGTTTGAGAGTTGAAGTCTGACCAACGAAAGTGGCAATGACTTGGTGTGTTTCATGTCTCTACCCGAGCTGATCTTGCAGAATTCGAATCCGCACACTTCACAAGCCTCCACAAACCGAGGATGGCACTCTGACACTGGTGAATGTTGAGGTCTTCCATTCTTACCCACCTGAAACTGCATCATGTGAGAGCACGGAGCAGCTGGGGGGATCCGACCAGCTTCTCAGAAGCTAAAGTGCCAAAACGAACTACACCTGTCAGTGACTGTCAGGTGGTTGTCACCGAGGCCGAGAATCAATGTTTCCTCAGCCCCAAGAATATGTCGAGGCAAAACCACGCTGAAAACAAACTATGTAAGGATATACTGTAATTTCGTCAGAGGTGGCACTACAACCTGCCCCGGATTTCTTCAAGTCACACAGTGGTCGTGAGTACTATCAAACCATCTTACCAACCATCGCCATTGGTTCATACAGAAACGAAAAGGTAACCATCACCATGCAATAGAATACTTTTAGGCATACCAGCTTACAAACTGACCATCAATGCCTACCATCAGTATTGCCATTCTATCAATGTCAGTTGATGATTATCATGAGCTGGCTTGCAATGTATCGCAAATACACCATCAATTAAACTATACATCAATCAGCTATTCGCTACAAGATCATTGGTGTCAATCATCATTTACCAGCTTGTGAACCATCAATTGACCATCATCCAAACCATCATTTACAAAAGTGATGGCGCATCACGATTAAATCAGTAAAAACAATCCTTCACTTTGGAATCAGCAACCATCGCAATTAATCACCATCTGTTTATCATCACGATCGATCAATCATCATTTCACCGGGGAACCAGTAAGCATCAAATGCACATTCATCCACCATTCAGTGACCATCCATCAAGCCTGAATTAACCATCTAGAAACCATCTATTAACGGTTGTTGACCAACTACTGGCTATTCCTGAACCAAAATATTGACTATAATCAATAGTTACCAGTTGATTCAAAATAGTTACCTACCATCAATCAAACCTCAACTAACCATATATTCACTGTTCATAACCAACTACTAACTATGACCTCAGCCATAATGGTTAAGAAGCTGTGCTGGACAATCATAATCCAACCTCAACCGTCACAGCTGCAAACCTTCCCTGGAACTCCCTCCACCCCTGGCAGCTCCACCTGGCAGGTCTGGATCGTTGCTCTGCACGCGCTATACTTCCAACCAACGAGCATGGCAGTACCCCTTCAACCATGATGACGTCTGGTATGAACCATCAGATTTTAACAATGCACAAGTGAAACATCAGTTAAAACATCATTTCAACCTAAGCATGAATGTGTTCACCATCAGCAGTTCAAACATCATTTCAAGCATCACTTGACAATCAGACTTCGCCATCACCATTAACCATCATCTAACCAGCAATCATCAGTATTTAACCATCTCATGAACCATTATAAATCATCATTTCAACATGTTTCATTAATCATCAGTCATATGATCAGGTGGAGATTTTGACCATCATCAGAATCATCAGATAAAACATCAAATATCATCAAATCATTTCAACCGTTCACCAGGCTCCAGGTGATCATCCCGAACTGCTCCACCTGGCTGAGATTGATGCTCTGCAGCTGCCGTGGCGCCGCAGCTGCCGGGGGCCCTGAACCAGGGATCGATAAGCAACTCCCCGGACCACTACAGGCTGAGTTCAATACAGGTAACTGACTCTGGTTACCTATCAGTTTTTCATGTTAACTGATCAAGGTAGGGTGACAAGGAACTGAACATAGTTACTCATCAGTTGATATTGATAAGCAGCAAAGTGACTGCAAATGGTACCAGTAGGTCTAGTTAATCATTGCACTAAGTTGTTCATTGGCCAGTTGTAACGTTGGCCCCGAATTGTTGCTATAGTAGCTTGTTCTAAAAGACCATGGTTAGAGATATCTTAGTGCTAGCAATTTGATATTATGCAAAACAATACTCATCACTCACATCTATAAGCTATATGATTCAAATATGTGCAATAAAAAGTTTGAAAATATGGTGTGCTATCAGTTGGATTGCGTGTATTCAAACAATTGCACTCCATGGTTAGCAGTATGGTTTCGAAATATAGTTGAAATTATTTGAACGGTTGTATTTATAATATGGTTCAATAAAACGTTTACAATTGAACATGGTGATTGACCAATGATGATATCTTGATCAATGGCACTTGCACAGTAATGTTTCCAATCACCATACCATGAATCATACTACAATGACTGATGAAATCGTTGCCATGGATGGCAACGGCCAGAACATGGCCCTGACTTGATGGTCATTTGACCCATGGCCCATGATGCATGACTCTTCTGACCCTTATCATAATGGTTAACCCATGGTCAATTGCATATCTGTGTTAGTAAGTAATGATACCCGGTTGGAGCATGTACCAACCAATAGTCATACGCTGGTTTCTTCAAATTGGCAACCTGAAAAAATGGATGATTTAGTACTACAAATGGTTTCATATTTGATGATTTGGGGTACCATCATTTCAGTACTGGCTAATCCTGACATAGACTGAAAGTCCGCGTTTTCTTTTTTAAATGGTGAATCATTTTTCAACCTCTTGGATGTTCTCGGAACTTGGGAGCCGAAAATGTTCCCAGCCAACTATCGAAACCACGCAACCAACAAGGTAGGAGCGCCAATTTGGGGCACAGCACAGGAGCCATTCTAACACTACAACTAGAATCATTGTCAGCAATTAAACCAAATAATAGCCAAGGAAAGGATACGTCCACAAACCATCAGAACTAACCATTGACCCCAACCATTATCATGACCATTGATAATCATTCAATCGAATCAAAAAACAGGTATAACTACATTCACGTAATTTCTAGTATGCTAATATCATAAGTATACTGTTAGTTGTTATAGATATACTGACCAAAACTCTTTAACGTATTATAACCATACAGCAATATAGATACTACGTGCTAGTAAAACTACATTAATGTTATAACTATATGGTTATAGTAAAAACTTTAAGGTTCTAGTATACGTAACAGTTGTACTAAAGTATCGAACATACGTAACAGGTAACAGTTGTCTTGAAATAATCCTTATAGTTCTACTATAGCCATATAGTTTACTAAGTTGAAGATATATAGTTTACTATAATCCCATATAGTTTTACTATAACCTTACAGTTTTTTTACTAATAATATCTAATAATCCTAGCAGTCAATTCTGAACCAAGTGCTACGCTGCTGCACGAGCCAAGGCACTCCGCTGCCCAGCACCGGCCACCAGCTGCAGCACCGCCACGCTCCAGCGGCACGCCATGGGCCGACACGGGTCCGGTGGGGTGAGGTGGACCCAGCTACAGGTTGGTCCTAAGGTTGGTGAAGCCACTCGATTATGGCGGGGGAGGCCCCGGGA
>VSDK01002217.1:335854-348053 GCA_009767595.1 Symbiodinium kawagutii | reverse complement strand
AAGCCACTGGATATCATAGGCTTAAGCCGCTCAACTGTGGTTATGATAAGCCAAGTGATCATGGGTTAACCATTGAGTTGATTGATCATTTGACAAAGTGGGATTAAGGAACAAGCACCATATCCACCCTGCGATACCTCCTATTGGCCGGGTGGTATTGGTTAATCATGGTGATTGATAATGATTGATATCTAACACTGGCGATTAGTGGTGATTTATCCGTTTGTATAGTCACTTTGGAGCACCATTTTCCTAAAAGCTTCAAGATGAGTATCATTGCAGTCATGATTACTCGTCGTAGCATTGCTTCATACTGGTGACTAAAAATCGTCACGATTCGCCACTAAACCAGCTCGTTATACCTACCATCCGCCTCTTGTTTCCTCAGTGAACAAACCTAAGCTATAACTCAGTTGCCAATAATAGAATGATTGAAGTAGTAGCAATCAACAAAGATGTATGAAAACAAACAGTTGGCCATTGTCAAATGTTGGCAATTGACAATTAAACAATTATCTGTATCCCGAACTGTGCCATGTAGTAATCGTCAATTAGTATAAACGATGTATCACAGTCGCAGGATTCTGGCTCTAGGAGCTGTAAACTATGAATCGATCACTGGACATTGCCAATAGCCAATCCATCGTTCTAAGGCTTCACTAAGGCTCAATATTCGAATGATTAATAGCATTACTCGTATTGTTGATATCTATTTGTTGGCTATGATCTTGATCTAGGTAAATGGTGATGGTTGCCATTAAGCATCGACTGAGCAATATCTATTGGTAGTTGTTTACTGTTTGGCCAAATATCTTTTTGGCTGAGAGATATTTGGGAAAGAACAAACTCATGTTAACAACATTATGAAATATTCAGATTGTCAACTCTTACCTGCTGCCAGTCACATTTCAAGACCAACCTAGTGGTATCATTAATTGGTGTTAATTAGTAATTGACATGTCATGTATTTAATAATGGTTGAACCATATTATGACAATGATACTAGCAAACAAAGGGTGGCTGTACTGATGCTATCATATCATCACCTGGCAAAAATATTACACCAGTAGCTGGCAATAGTATTACATACTACTTGCTATCCATTATCATATGTCTGTGACGATGCTTGTTGAACACCTACGATGTGCATGGTAAATCATAGATAGCTAGTAATCATGGTGAATAGGAAAATGATTATACTTTCTAGTTGCTAGTATCAGTAGTGGCTAGTAATGGTGAATGGCCGTTTCTTGCTAGCTAGCACGTACAACCATCAAGGTGGTTGATGATAATCTTAGATGGATAGAATGATTCACGACCACATGCACATAAATATTTATATAAATAAAGATATAAAACAGCATGCACATAAATATGTATATACAGTAAATATCAGTATACCACCACATACACATCAACATGTATATACATATAGTTTCATCTTATGTGTCTATGTTTCACAACATGGTATATGCACACGCATACACGCAGTAGTTGGTGTTGATTCTCATATCCCTGCGGCACATCAACACAAAGCTGATCCTCGGCTGCTGAGGAATCTCGATCTCGAACCAAGCTCTGGGTGTGATTTTCTCAGCTCTGCCAGTGTGATCCCAATCTATCATTTGGTGAGAGCACTCCTGATAGCTCCGTGGCTCCCCCTTTAAAGGGCTATGGCTATGAGGATACCCCAGGCCCCGCATCGCTCCCAACCACAAGCTAGCGATAGACGCAAGTCAACATAGATTTGGCCACGGTCAGTCAAGCATATGGTTTCGCTTATCAACCACTAATCAAGATAGATTTGGGGTTACCCTCCAGTAGTCAGCAATGCAAAGTGGCCATCTACAAATGGTGGATGTTCCATTGTTCTATCCATGGTTGGTTGGTGGATTCAACCACTCTATGAGATATGCTCGTCCATCTAACAACACTCCCAAAGTCATTGAGGAGGTAAAATGTCAATCAAACCACCAACTGCTACTTGTTTAACCATTGTTGATGGTTATTGTCCCCTATCATACAACAAAATCATTATTAATGTACCACGGGGTGTACCCTCAAAACTGTGAATTTCCTAGCTTTCCTCGTGGCTTTGTCCAGAACTCGTGGATCACCAGTGGGATAGGCCGCTTTCGCATCCCCATTGGTAGACTCGGTGTTCCCACCCCACTCTGTACATTGCAAAGTCACTGGCGAAGCCAGGTTTCCCGGTGATTTGCTTCTTTTTCGTGAGCAACGTTATAAGCCATCTGTAACTGGCAATTCCCTCAACTTGTTACGTGGTATCATGGTGTAGAACCATTGAATGCAATTTACAAATGGCACAACCTGCAAAAAATGGTAGTTACATTGGCCATGGTTCCATTCATACGCTGGTTTCTTGAAATAGGGGTAACCCCAAATCATCCAACATTAATAATTTCTATGATAAGCCAACCAACCACTTTTTGGGTACGCTCATTATAAGATACCTCAAATGACAGTGGGTCAAAACCCCGTACCCCTGGTTCCCCATCATTAACCATTGATTTCCCTATAGTTTGTTGGTTATTATCCTCCACTATTGGTTGGATAACATTGACCCATAGCCATAATATGATTATAAACCAGATTGCTTCACCGGTGCCCCCCCCCCTTCAGCGGACCGGAACGTTGCCGAATCCGCGTCCTCGTTACCCTCCCCGCGAGGCAAATACTTGATGATGAAGTGGGGATCCCTCGGGCGAAACGCGGAAGTTGTCACCACCAGCTGGCAGCCTGAACCCAAGTAGAGGTATCTATCGTGGCCTTAGGGAAACCCAGGATTTGTGTTGGCTGTATACCTCACAATGTCAGATTCATATGTACAATGATTTTTGTTGGTACATGAGATACTCTCTGGTAAATTCACCTGGTTGAGTGGAAAATCGACCAATTATAGCTGGATGTCCTATCAAAGATGGTAATTGTTGGTTTCCAGGTAACAAGAGGGTATTCATGGCCTCAGGGAAACCCATGAATTTTGTTGGTGGTATACCTGATTGTTAGATCCATATTGATTAATTGTTAGTTGATTCATTAATATTAATCCCCATATCTTATGGTAAATCAAAATCTATTTGAGGTAAACCGGAGATGGTTCATGAATAGCGATGGATGCAAATATTTGCATGAGCAAACTCTCGTGCTGACGCAATTGCTAGCAAGCAGGTTTTCACATGTCTTACTTGATGGAAGCCTGCAACGCGTGCAACCAAGCCAAGAACCAAAAACAAAAGTATATATAAACATTTTAAGCCATCCAAAAACAAACCATACAATAATAATACACATGTTGTGTTTAAACATCTGTTGATTAAACATTTTAAACCATCCAAGACATAAAGGACACCATAAACCAACAAAGACCGAGCCGTTGTGACTTCACTCGCTGCACATCTCTGTTCCTGTCATTGTTAACTGGGTTGTAGCTCGGCACAGCTATTTTCGGTTGTTGAGGGTAGTATTTGGGGGGGGGTTCCGAAAAAATGGTTGGTTTATTACTCAAAATGATGATTAATGGATGATTTTGGGGGGTCCCCCCATTTTGAGAAACCACCATTAGGTCAAATGGTTGTTTCGTGAAATCGGGACCCCTAAAAATGCTGAGTTTATTAGGATGAACGATTGATGTTGGATGATTGGGGATCCCTATATTGAGAAACTACCAAATGATAAATGAGCCTACAAACAAACAAGTACTGTTTTCTTTCAATTCTGCGCCAATTAGTATACTAAATAAGCAAACATGTTCAATAATCAATCCTGTGCTACAGCTATAAAAGGCCAGCGTTTTCAAGTTGCTAGTGCTGATACCGTAGCATCCGGACATGCAAATTCTCCCCTTCTCCAAGTCGCTTCCGAATACTTTGGGCCACGGTGATGGGTTCGTCGTCATAGGTGCGTGCGCTGATGATCACGTTACGCACGAAACCCACCAGAGTCCTAAGGCTCAAAAAATGCGCAAGTGCGATGTCCCCGAGGGATTTGGGAGTCCGGTTACTTCACAATTGGCTATGAGTCAATATTAATCAGCAATAATTGGGGATACTAACCAAGCATTTTATAGGGAAAACAATGGTTAATGATAGGGGAACCAGGGGTACGGGGTGACCCACTGCCAATTCACAATTGGAGAACTACCAGGCGATGTTGGTATAACTATTTCAAAATGTCATTGGCGAGCCTTGACACTTGGCGGGCATAACTTTGTTGGTGAAACAATGCCGGTCATTCTTAGACTTATTCAAATCTTGAGTGTTGGTGGTAGTAGTAGTTTACGCCATGGTGCACAAAAGACCAAATTGAATTCATAGTTGTTATATATTTTAATGGTGAACGGCGGATGTGATAAGGACTATCGTATCAGGACAAGGGTCATCCGACCAGCATGTACATCACAGAACAATTTTGGGATATTATGACAATACTGAAATCATGAACGACACGAATCCACATGTTTATAGATGAACAAAAAAAACATCCCATCATATCCAACAAGTTTGAAGATTTGTTCATTTACAATAATCCGTTGGCAATGTCATCAAAACACGATTGGGCTTTCTCGAGACATCACGCAGCAATTATGAATATCTAAACATAATCCAATATGTAGGATTAAAAAATCAACCAACTGCTAATCAGCTCACTGCCTGGTTCTTAAAAACAATCATCTTAAATCTGGAAATCATCCAATATGAAAAAAAATGATCAACAACATCATTCAGCAATAATCATTTCAACCGGTACACGCTGTTCAATATAGTTTTCATAATTACATCAGTTCATTGATAAACAGCCAAAGCTGGTAATGATGATCAGTCATTTTGCAAGTGATTGGTCAGATGATCTTATTTCCTTGTGGCTAGAGTTCTTGAATAGAACTGAACACAATACTTGCTCTCCACAAGTTTGAAACAAAATAACAAGTGTTTTGAAAACTATATTGTAACATGATACGTGTCGATTGCAAACCAACCACTATTAAGCATGGTATATAAATGGTTGAAGATTCCATTAAACCCATTGCGATACTGTAATCCTTGCCATCACCTAGCTACCATCTACAAGCTCAACCCTATTGGCAAAATGCAAATACATATGCACCCACTTATTCAACTATGAATGTTTATGAATGAATGAAGAAAGCCTAAGACAGCTGATTATAATCTTATCCACCCTGATGATATGTAAGCAACCCACATTAACCACTCACCATATGCATACCAATGTTCCCCGTTGATACAACATCAGCCATAAACCATCATTATCTATGAAGCATTGATTAAACATCAACTGACATATAACAATTAATCACCCATTCATTGACCCAACCATGAAATATTGATGGATCATCACTTGGCAGCCACAAGACATCCATCAATTATCATTTTTTACGATCAAATATCCATTGACTCACCATCAACTGACCATGACTGAGCCATTCACTGCCTACGATGGACCACTGTTCACGACCCTGGCGGTCCCCGGGTCCTGGACATCCAAGCCTGACAGTCTCCAGTGCCTGAAAGGGCTTCGAGGTGACCGGGAAGCGGTGGTGAAGGGATGGCTGTGATAGTGAATGGTTGGTGCTGGTTACGCGCCGGTGATCCAACCACTTTTAACGGTTGGTGGTGGTTGTAGCTTCATTAAATGGTTAAGAATAGGGGATAATCATAACTCACAATAATGATTCAACAACTATATGGGTTGTGTCCATGAATGATGGTACCCCTCAACCATGAGGGAAACTAACCAGCTATAGGGGTACACCGTTTATGGACAAACCCAGATTGGTTGATGGTGAATCTGATGTTTATAGAGCATCATACATGTTCATGATGGTTCATAGTGGTTAATGGATAGTTAGTGGTGGCTAAGCGCTGCTTAATATGATGTTTAACTGGTTGTTAATAAATGGTTGGTTGATTGTTAACTGATGATTGACTGATGGATAATAATAAATGGCAATTTCATGGTTAAGTAGTAGTTTATCAATAATAAATGATCGTTAATGAATGGTTGATACTGGGGGATTAACCAGCAATCAAAGGCAAAAATTGGTAGCTAGGCTGTTCTGGTTAACAATGGCTGACAAGCTGGCAAATGGCTTGTGATTAATCGCGGTAGTAGTCAAGTGGTTAATGCTGGTCAATACTGATTGGGTAATCATAGTCAATACTGGTCAGTACGGATGGTCAATGGTTTTGCTGGTTCATGATGGTGAACGAAGCTAAAATATTTTGAATTCCTGGTTCAATGATGCACGATAAAGATGGATGACACATCAACCACCCACTTTCAGGTTCATCATTGTTGAACCAGATTGCAATGCGCCGGCTCAATGAACCATAATCAATCAACCATTGTTAAACCCTTGTTTTCCCTTCATCGTTTCACCATCACGCCATTTTACGATTGTCAAACATGGCTCAGCCATTGGTTATACCTCCTTTGGCAAACTAATCTGGCTAGCTGGAAAATCCACCAGCTCGCTAGTAAAACCCAAGGTTTCCCTATAAAATGTGGTGATTTTTCAAGGGCTTCCTATGGGTTTTTCGATGGTTTCTCATGGCTTCCCAAAGTTTATCGATAGCTGGTGACACTCCATGGAAACCTATGTGAAACCATCGAAAAACCATAGGACCCCCCTCAAAAATCAGCATATCCAGATTAGGGGAAACCTTTGGGAACCATTGAAAAACCATAGGAACCCCTTGAAAATCACCATGGTTAGGACCTACCAGCAGGGTACCCCCATCAGTCCGCACCGCGAAACGCCCCGAGCGGCAAAAGGTTTGTGCCGCTGCGGCTTCACGATGGTCCCAGATATAGACGCGCGTTGAGCTCAGTATGTCCTAGACGCAAGGAAGACAACGGTGGGCCATGGGGCAAACTGCTAAGGAAAACACCAGGGAAAGCGATGATTTGATATCAATGATGGTGCTTTCCAATGATCTATGATCATTTGTTTGTGGTTTCCGTTGATTGATCATTTGTTTGTGGTTTCCGTTGATCCACTATCAATTATGATCCATCATGGTGTTTTCCGTTGAGTTCATACCCTTTGGTAAACTAAGCTGGCAATACAGAATCACAACTTCTTCAAGGGGAATCCGAAGGAAATCCGCAGTAAATGGGGGATTTTCCATCGCTGGGTTAGTTCATCAAAAGGTATCAGTTGTGGTCGGTTTACTGGTCATTTTCCTGCAAACCAATCGGCTGATAATCATAAGCAAACTCCAAGATATGGGTGTAATCCTGGTTAATGCTTGTAATGGTTAACATTGTAGTTTGCACATATCATTCATCCTCAAGGTATGCAAAGGTAGCGATGGGTCATGTTGTTGGCCTTACCTAGGCATAACTCACGATCTAGTCAGTGCGATGATGACGGTCAATCAATGGTTGGAGAAAATATTTGAGCCCGCGGGGATGGTAAGTCGAAAGCACCGAAGCATGACCTTATTGATGAAACAAAAGGGAAGGCATTCAAACAAATATTGGCAATTACTCTTATTATCCAATCAACTAAAAAAATTTGAGCAAATCAATGTTGCGCTCTCCAAAAAGTAGTCAACAACCCCGAAATAAATTGAATTAGAAACCATCATCGCCAAGCATGCATGAAAATGCACCAAATCTATCGACTCAACCCACCTGCCAGTTGTGAGTTTGCCGATTTTCGTTTTTGTTGTGGAAAATGATTCTGTCCCGGGTTTGTTTCACATCCTGCAGGACCAATGCGCCTTGATACAAGTGCAAGGTGTCATCTTGAAATTGCGAAGCCCCAAGTTCCGCATGATGCAGATCAAAGATGCTCGACATATGGCAATGGGTCAATATTAACCAACCAACTAATGAGGGATAATGATAATTAATCACCAACAATAATGGAGAAAACAATGGTTAATGATGGAGGAACCAGGGGTGCAGGGCTTTGATCGACAGCCATATCTGAGCATGTTGTGTTATTTGAAGAATACACGCAACTCTATTGTTGTTACTCACCCAGCGATATATCAACAATAACCGACCAGTTGACAATACATTGGCATGTCCTGGATTTATTTGCAAATGTTGAAGGACACATTCCTATCAACCATGGTTGACGCATACATATTGTGGGTCGTAAAACATCCATGTTGTTACTACTCCAGGTTAAGTAACAAAATGTGAAAACCCCGTTTTAGTTGAACATCTGAACACGGTGGTTTTACATTTTTGGTTTACCCAAGGGTAATATCGACTAACTTCTGGATATTGTTTGTTTGGAGATCCAAATGCATCATAAACCCAAGCGGGCGTTTCTCAAAATAAGGTTGCCTTCAAATCATCTAATTTTGTAGCTGTCAACTATTAAAGAAAAGAAACCAGCCAGTTTTGGAGGCCCCCCCTATGGCTCGAGAAGCACCCAACTTTTTCCAACAAAAAATGCCGCGTGATTCTTCACACATGGAAGGTTTGGCGTCACCGCTGGATCTCGATTTGCCAGGCAACCAAGCAACCAGCCGACCAACCAGGTCCACACAAGATTCCTACTTCACCCCTCCTGTCGATCCAAAATGGGCGCTCGAAAGACATTCTGCGGCATCATCCAAGCCTCCAAACAAGTGAAACACCGTGAAAAATCGAGGAAACGCTAGACGTCCCAAGAAAATATGTTGGCACTGTAAAGACAAGGAACTGGTGGCAAATTAGCGTTCGACATTGTATATCAAATGGTTGAACTGCGATGGATGACAATGGATGCATCTATGTAGTAATGTAGTATATATCGTTTACCAGGGTGTTCAAATGGAGAAGCAGTTACACTTGTTTGCATATTTTGTATCATGGTTAAGTATTGATGGGAGAATTTGGTTCATCACGTTTTGGAAGAAAGTAAGGCGAATACCGTTGAACAACGGCAAATTTTGGGGAGACAGTGATGGTTCCTAATTGCGAGTAACGTATCCGCAGTGACTTAAAGAATACTCAGATCCTCCATGCAATGTATGGCATATTTGCCAACGTTTGCGTCATCTCTTGGGTTCATGCATCATATCGGATGCAAAAAAATGCAAAGGGTTTCTGGGGCACATTTTTCTTGGTGACATTTGGAATTTCCGAGTTAGGTGCAGCTGTTCATGCGGGTGTGGCGATGCCATTGGCAAAAGAGTGGTCGCTAAGTCTAAGTGTTGACTGTGGCTATCGACAATTGCTACTGGTCACCGCCGCACTACGTGCGCTCAGGCCTGCCACGCAATGCATGAGACGCATACCAAACCCCAGCGCGGCCAAAGACTAAGGAGCCCAGCAGCAGCACAGCAGGTCTCCAGTGAGTCACTGGAGGGAGGATGGTGATGAGAAGGCCGTGGCAGTGAAGATGGAGGTGTGACTTCATCAGTCGGATGATGAGCAGGCAGCGATATGATGAGGACGGGCGTGATCATGAAAATGATGATGATGATGATGATGATGATGATGATGATGATGATGGTGGTGGTGGTGGTGGTGATGATGAGGATGGTGAAATGAACTGATGATGACACTGATGGCCCCGGCGGTGATTCGGACAAGGGTGACGAGTTTGGCGGTGATGCGAGATGGCTGATGGCTCAGGCAATGATGACAACGCAGAATCGCGGTGATGCTGGTGATGCCGTCAGGGCTGATGACTGTTGACGATGACAATCAAAATAGGATGAGGATTACAAGGAGTGGAGACCACGCCATAACGTGGGAAATGTGAAACACCGCCCCTCCTTTCCTAACTTCAACCTTCCCGTTGCCACCAGCGCTACATTAAGTTGCCGCCTGGCTGGCCATCAAGCCAAAAGGATTTGGCAAGTGTTGCTCCTAATCACTGCCATCTCCGGTGACAACCGTAGCAATCGGACGGTTGAGTTCATCTCTGTGGTTCATCTCTGTGAATGCTTCCTGCTGTGCGTCTTTCTGAAGCGTCCTGAATGCATACCCAGTTTGTGTGACCATCGTTCAAACACAAACATCAGCACAAACCTTTCAAGTGTGGTGGTTGCTATCCCTTAATTCCTACTAACCGTTATCAACCATAATCGCCATGATTCAGCACCGGTAATTGCCACAAACAGCGGCTGTTTCCTGTCCGGTTCGACAACTACACAGCGTCAACCACCAAAGCCTTGAACTGCTGAGCGTGGCGATGCTAACAACAACTAGCTGTGGGACTTGACAAAGCCACGTTAACTGCTGGAAAATCACCGTTCGAATTCTGGTTTCGCGCTGGGTCTCCTCCATGATTTGGCCATGCTCGAGAAATCCAACAGAAAATCAACTTCAGATTTTCTCATCTAGATAACATGCGCTGAAGATGGGCTCTAGAGATCGCGCATGGCTGCAGGTGGCATACCATGAGCTCCAGATTTTGATGCTGCGGACCCATTGATCTAGCTTGTAAAACAGTGGATTGATTTGATAGTTTTTAACCATTGAAAATTTGTGGAATTAATTATTATCAATGTTAAATGTTTATAGTTTATAACCATTCAATTAACTAATAGAAAATACCTATTCGAAACCATTCAATAGTTACTGGGATTCCATGAACCTAACCATTTGTAAGGACTGGGGAAAATAACAAAAATGTCAATGAAACCACACACGAGTTAATATTTTTCGCATTCCAAGAGCCATGATCCAAAGCATTACTTGGCGATCCAGCTCTTTATACGCCCCTTGCATTTGATAGTGAATCACCAGTTATATATAGTGAAACTAGGGATGCTTTGGTATCATGAATGTCCAATTAGTAGTGGTTAATGATGATGCTCAACATGGTGAATCACTATGTTGGATCTCCAATTAGTCGTGGTTAATCACTCTAGCAAACATGGTGAATCTCCAATTAGTAGTGGTTTTTTGGAAAATGTCGACTCTTCTGCAAACATGTTGGAGCAAAAATGAACCATTCTTTCCCAAAACTCTCTATATGTCTGTGGCGTAGCATGTGCCCGTATGTACCCTGCAGTCGAACTGTCGGGATAATGATTCCAAAATATTTGCTGCTGATTCTAAACAATCAAACTGATCTACTCCTACTATTGTATATGATTGGTATATATTAAATGATTCATTACCAACAATAAGTGTTGAGAAATTAACAATTAAGTATTGTTGGTAATGAATAATTTAGTAAACTGTACATTAGCAAAGATTAAGTGTCGCTTAAGCGTATAATCATTTAACAAGTTACAATTATTCATTACCAAATGGGTGTTTCTCAAAATAGGGGTACCCCCAAAAATGGTTGGTTTATTACTATAAATGACTATTAATGGATGATTTAGGGGTACCCCTATTTTGAGAAACCACCAAATGAATTGGCAACAATCCAGTTACCTCAAGTGTTCAACTGACCTTCTATGGCTAAGAATTGGATCGCTGCATCCTGGCCGCGGCTTGCACAGCGATGAACTGTGAAAAATGGAGCGACATGCCATGGCATGATCAATCACCACCAGAGGCTGAGCTCAGTAATGTTGATTTAATTTGGTTGTTGGCTTTGACCAAGCAACCTGGCTGGTTGATTAGTTAATGGTTAATCATAGGGGATGAAAACTAATAATTATAAGGGATATATACCAACTATAAGGCTATGGGTCAATATTAAGCAACCAACTACTGGGGGATAATCACCAACAGTAATTCGGAAAACACTGGTTAATGGTGGGGAACCAGAGGTACAGGGTGAACTGACCCATAGCCATATCACCCATGAATAACCAGTTCCTGGTACTGGGTACGGTATAAAAGAGTAATGTTGGATCCATATCAATAAACCACCCCCAAAATTGCCCCAGCCGGTGTTTCAACATCAAATACAATATTTCCCCACCTGTCAGGTGAGGGTTGTTAGATTTTATCAGAGTTGACTGCTCCTCCTCGTCCTCCTCCTCGTCCTCCTCCTCCTCCTTGTCCTCCTCCTTGTCCTCCTCCTCCTCCTCCACGACCAAGCGCGACTAGTGGTTGCTGCCGGACCTCAACCACGATCATGTATGCCTGCTGGTGGCTGCCGGACCTCAACCGCGACCAAGCGCGACCAGTGGTGGCTGCCGGACCTCAACCGCGACCAAGCGCGGCCAGTGGTGGCTGCCGGACCTCAACCGCGACCATCTGCGGCCAGTGGTGGCTGCCGGACCTCAACCGCGACCATCCG
>VSDK01002217.1:297791-335276 GCA_009767595.1 Symbiodinium kawagutii | reverse complement strand
TGCCAGAAAGAATGTCAGAGAGAATGTCAGAAGATATGTCAGAGAGAATGCCAGAAGATATGTCAGAAAGAATGTCAGAAGAGATGTCAGAAAGAATGTCAGAAGATATGTCAGAGAGAATGTCAGAGGATATGTCAGAAGACATGTCAGAAGAATGTCAAAAGATATGCCAGAAAGAATGTCAGAAGAGATGTCAGAAAGAATGTCAGAAGATATGTCTGAAGATATGTCAGAATATATGTCAGAGAGATTGTCAAAAGAGATGTCAGAAAGAATGTCAGAAAGAATGTCAGAAAGAATGTCAAAAGACATGCCAGAAAGAATGTCAGAAGAGATGTCAGGAAGAATGTCAGAGAGAATGTCAGAAGATATGTCAGAGAGAATGTCAAAAGATATGCCAGAAAGAATGTCAGAGAGAATGTCAGGAGATATGTCAGAAGACATGTCAGAAAGAATGTCAGAAGATATGTCAGAAAGACTGTCAGAAGAGATGTCTGAAGATATGTCAGAATATATGTCAGAGAGATTGTCAAAAAGATATGTCAGAAAGAATGTCAGAAAGAATGTCAAAAGACATGCCAGAAAGAATGTCAGAAGAGATGTCAGGAAGAATGTCAGAGAGAATGTCAGAAGATATGTCAGAGAGAATGTCAAAAGATATGCCAGAAAGAATGTCAGAGAGAATGTCAGGAGATATGTCAGAAGACATGTCAGAAAGAATGTCAGAAGATATGTCAGAAAGACTGTCAGAAGAGATGTCAGAGAGAATGTCAAAAGAAATGCCAGGATAGAATGCCGGAAGAAATGTCAGAAGATATGTCAGAAAATATGTCAGAGAGAATGCCAAAAGATCTGCCAGAAAGAATGTCAGAGAGAATGTCAGAAGATATGTCAGAAAGAATGTCAGAAGAGATGTCAGAAAGAATGTCAAAAGATATGCCAGAAAGGATGTCAGAGAGAATGTCAGAAGATATGTCAGAAGACATGCCAGAAAGAATGTCAGAAGAGATGTCAGAAAGAATGTCAAAAGATTTGCCAGAAAGAATGTCAGAGAGAATGTCAGAAGATATGTCAGAAGATTTGTCAGAATATATGTCAGAGAGAATGTCAAAAGATCTGTCAGAAAGAATGCCAGAAGACATGTCAGAGAGAATATCAGAGAGATTGGCAGAAGATATGTCAGAAAGAATGTCAAAAGATATGTCAGAAAGAATGTCAGAAGAGATGCCAGAGAGAATGCCAAAAGATTTGCCAGAAAGAATGTCCGAGTAGAAAGTTGTCAGAAAGAACGTCAGAAGATGTGCCAGAAAGGATGTCAGAAAGAATGTCAAAAGGTATGCCAGAGAGAATGGCAGAAGATTTGCCAGAAAGAATGTCAGAAGGTATGTCGGAGAGAATGTCAGACAAAAGTGGAGTCAACAAGCGGTGATGACATGACATGGTGGGGATCACTCGAAGTAAAATAATTTTTTTTCATGTGAATCTCTCATCAACTGGTATGATACTAGTGGATTAGATCTTTATACTAACCCATGGGTAGGTTCATCATTGCTAGTCACGAACCTAACCAGTGCCCAATGCTAAACATAAAACTGGTCGTCATTCATTGTTGACAATCATGATCTACCAATGACATCTGGCAATCAATATCACCATTCTGACTCTTGATTCCAAGCTATGATTGAACATGTCCAGGGGGTCACTTCCACTAACCATTATTCTGAAGCACGGCTAGCCATTGTGGACCGTTGCCGTTACTAAAGTGTACTGACAATTTTGAACCATTACTGACTACAGTACGACTAGTAATAAGCACCATCGCTCGCTCTACATAACCTTTTTTACAGGCCTATTGCTGTGTAAGCAACGATGAACATTATCTTTACATGGTCGTTAAACATCTGCTAAGCATTATCAGCCCACTCCAAAAACCCCGCATATTAATCTTGCTGTTTCTTTTTCTCATTTTCCGTTACAATAAACATTGCTAGCCATGCATTGATTCACAGCTGCATCTCCCACTGCTCTTGATTGATCTTGTTCAGTGTTACGTTTTTCAAACCATTAAGAGTTAAGTGACCAGTGATTGAGAATTAGTTCAAAAATTAATCCCTGGTAACCCTCACTTAACTTCATGAATCATGACAATCAACTATGATCATGGTCAACCATCATCAGTCGCTATGATTCATCATCATCAGCAATCATGATTAATCAGTTCGAACCATTTACTAAGCACCACCAAGCAATGTTTGGTCATTATCAACCACTAATTCACCATTCTCAGTCATTTCTTAATGATTGTCAACCATTGTCATCATCCAGTATGAAGTATTAATTAAAACCATTCCTTGCTAATCCTACGCACTAACCATCAACCACTCATCATCCGCTAGTTGAACAATCATTAAGCCATCCTTAAGCATCACCAAGCACCACGATCCAACCATCATCCCACCATCCAACACCTCGCGAAACGAACCGCATAACAGGTTCAACTGCGCCTGGTCGGTCTCTTGCTGCCGCAAAGAAACGAAGGGATGCAACGGACCTGACAAATTGAGATCTCAGCGCCTTGTTTACCAGGAGTCAGTAAGAGTGAGAGGATAAACGGTGGCTTTTCAAGCCATAGGGAACCCCCAAAGTTATGGATGGTTTGTTGTATTAAATGGTTTCGAATGGATGAATTAGAGGTACCCCTATTTGACTATTTGGGTGCTTTTTCAACATAGAGGTACCCCCAAATCATCTTTAATTGACCATTTAAAGGTAACAAATCAACCTATTATTCATTTTTTTGGTTCCCTATTTCGAGAAACCACTAAATAGAAATTAATAGAAACAGATAATGGCAATGGTCAGTGGATAGTCATGGATACTAGTATAGAAGGAAACTGTTGCCAGTATCCACTAGCATCCGCTAACCATTTCCAATATACATTTCTACTAATTAATGACCACTAGGAAGATAATCAATAAAAGAAATTGATATTGGGAATGGTTGGCGGGATTGTTATCACCACTAATGAATCACCATTAATAATAAAACATGTCTACGAATTAATCACTACTAATGGTTTGTAGGTACAAATTGTTATTAGCAACAATATCAATTTCTTAGGAACTGCAAATGCTAATATCAATAGTATTTAAATATTGGTTAAGCATCATTAGTAAGCATTTCTGGGAGATCAACCAGTCAACCCCCAAGTGTACCATGAATCGCGAAGGCCCATGAACACTGGGTGGTCTGTTGATCCAGATCTTCCATTAGTAAAAGGAATGGATATGTGAGAACACCATAGAAATACAACCAGTGTTGGGTTTGCTGTTCACAGTTCGTATCAGTTAATTAATACTAGTATCATCAGTGTGTTGGTTGATATTGGTCAACAGCAGAATCCAATTTGTATACCGTACTCGTTTGTATCAGTCGTACATATTGGGTAATGACCATCCAAATACCAAGGTTTGAATTTGTATCAACCATGACAATAACTAATGGTGATACCAAAATGTCCATCAACAATAAACATTGTTTAAGTTATTGTAACTACTCGGGGATACCAAATATTAAATCACCAAGATTTCCATCAACCAAATACCGATTTGTTTCTGAACTATTGGATTAGTTATCGTCATGGTTAATAAACCTTGGTTCTGCACCATAACAAACCAATTTGTATCAACCATGACAATAACTATGCGGTTCCGAACTATTGAACATATTAGTCCACCAACCAATTGTTAAAAAAAATCCTCGGGAAAATAAGCAAAATGTCGTTCAAAACACCAGCTAGTATTGGATTGGTATTGATTGATAGTAGTTGGCCACTTGGGTTTTGTCCATACATGATGGTACCCCCAGCCATCCCAAGCCATGATCATTATGTAGGGAAGCCACCGGTTTTGGTGGTACACCATTGATGGACAAACCCATGCCAACCAATATTCACTCGCCGAACATGAACCACCAACCATTACGCATCATGATCGTAATAATAGATTTCTTAACCATTGGGTTAAGATTGGTCCACATGAGTCAGTCATATTCTACCATTTGCTTGGAACACTCTTGCTAGCTCCAAATCGCTTCCCCTTTAAAAGGGTACACCCCTGGCTCCAAATCGGCCCCCCTCCGGCCACCAAGGTTGGTCCGCCAACCATCCCAAGCCATGATCATACTCCACCAGTTTTTTGGGGGTCCCCATCATGTATGGACAACCTACAAAAACTACCTTTTGTTGCAGTTGTACCAGTAATTCAACCAGGTAATTGAACCAAAACCAGGTAATTGAGCCAAGTAACTCCAAACCTTAAATTGAACCAAAACTATTTAACCAGTAATTCAACCAAAACATTGGGTTTTATACAACAATAGTCACACATTGGCACATTGGTTAACCAATATTCACCAATTTAGTACATCAGTTTATCGACCGTTATCGAGACTACTTCATGGTTAACAACCAATTCGACCATTGGTAAACCAGTCTAGTCAACCAAAGTTGACCATTTATCAACCAACCTTAACAATTCATCAACCATTGTTAACCATTTGATCAACTAATATCAACCAATATCAACCATTATCACTATTGTTAATAATGGTGAAACATACTATTAACCATATAATTTAGTTTTATCATTTTTAACAATTTGGGTGTTTCTCACAATCGGGGGACCCCCAAGTCATCCTTTATTAGCCATTAGTAGCACTAAACCAACCATTTTTTGGGGTTCCTATGGCTTGAGAAACCACCACTTACTAACCAATCTTAAGACCCAACCCACCAGCGCACCAGCGCACCGCTGCACCTTGATGACCCATCAAGAGCTCTGGAGGGATCACCAGCTCCACGTCGAAGTAACGAAATTCTGCGGTCGCACGCGGGAGGGAGCGGGGCAGTGGCTGGTGGATGGTGAACCATCCATCAATGGTTATTTGATGATCTAATTTCAAGACAGTTGATGGTGAAGGTCTTAAAATCCATCCATGAACAATTCAGAAATAACGGTACATAAAGGTCAATGATTCAGGGCGTGATGTGTCAAAATGGATGCTTAATGAAGGTAAATGATGGCTAATGCTTCTTAATCATGGTTGGTGATGGTTAAAGATTGCTCATGCTAATGAATGGTTAGCGATGCTTTATGATGGTTGGTGATGGTTGCTTGATGGTTGATTGATGTTCAATTGATGGCTTTTGATAGATCGCGCACCACCAAATGGTCAATTGATTTTAACGATGGTGCAACCAACCATTTGGAAATACATTTGAGAAAATAAACAGTGCCAATCAAACCACCAACCAGTAGTTGTTTGGACATCATTGTCGGTGAATTTCCCATATTAGTAACCACCATCAATCGTTATAACCCCTATGTAACACTATCAACTATGATTGATCCATCCCCATACGCCATTCTTAACCAGTTACCATCATCTACCATCTCACAGGGGGGTTCGCCAGCTTCTCATTTGCTCAGCGAGCCAGCTAGCTCTCCTACCGATGGGGCTACATCTCAGGTCGTGGTTGGTGGGTTTGGCGGATGAATGGGTTGATCAAGTAGTGCCAACCATGTTAGTGATGCAACAATGACAACCATATACAGGGAAAAAACATAAAATGGAACATACAACATGATAATAGGAATATAACGGAATATTACCAACAAAAAACAAGCATGAAAACTTACTAGGAGTAATGTTGTTTAGGACTAGCAAATCTCCTCTATGAGACAACACTCTCTGGGCATCCAGTCGTTTGCCTAAACCCCTGCCTTCGTGCGCAAGCCAACCAAGTAGACACCACCCTCTCAAATTGATGAAGGCACTAGATCCAATTGACTACAATGGCAATGAGAATGCTTGATTCGTGAATGCTAAGGACTGACTTGGTGGTTTCTTCAAATAGGAGTACCCATCCCCAAAACATCAAATATTGACCTTATTCATAGCAATAAACCACCCAGTACTTGAGAAACCGCTACTTGCTGATAATCTCTTCAAAAGCAACCACGAGTGCAAGCTCTTATCAGCGACCAAATCCATTATACTTCCTGAATCTTCATGAAAAATGTGTGCTCACTTTGCTGAGCAGAGTGCCAAAATGCATCAAAGTACCATGTATCCCAGACCCTTCGCAGGTGTCAATGTTAGATTCATGTTCATAAACGAACATCTGTGATGGTAGCTCACCAGCAGGTAAGTTGTTGGGTTGATTTATCAAGATCTGAATCTACCATTAACAACCATCATCAACTACTACAGTTGGCTGTTACCCCCTATCAGCCAAATATGGATCTACCATTGGTCAACCAAACAACTGCCGAAAGACCCGCGACTGCGCGAAATGGCTTGCTCTACCCACACCACTCCCAACAACGGGGGACTCCGCCTGGATGGTAAGAAACGTCATCGAAGATCTTGATCGGCAGTTCAATTCGTTCCTGGCAGAGCAAGATCCATGTAACCATCACTTCACCATCTATCTAAGCTCATGATTATCATCCTCTTAACCATCCCTTGATCATCCCACCATGACTCATCATCTCCCCATGGATTGCTGCCGGCGCCGGTGCCGCCTGAAACCGCGCTTGGAGCTGTGCAGAGTAATTCCAAGCTTCAGAGCCTGAAGCGGGTGGAAGGCAGAGAGAGATGGGTTCCATCAGGGCCTTGGACATGGTGGGTAAATGAGAAGCCAGTGGTTCACTGGTTGGTGGTTGAACCACCCCTACAATTGGTGGCTAATAGTGGTGAATATGGGCTAATATACTGATTATTGTAATTGCTAATAATAATCATTATTGGTTGGTGGTTTCATAAGCCTATGAAATGGCTACTAATGATGAGTGGCTAATAATGGTTCATATTTGCTGAATAATGATCATTGACTGGTTGGTGGTTGAACCACCTCTATGAAAAATATTAGTCAACCAACCATTTGTTAATGAACAATAGGGAAAATATAAAATGTTTAAAACCACCAGCAAAAAAATGATGGGTAGTAATGCTTAGTGACACGGCAATGGGTCAAATAAAGAATATGGTTAAGAATAGTGATTAGAGGAGGTGGTGAAACAAGTTATGGTTAATGAATAGTAGTAATACAATCCATTGCTAATAGTATTAATGTTGGAAGAATAGATGAGTAGTAATGGTTAATGATGGTAAAATGTTGGTTGATAATGGGAAGCATGATGAGTAGAATAATGAGTAATTAGTAATGGTCAATAATGATGATTATCAATTATAAATAGATTGTTAAGGATAGATGATATGTGGTTAAATGTTGGTTAGTGCCAGTGGTAAAGTTGTGGTTAGCTGTCATTTTGCCATTGCAATAGTTCATCATGGCAATGATCAATAGTAAATCATGGCTAATAGCGGGAAGAATAATGAGTAGTCACGGTAAATCATGACGGTCAAGAAGAATTGATAGATTGTTAATCCATGGTTATGTAATTGGTAGTGGCTAATTGTGCAAAGTAGTAGATGGCTACTTGGAGGTGCAACTGGCATTAAGCTGGGAAATGTGACCATAATCAATCTTAATCAAACCCTGGAGGTAAGGACATTTATAATCCCTATACCCATGGTGAGTGACCGGTTTTGATTTGGTCATCCACATCAAAGCAACGGTCATGGTTGGTGGTGAAAAGTGATTATTGCCAGCCATGGTTGGGTGATCAAGCGATGGTTACGTGGGTGATCATCATGGTTGATGATGTTCAGTGATGATTGGTAATCATGCATTGAACAATTCACAGTTAATCTACGTTTACCACCTGGTTCTTCCATGGTTATCCAACTGAGAATGGTGAAACATCCGTAAGCAGCAGCGATTCCTGTCTGATTCACCGGGGTAACATCAGGATGATCACCTTGCCGTGGTGATTCATCAAATCCTCCGAAAGTTGCTGTGATACTATGGTCCAAGGAGTTTTTGCATTGATTGTATAATTAACCAATGGTCAAGGAAGAGATTGACCGTAATTAGCCATGGAAATGTGCCATCAATCATTCAGCGTGATCAACTAAGAATGTCCTAGGATACAAATAGGATTTTGAAAAGAGGGCTGATGACTACGCTAAGACAAAGGCCTTGCGGCCTTACCATCAAGAAGCCACAAACATTGATAAGAACAAAAGCTGGGCTGGTCCTTGATGGATACTGATCAAAAGGCAGCAATTAACCACGAATTTGTTCAATTGTCCTAGGACTGTGCGTTGTTGAATGCGAAACCCTGGAAAACTTCAGGATTTTGATGGATTTCGAGGCTCATAATTGACCACTGTTGTTTTTGAAGAACGAATCAATACAGGAAGAACATTAGTTCAACCCTGCAGACATGGATGCCAATAATCCTGGCCACTGGAGCGGCGCTGTAGTAGATCGGAGTGACGGCTCTTTATGGCCTAGACTGTACTGCGGATGCTGACGGTGGACGTCAGTGGCGATTAAAAATCATCTATGGAGATAGATCAATCGTGGTTAACAACCTGGTTGATGGCTTCAAATAGATTGAACAACAAATACACGGCTATGCGGCACACATCAAGGTGCCCCTAAACATGTCGCCAAGATCACCCCATGCACTGGCAGCTGTCGGGATGTTCACGGTGTGTAAAATAGCCATCACTGACTTCTTATGATTGGCCATTAGTAACTGCGATGAGTGGTAGTGGTGATGAATCATCATTGGTTACAAGCTCTATATCAAGTAGGTGATACGGGAACCCCAAACTAACCATGGCTTCACGTCACCAGTTACCATCCAACTGAAGATGCACTTACCATCCCTGGGGATACACATCCATCCGCCACGTCAGCCCGGCCGACCTGCCATGGGAATCATCTGCGATTCGTCCACGCCGAAGGTGATGTTGGCCACGGTCGCTTCAAATGAAGCGAGTTCGCCTCCGGGGGAACCATGTGGTGGTTCCCTGTGACCTACAAGGGACCCCCCCTGGTTACCACACAAGGGACCAGGGTCTACTGGAAGTTAGCTAAGTTGGGTTGTAACTGGGTAAACCACCAGGCAAGTAGCTGTTGTGGTTCTGTGACGTGAGAATGACTTTCTGGTGGATTCACCTGGTGGCGCTAAAAAGTACCAGTTCTGATGGGTAAAACCATGAGAAGTGGTGGATTGTCCACTTCAAGGTTGCTTTGCCAGAGAGTAAGCATGATCAAGCATCATTTGATATTGGGATCCCCTGTTGGTTAACCAAGTATCTACTGATTAACCGCTACAATGCAATTTACCAGGACATGTATTGACCATCCTAATTCTGAAGTACTACATTGGTATGATCAAGCATTGTGGACCATGTGTTTATAACTAGATTTGACTAGCGCAACTACCAGTTGTGGCAAATAAAACTATTTCTCAAAATAGGGAATCCCCAAACCACCCAACATTTCTCATGAATAGTAATAAACTGATCATTTTTGAGGGCTCCCTATTGTAAGAAACCCCCATATTAGTTCAATGTTACCAACACTCCTGTACAATAACACCAATAGTGGTTAGAAGGTTCATTTCCTATGGTCCATGTCTCGAGGGTAGACCAAATGACATCGAGAGAAACACCCCCCACATACAGAAGTTGGTATATCCAATATGTTTGTTGGATAGGATCCCCTCTATGATAATCCTCGATTATCAACCAACCATAGTTCAACGGCACCGACAAACCAACATATAATCACTTTCAATCACTATTGAACAATTCTAACCATCATTCACTATAGAGTGACACTAATTGTAGCCATTTAATCATCATTGAGCAATCCTAACCATATTTTCAGTGGCTCATTCACCAACTTACGACGTTTTGGCGCCCAACTCGTAGCCATCAAACGGAACCGCTCCACCGAAACCGCTGCGCCTCCATAGTCCAGACTGCTGCTGTGTGCAGTGCCGTCGCGCGTGCGCACCACCACGGTGATGGGATGGGCGAAATCGGCTCCTGAGATGTTCCCAGTCCTGGTTTGTTGGTTGGTTACGGTTTTGGTTTTGGTTATGGTTAGGGTTGTGGTTGTCTGGTTGTGCTAATGGTTCTGGTTGGTTTGTAAGCTATAAATCAAAAAATAGGATTTATAAGCTTTATAGGGTTTATAATCCATACTAGGGATATAGCTAAAACTGGTTGATTGGTTGAAACAGTAGTGATGTTTAATGATGGTTATTAGCCAGCAATCAACAGAAAACACAGATGGTTCACGAATGTACATAAATGATGTTTGATGATGCTTCATAACCATTGATACGCAACAATGGCAATTGTTTGATTGGGGTGCATAGTTGGATTGGATCTCCTTGGATTACAGTTGACTTCATCGGGTTGGTTAGTTGGTTGGTTGGTTGGTTGATGGTTGGGATGACGCGTTGACTCCAAATGACCAGTCACTACTCCGGCTGTTGTGAAGTTCACCTGCTGTTGAATGCTGCCTCGACCCATCCTGATGAGCACTTGGATGTGCGTCCCCGCTGTTCTTAGAGACGGCTGACCTGTTCACTCGCTTCATAAGGCTATCTAGTGTCGTCTACCATGCTTATATAACAGCTATATAAACACGCAGGGTTTAGCTCATCCACCTTACTGGGGGCTACCATGGTTAGATCCCCAGCTGGAGAACTCACCCTGACAGCAGCTCCAAGTGACTCAGTGCGTAGATGCTGCGCTGGATGACCAAGGTCACGTTCTGTTGGTCCTGGCGGTGCCATGCTGGCGCAACGTTCGAATGAATAGAAGTTGTGAGGATCCAGGATGATCGAGGCAACTTAACCAACTTGTAGTTGGCAGGATATCCAACCGACATCCAACCCTGTTAAGTACTGGATGTACATCTGCGATCGGTTTTTCGTAAGGGGAAATCAACTAAATGGGGGGACTTGTGACCACGCAGTCCATGTGGAAGAGAAGTTCTCATATAGATCTGATGGCAATGTGGAGGACCAATAACGCATTTGTTAACCACGTCCATTGCCACAAGGCTTTCGGTCAAAACTTGGTGATTCGAACATCCCAGATGCTGAGTAGTTATCAAATGACCAGGAAGCCAAGATTTCGTCAAGCAATGCCCTAATGTGTTCATAATTATTCTTGCTATGCTACTGATCCCCACTGGATCATCGCTTATTGCAACTCAACCTTGCCAAGAATAACAAGAGGCATCCATTGTTGTGATGAATCGTGATGAACAACGTCCAATCATCTACAATTCCATGGGTTGTCATGGTTTAGCCAAGACTGGTGCACCCCCAAAATTGGTTTCTTACCCTACTAGTAATCGCTACTATTGGATGGTCAGTCGGTCCCACTACCACCATGGCTATGGACCAACCCATCATGTCCAAGTGGAGCCATGCAGAGCCACCCCCCAACCTCTCACAGCTGAGACACGGTGTCCTTGTAGACATGGTACACCGGCGAGCTGAACTCAATGGGCCCATCTGACACACAGCGACCAGAGGGGTCCTGCAGGCGAGCGACGGCGAGCGACGATGTGACAAGGGTCGTCATGGTGGTCGTAGCACGTCATGCCCCGTTGGCTCATGTTGGCTAAGCGTGAACCACTGGTAGTGGTAAGATCGCTGGTGGGAAATCAAGTGGATATCTCAGTCATAGCCTGGTTTAGGCTATGTCCATGACTTTTGGGATTGCAAACTAACTGCTATCATGAAACTTATGAACCAACGATCATGATGATCTTACCAGCTGTCTTGTTTTCCCCCTATTGACGGGCTGATAGAGTTACAGGTATCCCCTATCAAACAGTCGAGAATTGTGAACAACCCAGATCATATAGACTTCCCAACCGTATCACTCATAGTTGATCACTACTAAACAAAGTTCACCATAGAAAATCTTAGAATTTCCTGATAAACCATTGGTAGTTGTTCAAACAGTTTTGTTGGTTCTTATCCACTGTTCATCATTGTAAGCCATCATTAGCTCATATCATTCAACTTACTGTAAACCTATCATCTATTATACGCCAATGCCACCTTTGAGCGTTTCTTCCGCTGAGGTGATACAGTCAAACTTCAAACGGCAAAGTTGCATCATTATCTACTACAAACCAATTTGGCGACCGATATAGTCAGCCTATAGATACCTATAGTATATATTGTTCAACCAACATCTATAGGCATTTGGTTGTTATATTGATTTGATTGTTATCCCCCATCACCAAGAATGGTATCTACTATACCAACATGATCTTGTTGGTTCTTATCCCCTATCATTTGGCTGTGAGTCAAAACCCCGTACCCCTTGTTCCCCTATCATGAACCAGGCTGTTTTCCCCATGAAATTGTTGGTGGTTGTCCCCCATTAGTTGCTTGGTTAATATTGACCCATAGCCATTTCCAATGGCTTAAGCCGTCATGAGTTGCATCATTCAGCGACCAGTTCAGCTGGTGCGCCTCCCCGAAGGGCATCGGTTCCAAGACAAAGAGCGGATCGCAGTGGGTGCAACGGAGCACCTGAGGTCAGGGGACACCTGTGGCCCCTGGTGGTTTTGCGGTTGGTTCATGGTTGCGGTTGGTTTGGTGAGTTGATTTATAACTGAGATGAACAGTTATATAGCCAAACTACCAGTTATAAACAACTGGTATATAACTGGGATAGGTTTGCTAAGTTGATTTACAGCTGGGATTAGCGTAGCCATATAGCACACATAAGTTGAGTTATGATTGGGTAACTACCAGTTGTCGCACATGGTTTGCCATATTTAGGTGTTTCTCAAGCCAAGGAATCATTCAATAGCAACCATTTTGGCAGTTCATGGTGGTGAGTGGTTGGTGAAGGCCAGGTTGGTTCATCTTGGTCAATGGTGGTGAGTTTTCTTCATCATAATTCATGGCAGTTCATGGTGACTCATGGCGGATGGCCAACATGGTCAGTTCATGCTGACTAATGGCTGATTAATAGTGGCCAATATGGTCACTTAATGGTGCTAAGTGCTTGGTTTATCATGGCCAGGTTGATAATGATTCAGGGCATGGCCAACGTCGGCCCATCGTTGCCGTGATGCAAACACCAGCTGGGATGATCACCCAAGAGGTGGGCGAACCTCTACATCTGCTTCCTGCAGGGCGATTCCAACCACGCTGGGCGCAAGTCAACCTGTTCACCTCATCTGCCCAGGCTGGCTGTGAACCATTATCAACCATTACATACAGTTGACAATGGTTAGTAAGCCATGGGTTAACAAATTACTATATTAATTAACCATTACTATATTTACCATTAATTAATGGTTAATAAGCCATAGGTTAACCAAATTACTACATTCACCATTACTATATTAACCATTACAGCCAGAAAAACCGAAGGTTTAGAAACGTTGCTGATGCTGTCCCACACCCGCGTAGGTGTATGTGAACTGCCAAGCACCGGAGTGGTAGGGCTGGTAGGCTTGGTGGTACCCCATCCCACTGCACCAGATCTCCGTTTTTCTTGTTGCTAAGCAATCGAGTGGATCAACGATGATGAACTCAGAAAGATGAATGATTTGGCGTGGCTTCTGATCCCCTTGCTTCCCATTGGTTCTCAGTTGGAAGTTGCTGATCCGCTTTTGATCACCAGGGTCCCGCACCACAAGGCCTTCTGGCCCCGTAGGTTCAGGGCCACAAAGCTGGCAATGAGGAAATCGATTGGAACATCGTTCACAGCCTCGGAAGCCGCTGCCCTTGGAATGTCATGGATGACTGATGGGTAGTGCCAGCTCCAAACAAACATACGATATAGAGCTTTTCAGAATTGAAGTTATATCGCTTGCTATACTCCCATGTTGGGACTTTTAAACAAGTGTAAATGATAGGGATACCAACATTGCTATACCCTAACAATTGCGAAAGAGTAGGCTTGCTATATGTTGATGTACCCACGGAGACCCAACCAACTGCTGAACAAGAAAAAGGATTTTAGCATGATTCAGGTCCAACTGCTCGTTCGCCCAACACCCCTCTCCACAACAAGAGATTGGTTACTAAGCCACATTGTTTCCAACAATAGTAGGCGTTAACTGGCTAAAGTGGCATTGATAGTAGGAGGCTTTATCTGGCTATACTGCTGGTTGATTGGCTGTAAAAAGCTGGTTCAGTACTGATGACTAATCAACAATAGGGTGCGGACAATAACAATAGTAGTCAACAATAGTAGGTTTAGTACCACTATAGTTGTATATAGTTGTCAACAATATACAACAGTAGGGTCCGGCAGGACGAGCTGCTGTGCCGCTGACTTTTTTAATTGCGAGGTGGTGCAGAGGCCTGCCTTCTTGGCAGCCCTGCGGAGTGGTAACACCGCTAGGTAGGTACACTTTGTTTAGATACCATGGGTAGTCATAAACCATAACTACAATGAATAACTGTAGCTATCAACCATATATAAGGTTTGACACTACTTGTTTATATCTTATGATTGCAAAATCAGTTGGTATATGGCATCTAGATACCGCAAAACTGCCATCTATTCAATGTAATGTGTCTATTATATAGTTATATTCTAGCAACAAGTACATAAACCATGATGACAATCAAATGTCCATTGTTCGACGGTTTTCCTGCCATGTACCATCATGTACCAGATACTTATCCCATACTACCTGACCAAATTTTACGTTGCCGCTTTCAAAATTCCTGCAAATCTTCGAGCAATGGCTCTGAGTTCATCGCTGGAAATCGGCCGAGATTAGCTCACGGTTGGTAAATAGTTGGTTAATGGCGGTTAGATGAGTAATCTAATCAAATTAATAGTTTGTTAATGGCTAATAGTTTGTGAATGGTTGGTTAATAGTTTGTCTATGGGTCATCATCACCAATTGCCAGCCTGTAGGGGATCGATTGATAGGCCCATGATGGTCAATGATGTTGATGATGCTTTAAAATGGCTGATGATTGTATCATGATGGTGGTTGATCATTCATGTTGATCACAATGATGAGAAATCATGATCAATCTTGCTTCTGGTGGTGGTTCATGTTGGTGATCGTCAGCTTCTGCTAATGGTGACGAAAGATATTCAGACCACACATGGTTGATATACATACCCACCACTATGATTAATTCATGATATTGTACACATTTGCTATTGCAAGTTCTGGTTGATTGTGTTCACATTTGCTTTTCATGAAATATCAAGCATGATAAATGCATATAACTTAAACCACTGCAACTGTGATTACAAACTTGGTGACATAACCGCCACTATGATTCATGATATGACCATTTGGTCAAATTTGGTCATGATGTAGCGAACCATCATTAATTCAGCATTAGCTAATTAATCAATTTTTAGATAACCGTTGACATTGCTCAAAGTTTGTTGCTGCGAAGTGAAACGCCAAAGAACTGACTGGTGCCGTCGCAATGATTGGCAGGAACTGTTCGGAGCCATGAAGTTGCAGTAGCTGCAAATTTCAGCACCAGCCAGACGCAAGACGAATTCAGCAAGACATTCTTTCATTTGGCGTCACAACAGTCGCAGATGCCCAACAGACTGGTGCCAGGCCGAAGTCCAAGGATGATACCGTATTCCTGATGAAACACATCGATTGCACCATTTGTGTGTTTCCTAGAACAGGGACCCCCAAATTCACCACAAAGAGTTGTTTTAGATGATCAATAGATGATTTTAAGTGTCCAGAAATCCAGTGGGGGTGATGCTTCTGGCAACAAAGCCCGTGTAGGAATTCACCGGGGGTAGGGGTTGGTAGCATACTCCACTCCACATTCAACAGTTTTTGCCAGGTGGAAAAAACAGTCGTGTACAAAGACCAGTGGTTAAAAATAGCAGAGGAGTTCTATCAAACTGCAATGGTTAAACTAACAACAACTGGTAAAGGTTGTTTTGGCTGGTTACTACCCCTTTGTCAATCAGCAATGTTTAAAGCAATGGTCTCTGCATGACTCTTTGCTTAACCAAGAGGAGACCAACAGTCATAAACAGACTATTGCTTTGAATACCCTTTTGTTCACCAACGGGAGACCAAGACAAACTTGGTAAACAATGATGAAATTGGCCACTACGACTGTTGTGCAGTGATTCGGCCACGCGAACGGCGCGATATGTACACTTCTCTCGGCAAAGGGTCGCAAATTGTAGGCGTGCCAATAAAACGTAACATTTTGGCCTATTGCGTGCCTGAAGGTTTAACTTTGAGTAACCACCCTTGTATACCACTATTTCTATCCTGTAAAATAGCTGAAATTTACTACCATTGTGCCATCGTGCCATCATGGTGGTTCTTAACGTGCAGGACCACTAGTAAATGCCAGCAAGGACAATGCCAGAAAATACAAGAGTAATTTACCATGATTCATACAAACTGATGCCCCTCAGTTAGTTACCCAAGATAGGTCGTAACCAAACTGGTTAGTTAACTTAGGTTGTAACTGTAGGGTAACCCAACCTGGGTTAGAAGGTAGGTGGCAACCGAAACAAACTGGTCACTTAATTCAGCTCATAACTAGAATAACTTACGTGGGTTAGCTCACAGCTTGGTAACTACCAGGCGAATGGTAGATGCCACCAGCTGGCGAATCGAATCACCGACTCGTTGACCCAGCCCCACAGATCCCCTGTGTCGTAGCAGACGTGGCTACCAGGTACAAACATGGAGGGTTAATAATCATCACTGGGTGATGGTTGATGGTGCTGCCATGAATTGTTAGTTGACTAGTCGCAATCAACTACAGGGTCCGAATCATGGTCACTGGTCAATAAGCCCAAATAAGCACAACTAGTGATGATACATGGTTGATGGTGGCTATGAACCCCTTTTGAAAAGGTCTTATTGCTGGCACATCTGTGTGGAGTCTGCTCTGAGGTGCATGAAAATGGCATAACCCCAGTAGAAACCAAATACTCTTGGCGTGAATGCATAGTACACCATGATGGCGCTAGAATGTTCTGAGTATCCAATTATAGCAACTGAGTACAAATCCGACTGCTACACACTGGAAGAACCATTCCTCATCAAAACAAAACCATGACAATTCCTAACCATCAGCATGAACCAGCGTTGACAATGACAACGCCATTACATAATTGCAATTCAAATGATAATGACAATTATCAGCGACCAAAAATAACCAACCTTGACTAAGAACCACAATTGACCCATAGATAAGCATGTTTTTATCAGTCTTCACCATTCTAAATCATTCTAAGGAATGCAACTACAGGGCGGGACCCCCTAATTGTAACTTGGCTTATAGGATTTTATAGGGCCATTTAACAAGCTGGTTATAAGCAAACAAGCCGCGCGGCTGCTCGATGCGGTTGACAGGAGCCAGGACCATGGAGGGTTCTGGGTTCAAGGGTTGGGAGCCCAATGGGGCCCTCCTTGTACCTCTGTTCATATCTTGGTCATTCACTCCCAACCGTTGCTGGGAGCCGCTCCAGCCCACCTTGTAAGTGTTGACTCTGGACAACCAACGATCAACAACAAATGGTGATGGCCTCGCGCCCTTACCTTGCTGACTCCTCTGGCCGCCTACGCAGTGTAGCTGCGAAAAAGGCGCAGTGCAGCACTTGAAGGGGTATGGTGAATGATGGTCAATGATGGCAAATATATGCAAAGATAAGGTGAATGGTGGTAAACACAAGGTGAATGGTGGTAAACATGAGGTGAATGATGGTAAATACGAAGTTCATGATGGCAAATAGAAAGTGACCACTGATACAAGACAACCTTAACTACATTGTTGTATGATCACAGGAAAGTAACAAGCATTCCGAATGATTCATACTTCGATAACCAAAATGATTATACTGAGAAAACGGGTCAAAACTATATTGTTTCATGAGTCATCACAGTTTAAGGGTGTGAATCGGAACAAATTGTGTGGATTTAAACATGCTGGTTGCTATGTGTTCTTACGAATAAAAAGGTAGTTTGGACTTATGTCATCATGACGATTTCAAGGACAACAGCTTGATATGTAGAATCGACAACTTTTTAATCCACGATACGTAAGAGTTAAGCATTGGGGTATAGACAAGAAATAATTCACACCAATACAATGATAATGGTTTACTTTGTACTCTGGATATCTCTGGGTGAAACAATCATGGAATATTATAAATGCAGAAAACACCGCTGCTCGGACAGTTGTCCTATCAAAAATGGTGATGCTCCACATCTCTGTTTGTTCAAGGCAGGCTACGGAACCAAACAAGCCCGTGTAGTAGCACCAGCTACGATGACATTGACGAACAAAGCAAGGTCGCTATGCTTCGCAAGCCATCAGCCATGGTTCCCATCTGTTCCCATGCTAAACCAAATGGGCGCCTATGAAGGATCAGAACTGTGGTATCTGAACCATCGACCCCATAGAATGCCTCTCAGTGTTGCACCCATGGCACCCATGCCGTGCATACCCCACTACCTGACCGGAACAGCATTGGCTTAGAATGTTCTTCTAAGCAACATCAATAATTCAGGAAAAAATGGACAACTTACATAGTTAATGTGTGATCAACACAATCATCAATCATCATTGGATGTCTGTGTTCATCAAACATGAAGCCATCTTTAACCATCACTTAACTTGAGCCTTCTATTAGAAGTTTCAAACTATGATTGAACCATCAATGTAACATTGATTATACGTACATTTATTTAACCACCTAAGCGTCAGTAATCATGAATAAACCATCAATAAGCCATCATTTAACCATCACTTATTAACTATCAATTTAACTATCATTAGCCATCAGTTACCGTCCTTAACATTAATAATTCATGGTTCATAATCAACCACCATTTATGGCTGGTTTTCCTCTCAAAACTGATGGTTTTTAAACTTCCAGATTAGTTTACCAAAGGCGATCAATTGACACATAGATGATTAACCATTATCAACAGTATCCATCAACATCAATTGATGATGAATCATGACTCATCATAAATCATCCCCATGGTTATTGGCCATGATTAACCATAAATCATCCCCATGGTAGAATTGTCACCACCAGGAGTGGTCTAACCAGGAGCGACCAGGAGTGGTCTGACACAGTCTACCATTTGGGTTACACAATCATTAACAGTTGCTTATTAATACCCCTATTATGGTCGCATATTAAAGCGTATAATGATAATGATATTTGGTTAAACCATTGGCCGCTTAATCAATATTTGGCCGCTATAATACCATTTGGTAATACCCCTTTGGTTAAACCAACAATTAATCCATTGGTATTACTAAGCAGCATTTGATTAAACCAGCATGAATCCTTTGGTTAATCCATTTGGTCGCTATTTGGTTAAACCATTGGTCGCTCCTTCGCTCCCCACCAGCACGCCTCAGGCGTTCGCCACCAAACGCTTGGGCACGGCACGGGTGAGCCCCGGAGGCGCCACGGGGAAAGGCGCCTCGTTGCGTTGCGGGGGAGGAAGTGCTGGGAGGATGATGGGTTTCAACATGCGTAGTGATGGTGAAATTGATGGTGGCTTCACAAAATTTAATTGGTGGTTAGTGAGCTCATTGATGGCAAATTTATCGTTAATAGCAGCTTAAGAGGTGTTTGGAAGCTGGTTTATGATGGTTGACGATAGGTTTAATGATGGAAGAAAGGTGGTTTGGCCCATGGACAAGAGATTGTTACAAAGGGTCAAATAGATGGCTAACGATGATCGATGATGCAATTTAGGTGTTTAATTGGTGAAGAGCAAAGAAAGATGCACGAGTAATCAACAGCCGAAGTGATGATGGTTCTCATGATTTTGGAAAATAATAATTACAATGACAGGGATATCAACAGCAAATGCACAGGAATAACCATTAAAACACCACTGTCCATGATAATGCCAAGCGGTGCCACTGTCTCAGCTGATTATGTACCGCTACTGCTGCACAGTTTTTGTTGGTCCACAATCACCTATCAACCAAGAGCTGGTTTGTGTTTTTTGTCTTTTCGTGCATTCGTGCAGCTTTATCCCCCAAGATTCCTGTCACTCTATCGGAGTCCTTATAATTTCAGGTCACTATTTGATCATTCAAACCCGCATCATCCAGATCATTTTATTGCTTTTCATTGTCTTCCTCCCAAGCTTCTTGTGTATAACAGGGCTGCTTTTTCCACAATTTGTACCTTAGTCCAGAAGATTTCGGCTCTTCTAGGTGTGCGCAGTGGCCCCGGGCACACCTAGCCAGGAATCTTAGCGGGTGCGAGCCATTGCTGCCGTACTCGCGGGCGCCTGGTGTCTGTTGACCCGGTGCCTTCCAATTCGTATGAGAGCGAGCTGGATCTCTTGGGTGGTGTGTTGCATTGGTACCCTGGTTGTCGGTCACGACTCCTTCTCAACGGAGGGCACAGCGCCGAGGTCGTGCAAGAGCACGACTCCGCCTGTACCTGCACAAGAGAGGATTCATTGTCCTTCCGCCAGCTGCCATTGCTCGGACAGTGAGGACACTCGCTGCCCATCATTCCAAGGACTCAGTTGCCCTCGCCAGGTTTGTGACCGAGATGTCGAACAAACCCGATCCATGGCGCTGTCGCTGGTGCAATCAGATGAGAAGTGGAACGGCAGACTGGTGCAAGGACTGCCGCACCCCATGGAAAACCAGTGCCGATCTAAGTTATGTGCACCAGCCGCGCCCCAAACAGAATCGTGCTACGTACGCTTGGTGGGAGGAAGAGTGGAAGCCCCAGGACAGTTGGGAGCGGCCTGCCAAATCACCCAAGCGACGTCGGCCCTCCCCAAGAGAGCGCCAAGCACCCAAACCAAAGATGCCGTCAACTCATGCACCTCCCAAAGAACCAGATTGGAGAGGAGGGAAACCACCTGCGAAGACAGATGGACAAGCCTCGAGTTCGACCGCTGCTCCAGCTGCAGAACCTACCGCAGCAGAGCTCCAACTGAAGCAGCTCACAGCGCTCCTTCAGAAAGACCCTGCATCTCTTCCGCCGGAAGTGCAACAGATGATGCAGACTATGAGTGTTACCAGCTCGCAGACTGCCACCAAGATGATGCACTCTGCAGTAACCAAGCTGGGAAATGCCAAACGAGATTTGGCACATTCACATGCAGCAAGAGCACACTTGCACACCTGCTGGCGGGCTTTCATGTCCGATGCTGTCAGTCGCTGGGAGAAATATGTGGCGGACTTCAGCGATCAGGACAAAAAGTTGGAGGAGCAAATTGCAGCCAACTTGACTGCCCTGCAGGAAGCTCGAACTCTGCTGGAAGATGTCAAGGTCAAAGCCACCACCAAGGAAGAGACAACCACAGACGGAGGCGAGATCTCCGACGAAGACCTGCTGGAAGAAAAGAAGGATGTCATAGGTTCAATCAGACAGGATATGAACATGATGGTGGACACCTTGAAAGGAATGAAGAACAAAGCAGACGAGTCTGCAGAGACCGAAGCTCTCCAGAAAAAGGCAAGGATAGCAGCCGCTTTCGCTGCTTCAAAAGCCTCTGCGCCTTTTGGATAGGCCGGTGTGTAGACAATTTCGCTGCGCACCACCAGGCCATTGGTGATAGCCCGTTTGGATTCAGCATTCGATGTTCAGCCACTTCACTGAATTGGGTTCACTCAGTGATTGAAGAGCATGACTTTGTCACCTCGTGGGCTGCTCTGGATGCAGCAGCAGAACTGCGCCTCGGCCTTCTTTTAGAAGATCTGGAATGTGGTTCCGCATCAATCCAACCCGGCTCTACAGGTTCTTTTTCATCCAGAGAGCGTCTCCCTAGTGTACTCAAAACCGAATTGCATCCGAACCGTGTGTGTCATTTTAGACCCAGGTTCCATGATACGTTGGACATCAGGTTTCTTCATGATGATTTGCCTTTTCTTCAACCAACACTACAGGTCCCCGTTGCGGCCTTTGATGAATGGACTGATAAACCATGGAGAGGAAGTGGTGAACAAGGTGTTGGCATGTCACAGAAAAGCCAAACATACCAAATTGAGTACCATGTCAATTTGCACCCATCGACCCAAAATGTGAATCTTTCCGGTGCATTGGATGCCAGAAATGTTGCTCCGCTGTCACAATTTGTGGCCGTGTGTAGCTCTTCTGGTCATCACAAGTGGCAACTACTCGATCCAGTGTGTGATCCTGGGAATGTTGCTCCGCTGTTTCCTTCTGGAGCCGTGTGTAGCTCTCCCGGGATCAATGACCATGTTATGTTCATGCAGCACAGACAATCCTCTCGGTCTAGAGATAGAAGTGATTCACTGCGACCCTCATCATCCAGCCGCGGCAGTCGAGAGCCTGTTGAGCACTCACCTGCAATTCACCAGTATCAACTATGGGCCATTTTCCTCGTTGGTCATGAGATGTTTGAGTGTGAATTTCATTCCAGTGATGCTTTGCCTGACCTTAGAGATGTCTCTGCTTGCACACAGATACCTTTGGAAGATCTTTCGAATGTCTTTGAAGTGCCTTGGGTTGTGTATGAAATGCCACCTTGGATACGCAAAGGCATTGTTCAACTGCGGCTTGATGTTCAAGATCATTCAGGTGAAGCTTTGATTCTTGTTGACATCATCCTTCACAGGAACCGTCAAGACCCGACATTGCGTATCACACCTGCACTACATCGCCGAGTGCTTGTATGTGGGCGACCTTTGACACGCCAGGCTTTGCTTGCTCTGGTTGGGTTGACTCGACTCTGCGACCAGGCTGGTACATGTGTCGTTCAGAGAAATAACGTGCTTTGGCCTGAAACTGATTCTACTGCCATCGCCTTTCAATCCGGCAACTATGTTGAGATACATGTTGCGCCTTCGAACGAACGGGACCTTGGTGGTACACTGACTCGCTGGCTTCGTGACCAAGACCTGGAGGTTTGTTCCTCTCTGGATGCACCAACCTCTAGTCAGAGCCCGCTTGAGCACATCGATGTTGATGCTTTTGATGACGTGGATGACTTGGAATTTCTGGCCAACAGCTCAGTGGTTGATACCCCCGAATATCCCACTGTGTTTCGTGTTCGCACATGGCTTGTCAACCACTTGTTGCATCCGGTCTGCCGCCAATCTCGCATCCTTCGTTTGCCTGTCAACCCTGCAGACTGGCGTGATGTGATCGAACTCAACTGGTCCGGTCTCTTTGACAGGACTTTTGACTTGAGTCTCAGATTAGTGTTCCCTTCACCGCCGCATTTGACATCGCCTGAGGAGGAAATCCTCCCTCATTTGATCATCGAGCAAGCTTTGACAAACACACGAGCCGCCTGTGTTGTTTCCATTGTTCAGCAGACTGATGCGCGGACGAATCATGTGTCCGAACAGTTCGCAGTGTCCCTTGACCATGATACAACCGAAGCCTCTATCATTGCAGAGGCAACTCCAGAGAGCCCTGATCTGCATGGAGTCCAGTTTGTTATTGTTAATGGACATGTTCTTCCAGCTGCTCTGAGAGCTTACCTGTTTTCAGGTTTCTCCATTGAACTTGTCCTGCCCCCTGCACAAGGTGATCAGGTTGCCGATGAATCATCAATGGTACAAACGAGAACCACCTATGTTGCTCCTGACACTGCAACCGGTACTAAGCATCTTCACGCTGCTTTATTGTTTTTCAATTCAGGCGATTTCCTCCAGCAAGGCATTGGCATTGAGGACGCTTCCCATTGTGAAGAATCTAGGCATTGGCACCCCGATGATCCAATCCATGCTCCAGATATCGATCTGTTATCCGATACTGAGGATCGACCATGGCCCACATATGATATCAGTTCTGTTATTGAATGGTGGACTCGGTATGCTTCCAGTGAAGAACGAAGTGCTGGGCGTGGTCCCACATTTGTGACTTATTATCTCAATGGAGATACTCAACAGAGTTGTCACGAACAGAGGAGGATCTCAGTTGGGCCGCTCCTTGATCCTGATGAATGGCGGGAAACCATCAAGAGGCGCTGGCAGGATCGAATCGTCCCAGGGGTTCATGTCTTCTTTCACATTGTTGACCCGCAACCTCCGAGGACTGCTGGTGATAATGGCATTCACCTGATTGTCGCACAGAACTGCGCATTTGTGCTGGCACCGATATTGATCTCCACGCAGATCATTGATTTGGATTGGCAACATGCTGCATTTACCATCGCTTCACCCACGAATCGATTCGACTTGATTCTGAGAGCTGAACTTGGACCTATGTGTTTCCGCAGCACGCTTCGTTATCAGTGCACAGTCCACTATGGTGCGCAAGACATTACCAGAACCACCATTCTGCAAGCACCTTCTGGCATGGGCATCCAGATTATGGTGCGCTACCAAGCTGACCCATTAGTCTTGCCACAGCGTAGCCAGGTGCTGCCTCAGTCTCTGCAGGTGCTTTTCCATGTTCATCGCCAATTAGCCAGTTCTGATGTTGCCACAACACCTGTGCATACTTGGTTCGTGCACCATCAAAACTATTTGACGTGTCCTGCTTCACGTCTGTTGCTGCTTGATGCGAACCCACTGACTTGGTTCCACAGTGTGTGCCAGCTGTGGCAGGATCTGATGGAAGATGGCGTGCCCATTCACGCTCATCTTGTTGATCCTCAACCAGAATTTGTGGATGAAGTACCTCCGAGTTTACACATCATTCTGTCGCAAGGGCATTCTGATGTTTTGGAGCTTCGCAAAGCCTGCTTTTTCTCAACCTTGACCGAACCCCTGCTGATCACCAATGTTGTCAGATCAGTTTTGCCGGACCTGACCTGTACCCAGTTGCTTTGGTATAGTGATATGGTTGAGACCTGTGGCCCAGCACCATCGAATCATTTATGCGAATTTCGCCATAAACAGAGAATTCTGCACCCTGCAGAACATATCCAGCCCGCAGACGGCGATCTGTTCCACATTGAAGCTAGGGAGCGGCATATTCAACAAGAGGATGAAGTTGGATTCCTTCAAACCTCTCTCCGCTCTGGTTCTGGGAACGCCGCCATAAAGGAGCATGTTGCGAGGCAATCAGCCAGTCAAAAAGTTGACTTCTCATCTGTGATCCGCCATTTTGAGCTGGTCGACAGTCATTTCACCTTGCCGGTGTTTGATTTGCCGAGGTCAGATGATAAGTTTTGCTGGCATCCGTCCACCATCCCTTGGCTCGATTTACCATGGTTTGATTTCTCAACCTATGCGGAAGAAATCGCTGTGTACTACGATGGATCCCACCTCAAGTCACATGCAGCCGGATTTGCCATTGCCGCATTCGTCAGATCGGGTCATCAATGGTACTTCGCTGGTGCCACCTCTACCCATGTGCCATCCTTGAAGTCCGCTTTTGCAGCTGAAGCATATGGCTCCTTGATGGCCACCAAATTTGTGTATGATCTTCTGAAAGTTGTGACCCTCTCCCAGCCGGCCCCTGACGTTTGGTTTGGATTTGACTGCACCACCACCGGCAATCAGGCAGCTGGGCTCTGGGCATGTCGGGCACACCCGGAATTAGGCAAACTTGTTCGAGGACTGATGACCCTCTGTGAAGCATGTTTCGCCTGTGACTATAGCCATTGGCACATTCGTGGACACGCTGGAGATCCAGGAAATGAGCTGGTTGATACATTGGCGTTTGCCGCTGCCCATGGATCGCCATTGACCAATGACATGCCATTCCTCGAGACAATGTTGAAGCCTGCTGCTGTCGCTGATGTCGAATGGTTTTGGTGTCTGGTGAACCCGCCACTTGGGGCACAGTGGGATGGCCATCACATGTGCTTTGATTGTGCGCCACACGATCACCCCACTGTCGATGTCCTTGCCGAGAGCAGCCTTGCCCCAGCCGTGGACCCGCAGCAACTTCATGTTCGGGTCAAGGCTTTGTCATGTAATGTCCTCACGCTGAAGGATACCAAATCGCCTGAGCTGACTGCCAACATTTCCATAGGGCCTGCCCGCCAACAAGCCTTGACATTACAGATTTTCGCTGCCGATGTTCACATGTTTGCATTGCAGGAAACCAGACTGCGTAGAGTTACAACTCTTTTTGATCCTCGATTCTTTCTCTGTCACAGCCATGCAACCCCAACCGGTCTTTTTGGCACTTTGATCGGTTTTGCTAAGGATCAACCCTATGCTGTTGCTGCTGATGGTCGAGAGTTTTTCTTTCAGGAGCATCATTTTGCAGTCATCCATTCGCAGCCTCGCACTTTGATCATCCGTGTAGCTGCAGACGGTTTCCGTTGCATTTGCATCTCAGCACACGCCCCCCACAGTGGAGCCACGCTCTCTGAAATCGAACAGTACTGGAATGCGGTGGATGCGGCCATTCCCACCAAATATGATAATTGGAAACTCGTGCTGTTCACAGATTGCAACACAAGAGTCGGATCGGAACCTGACCACTTGATTGGCGACCACCAAGCTGAAGCGCAAACTTCCAAAAGCGAACCTTTCATTTCATTTCTGCATAAACGCAACGTTTGGCTCCCTGCTACACATTCCGCCAACCATCGAGGACCTGGAGGAACTTGGCGCCATAACAATGGCAACTGGTTACGGAATGATTTTGTTGGACTTTCTGTTGATTGGCCGGCTGAACGATGTCTCTCACAAGTCGAGCAGCACATTGACGTTGCGTTGGTCAAAGAGGACCACTTGCCAGTTTCGGTAACTTGGTCCTTTACCAGCACTGAAGATGTCCGCAGATTTCAACAGGCTAGCCCCAAACTTGCTCTGGAGTGTTTAGATGAGACTAAACTTGCCAGCCTTTCGCCTGAGACAATCGGGCCCCATGTGGATGTGCACACGCATGCTACACTTTTACAGAAGCAGCTCCAAACATGTTTTAGGCGCCCTTCCTTTCGTCCTCGCAAACCACTGAAGGCCTCTCTGACACCCGAGACATGGTCTCTCATTTGCCATAAGAAGCGATGGAGAAGCCATTTGCATGCCAGTCAGCGTCAGCAACGCCAGAACATGATGAGAGCCTGTCTTCTGGGTTGGCGTACTGCTCGGAATGGAGGTCTTACTGACGATGATCGCGCTTGCTACCATGCACTGCAACGTAGGCTGGATCACCTTATTGCTAGTGCTCTCGCCAGATTTCGTCAGCTTGGACGACACGTGATTCAAGCGCTGCATCGTGATGATCTTGCATTCTTTAGCAGCTTGACTTCCGAAGCCGCCGAATTTCTCAACCCCGCAGATGTCAAGCAGTTCTGGAAGGTTGTGCAGCGCACACTTCCTCGTCATAGACAGAAAAGAATGCACCCGAAACCTATGCAACTTGTTGCTTTTGAAGATGATTGGGCACCATACTTTCAAAAGCTTGAAGCCGGGTACAGCTGCACTGCCGAAGAGTTAATTGAGCATTGTAGATGTGAGCAAGATCGAGTGGTGCCGCACACCCCCAGCAGGGCCGACCTTCCCAGTCTCCGTGAAGTGGAAGACGCCCTTCGCCAAGTTAAGAGCAACAAGGCTACCGGGATGGACCCAGTTCCATCTGGCTTGGCCCACGCATACCCTCACCTTCTTGCCAGACTTGTGTACCCTTTGTACCTGAAGGTCTTTTTGCAACAAGTGGAACCTATTTCCTTTCGTGGAGGAGTCATGTGCGTGCTGCCCAAACGGGCTGATTTCTCCGAAGTTGGGCATTTCAGAGGAATCATGTTGCTTTCGACGTTGGCAAAAAGGCTTCATGCCTTGCTGCGAGCCAGACTTTTGAAGCATTTTGAGTGCAGACGCCCCGAATTCCAAATTGGTGGTTGGCCACACCAAGAAGTTATGTTTGGGAGTCAGATGCTTCAGGTACTGGGCAGGATAGCTCACCGCAAAGGCCTTTCGTATGCTGTTTTGTTCGTTGATCTTGCCAATGCATTCCATCGATTGGTCAGAGAATGTGTCCTTGGGGTCAGTCAACCGGATGCTCTCCATCGAGTCCTTCTCAACCTTCAGGAGGCTGGTTTCCCCACCGAACAGCTTGAGGCCCGACTGCATAGACCTGGGGTCCTGGAACAACATGGAGTGCCGGAATACTTGTTGCAGTTGCTGCGCAGTGTGCACAGCAGCACATGGTTTCGGCTGGCTGGAGCTGCCAACCCATCACAGACTTGCAATGTCACCTGCCGGGGAACCCGGCCAGGATCGCCGTTGGCAGACATGATATTCCACATTTTGATGATTGAAGTGTGTGAAGAGCTTACAGCCTACCTACGCCAAGAACCTGAGATGCAGCTACTCCTTGAGCAGATTGGTGCACCTGTGCACGCAGTGGTTTGGTCTGACGACCTTGCCATTCCCATTGTTTCAGGACAGGTTGAGCTGATGATCCCCGCAGTGCAGAGACTGCTTGCCTTTGTGCACAACCTGTTTCGCAGCAAAGGTTTTGATTTGAATCTCAGTAGAGGTAAAACCAGTGCAGTGCTCAGTTTGCAAGGCCCCGCAGCTCCCACTGTTCGCAAAGAATTTCTGTTGATCGACCGACCTGGAGTCGATTGCTGCCTTAGCGATGGAAGTGTAGTTTTCCTCCACTTCACCCCACATTATCGCCATTTGGGAACTCACCTCAGCAGTAGTTTAACATTGGACGCCGAGATTGCACACCGTATTGGCTCGGCCAAAGCCGCGTTCAGGGCTTCACAAAAGCTCCTTTGCAGCCGTCATTTGCCCGCCCATATCCGTGTGCGCCTATACCGTGCCCTCGTCGAGAGCAGGCTCTTCTTTGGTCTTGGAGCATGGGGGACACCCACATTTCGTCAGCTGCAACGTTTGAGGACAGTTTCTCAGAGTTTTCTCCAAAAGACTTTGCGCCTGCCCCTCGATGCCTTGAAGCAGACGACAACCGTCCCACTGTTCGCTCAAGCACAGGTGCCAGACCCCAGGATTAGACTTGCCATCGATCGACTTCTGTTCGCCCGCAGGCTTTTTCGGTTTGGGCCCTCATGCCTGCACCATTTGTTGCATTTTGAACACTCTGTCTGCGTGGATTCCTGGATGCACGGTCTTTTCGCTGACATGGAGTGGCTTTGCAGCTTGTCCGATGTGCCCATGCATTGGTGTGGTGACCTCACAGAAGCCATTGACCGGTGGCAATCGCCGGACTTTCCCTGGAAGTCGATCCTGCAGAAGGCCTGGCGTAAGCATTTGCAGCAAGAGACCTTGACCGAAGAGGCCTTCCACCTTCACAAAATGATTCTCCAAGTTTTCACACAAGCTGGTGGAGAACTGGACTGCACTCTCGCCCGACCTGATTGCAGAGAAGCCGTCCACCCATGCTTCTGCGGAGCAGTCTTCACGACCCCTCAGGGGCTCGCTGCCCACAAAAGATTGAAGCACCAGATTCATTCCCTTGAGCATGACCTCGTTTCCGATGCCACATGCCCGGTTTGCATGAAACATTTTTGGTGCACTGCCAGGTTATGTCAACATTTGACGTACATCTCAAGAGTAACCGGCATTAATGCCTGTTACCAGGAGCTGCGTCGGAAAGGCTTCTCGACCACCTATGAAGCCCTTCAAGCTCCCAAGCACCTCTTTGGCAACTGTCGTAATGATGCCATTCAGGCCTGTGGCCCCGTCATGCCTTTGGAAGAGCTTCAATCCCAACGCATTGCAGCCATTCAGGAACAGATTGATCGCGCTGCTGCTGATCTCTCCCGACCACCCGGTCCTCAGCCTGAAGAAGCCTGCTATGATGCCTTGATCGAACAACTTACAACGACTACCATGGAGTGGTTTCAGGCGGCGTTGACGGAACGTGACTTTGCTGCCATGAGTGACCAACTCCCTGATGCCTGGCTTGAGTGCTTTTTGCAGTTCCCGGAATGGCAACATGCTTGGTGCTCAGCAGTTTTCATGGATTGGGGTCAGCAGCATTTGCCTGATCTCCAGTCCTCCCTGGTTGACGGTGAGGCTGAGCAGATCATTGAGGATGCCTACTATGATTTGGTGACCCATCTACCTCAACATGGACAGCAGCAGCATCTGGACTCGCTTCGTGCTTTGCAGCAACGCATTCGAGCAGATGCGCAGAAGATCTTCCCACACCGTCCTGTGAAGACTGGCTCGGCGAATGCTACTGAGCGGTTGCGTACCATTCAACGCATCCCACAGAGCTATTTGCAGCAGTATGAATGGCAGGACAGGCTGCGATGTGCAAGTTGGACTGCGCTGCCCGCTCCACAGTCTGTCCCTGTTTACAGCTACAGTGATGGTAAGCCTTGCTTTCTCTTTGTGCATCTTTTCAGTGGGAGAAGGAGGAACACAGATGCACATGCTCATCTCCATCGATGGGCTGAGGAGCACCAGGTTTGTGTGCGAATATTATCCCTGGACACTGCTGTATCCTCCACGTTGGGGGATCTTTCCCTCCATGGAACCAATTGGCCATTCGTTTTGCAATGTTACCAGGCAGGGGCCGTTGCAGGCACCATTTCTGGAAGCCCGTGTGAAACGTTTACAGAGGCCAGATTCAACGCCGCACCAGACGATCTCCCTGAAGAAGTTCGTGCCCGGTGGCCTCGACCACTGCGTAGCCGTGCTTGTCTGTTCGGGATCCCTGGATTGACGCCACGAGAATTAAGACAGCTGCGCCAAGGTAGCTCCTTTTTTCTCCAAACCGTGTTACTGCTGGCGTGGCAGTATGTGCACGGTGGATATTTCTTAGCGGAGCACCCTGCTGTGCCGACTCTTGAGGATAGGCCCAGCATTTGGACATCTGCAATCTTGACAGCAGTACGTCAACTCCCGTTCACACACTTGTTGACTTTGCAACAATGGCTTTGGGGAGCGGATGCCATTAAGCCCACCGGGCTATTGACCCTGCGATTGCCAAGAGCGTTGACTTCCATGAATGCCCGCAGAACTGCCGATCCAGTTCGACCGACCAAAGGAGCCATTGGGCTCAATGACAGTGGGCAGTTTTGTACTGCCCATCTTAAAGAATATCCTCCAGACTTCAGTGCTGCCCTAGCTGGAACTCTCGGCGATCAGCTTTTGCGTGATCTATCCACTGGCAACTTCAAGACCGAGCCGGCCGAGATTTCTGAGGATGTTCGAATTTGGGTTGAGGAGATGGCTAGCTGTAGTGCAGTCATCAACGACCACGCCGTTTTCCTCCCCGATTACCAGGGTGTTTAATTTACTTTTTCCATGCACGTCAGCTGCAAGGGACAGCCCTTTCTGAGCCGCAAATGGAAAAAAAAAAAACCTTAGTCCAGGGGTGTCCCTGGTCGCATTTCCGCCTGTTTCCATGCTTGGTTTCGACCCAGTCTCTCAGTGCTTCTGGCTCAGTGCCCAACAGAGGTTTCGTCGGAGTCCCGGTCGGAACTTCCCGTCTGAGTGGTCTGGAAATGCGCCTGACCAACTGTGAAGCATCAAGATGAACCAATTCTTCTGACAGTTAATGGTTGATGAGATGATGATGGCTAGTGATGGCTGATTGATGGTTAGTGGTGGCTAGTGATGGTTGATGATGGTTGATGATGGTTGATAGTGGTGGATCGAGGCCAGGCCAGCATCGGTGTCACCTTCCCTGTCGCTGGGAGAAGCCAGTTGTTAGACTGCGTGCAACTGGAGCTGTAACCAAGTGCCAGGATGAAACATCACTGGCGGGTGAATGCCCCTGGAGATCATACCACCAGATCAAGACACATGAGATTTTCCTGGATCATTATGAATTGTCTACTCCCAGTAGTTGCAAATAGCAATGGAAAATCTCACCTTTTAGATGGTTAGGAAGCATTTTCCAGGGTTCCTCATCATTTTTCCCGGTTCCATTGTTGGAGAGGACATTCCACTTGCGAAAGGGAGCGCCAATGGTGTACTGTTCTCTTTGGTTCGATTACAAATGGCAAGGGTCTAGAAGGTATTTGGTCATCATTACTAAATCACCATTCATTCCATTATTAGCCCCATAACTGATATCTACACAGCGCCCAGCATGACTGTATTTTTTTCTCAGCGTCTGGGGTGAAAGTATAGTCCAAAACCGGAAGGCTCAATCTACACATCGATTGGTACGCAACCACTGATGTGGTGCGTAACATTTCCGAGAGTTTCAGCTTTGAATCACCAGAATGAATCACATCTTTAGATGATCGCCATTATGCAACATTAGCCATTGTGAACTGTCGTTCTAAGCCACTGTTGATAACCATTAGGTGTTCAGTGCTGTCAGGCACTATAAACCATTGCTTAACCAGTGGTTCAACAGAAGGCTAAGTCTGTTCAACCACTGGTTTATTCAATGGCCAATATATTCCATAAGGTGTTCAATATTAGGTGAAACCACTACTACCACTACCAGCCACTACCATCAGTTGTTCAATGGTTAATACCACTAAGTATCAGCCGCTATAAACCATTCTATTGACCACTTATAGTGGCCGAACAATCAACTATTCAAACATTTTAACCAATATTACTTAAACCATTGTTTGAATACCACTATATTGACCATTGTTCAACCACTCATTCAACCCCTTCCCAAGCCTTCCCCCTGTTGCCATGTGCACCTGCCGCCGTCTCTCGTAGCGTTCCTCCCGCGCGTTGGGCGCTGCGCCGTTGTTAGCGCCGGCAGCTGCACCGCCCGGGGCTTGGGCAAAGAGCTCCCCGTGCCGCGGTGCGGGCCTGGGCCAAGCGGTGGCTCAAAAGCATTGCAGAGCATGCGGTGTCTGTTGCAACCTGTAACCTGTGTCCAACAAGTCTGCTTTTTGCTGTTTTTATACTTGTAATTTCATTGGACTCGATGCCAATCTTGAAAAAAACTAGTCAAGACATCAAGGCAGGTTAAAAAAAGACAAGAATTCATTTGTGCAACGAGAAGACAAATTACCCATCTTCATCGTTAGCATGTCAAAATAACAATTTATGGGCCATCATCATTTTGTATTGTCTGGTACCAAATAGCCATGACATGTAATGGAGATAAAATATTGTTTTTTTTCAAAGTATGCTATGACAAAATTTGATACGCATTTATGCTTTTTAGCCTTATCTCGCCACCACTTGCTATTCGCAACAGATACCAAATGCTCCGCAACTTGCTTTCAAGGTGGTGGCTATGGTAGCTATGGTGGCTATGGTGGTTGTGGTGGCTATGGTGGTTACAGCTACCAGTAAGTTGGCGGTTGGTGGGTAGTTGGTGGTTAGTTATGGCAGTCGCTAAGTGGCTAAGGTGGCTGTAGGGTAGCTATGGTGGTGGTTAGTTAGTAGATAGTTAGTCGCTAAGTGATGGCTATAGTTTGTGGTTGTCACTGATGGTTTGATGGTAATGGTTGGTGGTTATAATGTGTTAATATGGTGCTTGATGGTGGTTTTGTGGAGCCGTTCGTGGTGAAGTATTGGCTAGAAGTAGTCATTGAGTGGTTAATTAGCGATTAAATTAAGTTCATGGTTAGTGATGGTTAAGGCTAACCATGGTTAAGGCTAACCAGGAAGAAATGGTGAAGCTGATGGCTATAAAATAGTGGTTTTAAAGTGTAAGCAACGGTCATACTGCTTGGCTCTGCTGGTAAAAAACCTGTAGAACAATTGGGTGTTCCTCAAAATAGGGGACTGCCCGACTCATCCAGTTGATTGCCCATTGACATTTAAAAACCATTTATCAAAATTTAAGATTTGTCATAGTAACCCAACCATTTTGGGGGTCGCCTATGGCTTGAAAAACCACCAACTGCCAGCCAGGCTGGTGACTGCCGGGGTTGAGAGGAGCTGAGCATCAGGCCCAGCCAGCCCCGCTGCGGGTGCGCTCGCTGCGCTGGGCTTCTTGGGCTCCATCGCCTTGGCCTATGCCAGGCATGGTGAGGAGCTGAAGATCAAAAGAGGAAGGTTCAAATAAATCAATGAGAACTCTACTTCAAAAAAAAATCATTATTGAGCTACTGGAATTTTAATGAATCATGAATACTGAATGCTACTTAGATCAATGAGAACTTACTTCAAATGAGTGTTCTACACTGATTCACTATTTATACTTGCTTTTAGCTTAATGAGAACTTATTTATAGTTGTCGCTTAACAGCCCATCAAATTTCAGGTCTAAAGCTATGTGCCCCGTAGGCGCAGCCCAGAATTCCTTGATGTTGGTGTCGCATTCTGCTACTTGAGAATAAATTAGGCCCACATGTTGACATACGGCACATAGAAATGCACATCGAAAAATGATCATACAGAAACCTTGCACATTGATAGCAGTGATTCTCCAGAACCCTTCAACATTGAGCACACACATGCTTCAGAACTCTTGCACCTTGACAGATTAAACTCAAGCAGAACCCTTGCCTGCTCCGAAGGGGGTACGAATTCGACGGAAAAAACAATCATCTGCTGAGAAGATGGACGAGAACTGTTGTCCTGGGTAGTTTTTGATATCAGGCAATTATCTATACCCTCTACTGATCTAACATAGCAACGGAAAATCTACCGATTGTTGATGGTTTCCCAGGGTTTCTCTATAAAATAGGGTGATCTTCAATTACTATGTCACATATGCATTTGCAAATGCAAAATGAAAACAGTAGACGGTAAATATAAATCATTGCTGCTATCTGAGTCTTATATGGTACATTACCCGGCTCCATCCCAAAAGACATCAGTGAACCATAAAACCATTATTTCAACCATCATTTCAACTGTTGTTAACCATGATTTCGGCCGCAACTTCAACCACTATCAGCCACTTTGCTCATTGCAAGGCCTTACAAACCACAACTCCAACCATCATTCCACCATTCTAAACCCTTTTTCACCATCAATTCAACCATTACCAACCCTTCTAAACCACAATTCCAACCATCATTCCAACCATCACTTCAACCATCATAAACCGCTTTTCACGATTTTTTTCGCCATTATCCACCCTTCCAACCCATGATGAAACCCATGTCAAGCACCACGGCGGTGCACCGCCCAGCGCAGCTCCCCCCCGGCACCTCCACCTTCGAGGCGCTGGAAGGCCGGCGCACTCGCACCAGCACGTCGCCCTGGAGATCGCCCGGTGGATGATGAGTCTCAGGGTGATCAATGGTGGTTAAATAGTGGGTTATAGTGGTTGATTCATGGTTAAATAGTGATTAAATAGTGGTGAATGATGGTAAATGATGAGTTTATGATGGTTAAATAGTTGTTGATGAATGGCTAAATGATGCATTTATGATGTATGATGGTTAAATAGTGGTTTATAGTTGTTAATGATGGTTAAACGATGAGTGAATGATGGTTGAATGGTGGTTCATGATAGTTGAATGATGGTTAGGGACGAGTTTCAGATGTCTTTATGATGCTTGACGAGAAGATGAATCTGATGGTTGACTAATAGTTGAATAGTCATGTACTGATTAACTAATAGTAATTATCCATGATGGTTTGTGATGACTTGATGATCATCAATAGTGGTCAATGATGGTCAAATCTAGGATTACTGCTCAAGGTTGAATGATGGTTAATGATGAGTTTATGATGGTTAAATAGTTTTTGATGAATGGCTAAATGATGCATTTATGATGTATGATGGTTAAATAGTGGTTTATAGTTGTTAATGATGGTTAAACGATGAGTGAATGATGGTTGAATGGTGGTTCATGATAGTTGAATGATGGTTAGGGACGAGTTTCAGATGTCTTTATGATGCTTGACGAGAAGATGAATCTGATGGTTGACTAATAGTTGAATAGTCATGTACTGATTAACTAATAGTAATTATACATGATGGTTTGTGATGACTTGATGATCATCAATAGTGGTCAATGATGGTCAAATCTAGGATTACTGCTCAAGGTTGAATGATGGTTAATGATGAGTTTATGATGGTTAATGATTCTGAATCTGAGGATAAAAAATGGTCGAGTAAAGGCTAATGATCGTTTCTAGTGGCTCATCAATCGTGAATTGGTGTTTCAGTCATGGGTTAAAATAATGGTTTATTAATGGTTGGTGGTGGCTCAGTGATTGTTAATCAATTAATCTGATAGTTACCTGATGGTTCGTTGATACTGAGGATTGACTGATGGACCGGAGAATTCATGGTCAGTGATGGTTACAGTAACTACTGGAGATTGCTAAGAATACAATTAAACGTATCATTCACAATGATTACAAATACTTGAGACTGGTTGTCTTGATTTACTAATGATATTGTGGGAGCTCGACTCTTGTTGATATCAGTTGTTGTTTCTCTTTGATGGTGAATGATTGACTAAAGAGTGGTTATCCCCATCATTCTTGACGTATGAGTACTGCTGATCAACCACCATTCACCATTGCTAAGCAGCATTGCGGCAGATATATATATATATATGCTATGTTGTGAAACAATTCTTGCCGCAATCGCAAGGTGGCTCGGATAGCTTCTGAGATAGCCTTTCTGCAAAACACTTGACCGTGTATACCTCACTTCCCATCTGATAGTTTGTAATGGTTCATTATCCCCTTATGGCTGAAACCCCGTCTGTATGATAGCCATCAATTATTGGTTCTCAACTCCTAGTGGTGACCATAAATAAATAAATCGCCTACATGCAGCCATCAATGTTTAACCATCAAATTGGTTACCACTCCTATCGACTGAATGATAGCCATCACACCTGTTTTTGCCATTGTTTATTGCTTATCAACTACTGTTTGCCATCAATTCAAGGGCGCTAGTAACTCAGTAATTGACCATCAATTCAGTTATTATTAACCAGAGTTATCAAACCATCAACAACCACTACTGTTAGCCAGGCTCAAAATTAGTGGTTATCAATTTACATCATTTTCTTTTACTGCATAAATAAACCAGGCTATCGTTGAGTTGACATCAGCCATCGTTGCTGGTGATTATCTATGTCCCAAAAAAATCGACCATTTCTAACCAACATCAAACCATCAACAACCACTAATGTCAACCAGTACCAGAACATGTATAACCAACCATTGGTTACCAATTACTAGTTACTAAACAAACCACTGTTTGCCATCAATTCTTCACCATCAAAGACCCCGCCGGCAGCGCCTCCGGCGTCTTCTCGTCGCTGTGCTGCGATGCCGGCTTGCCGGCCGCGGGCGCCCTGGTCAGCGTCGAGAGCGGGTTTGCCTGGTTAGATGGGTATAAATGGTTGAATAATGGTTGAGTAATGCTTAAACAGATGGGTACAAATGGTCATCGAAGGAAGTTTAGAAGTCTAACTTCCGACAATATGGACAACTCAGCTAGGGTAGATCGCCTGAGCAGATGTGTGAAAGAAGAGATGTGACTCAGCTAGGGGAGATCGCCTGAGCAGATGTGTGAAAGAAGAGATGTGTGAAAGAAGAGATGTGTGAAAGAAGAGATGTGTGAAAGAAGAGATGTGCGAAAGATGAGAATGCGAGCGCGCCAAAATGTTAGGAAAGTCGCGAAATGCTGTGTTTTGCAAGGTTTTGTGCCTCAGGAGGGTCCAGAAGGGTACCTCGCTAAAGCGGCGGGTGCGGAGCACTGTGGCGGAAGGTGTGTGCAAAAATCGTTAAAAAACCTAGGCGCGAAGCACATTTGGAAGTCAAAATCGTAAAAACATGTCAGCTCCGGAGCACTTTTGGAAGTTGGAACTTGCAAAATCGTGAAAAAACC
>VSDK01002217.1:260615-297616 GCA_009767595.1 Symbiodinium kawagutii | reverse complement strand
AAAAAACCTGGGCGCGAAGCACATTTGGAAGTCAAAATCGTAAAAACACTACATGTTCGGAGCACTTTTGATGACTCATGATTCTCAAAACTGGCACGCTGCCTGCGCGCGAAGCAAATTTTTAAGATAAAATCTTGTACCAAAATAAAAACTGCAATTTTACTAGCGTTTCGGGCCACTTTTCGGAGATGTCATATGATCATGAAAATTGGCACGCCGCCTGCGCGCGAAGCACATTCTCACGTCCGAAGTCGCAAAAACTCGTGGTTTTTAACAAGTTTTGAAAGTTGCATGTCCGAAAAAGTGCACGCGGCCAGGGCGAGAAGCACATTTTGAAGCAAATGTGTCAAAACACAGCACGTTTTGACACTTTTTGAACACAGGAGACAAAAGTAGGAAAACACTTGCGTTTCGCGTCACTTTTCGTGATTTATGTGGCCAAAATGTGCACAACGCTTGCGCGCCAAGCACATTTGCAGGTCAAAATGGCACGCCGCCTGCGCGCGAAGCACATTCTCACGTCCGAAGTCGCAAAAACTCGTGGTTTTTTAACAAGTTTTGAAAGTTGCATGTCCGAAAAAGTGCACGCGGCCAGGGCGAGAAGCACATTTTGAAGCAAATGTGTCAAAACACAGCACGTTTTGACACTTTTTGAACACAGGAGACAAAAGTAGGAAAACACTTGCGTTTCGCGTCACTCTTCGTGATTTATGCGGCCAAAATGTGCACAACGCTTGCGCGCCAATCACATAGAGCGACAAGTAGATAGTCAGATCCATTCGTGGCTAGATAAATAGACAGAGACATAGATGCATCGATACATAGATAAGCCGACGAAACGAGAGTCAGATAGAAAAGTAGATAGATAGTCAAGTAGAAAGACAGAAAGATAAACAGATGGACACATAGATGATCAGACAAATAATTCGGTAGATAGATAGACAGATAGATAGATAGGCAGATACATAAATAGATAGATGGACAGGTAGATAGATAGATACATAGACAGAAAGATGACGAGATAGATGGTGACGTAGATAAAAAGACAAGTAGATAGGCAGATAGATAAACGAATAGATCATCAGATAGATAGATAGATAGACAGTCAGACAGACAGAAAGAAAACTGATCCACTGATACAAAGACAGCTAGACAGATAGGCTGCCAGTCAAGTGGCCAGATCGATGCTCACATTCTGACGGAAGTCAGGCCCAAGTGATGTTCAGTTTTCGGATCCCTCGGGAAATCAAACGTCGCAACCACAACTGCACACTCCTATAGTGCTCCTATCTTGGAAACTTCCGCCACCGCCTTGTGCGGTACTACTTGTAAGGTAGGATAATGGTTAGATAATGACGATAATATGATGGTTATATAATGGTTGTATCATGGCTCTATCATGATGATGGGTAACAGCCACGATAAACTGGTTTACCTAAAGGTTAGTTTGCCAAAGGGTAATGGTTCAAGAATGGTTCAAAATGACAACTAATGGACGACTACTGGTTAACAACTCATGGTAAAAAATGCTTAAACTGATATTTTGACTACTGGTTCAACAATGACCGTTATTTCAATAATGGTTAAAAAGTCGAAATTAATGGTCAACCAATGGTTAACTACTGGCTAATTGATGTTACCTACTGCTATGTGGTGCCCCGGAAGGTCATCCGTTAGTTTCTGTAGTTTTGACAACCATTTGACGATAGTTACGTCGGCCAGAACTGGTAGTTACACTAACACGGGACCCCACAACGTATGATTCTGGAAATATATATATATACATATCATATCATATTCATGATAATGATACCATATCATATGACACAGTTCATGTTCATAATGCTCATATATTCAGCAAAAAACAACCTAACAATCAAATGGTTAATGAGAACTCATGTTCCTGATGAGAAGCCAAGCGCAGCGATTCACAGCACCAATCAACAATGATGATAGCCACACTAAAAATGAAATCATGCAATTCATAGTGGTGCCAAACCACGGCAAGTTCTACCATCAGCAAGTAGCACCCGGTTTCTTCTCAATTGTAAGTACTTCTATCGTTGTGGATCCTTACCGTGTTTAGATGTGAATACCCTAGTCAAAGCGTGAATCCAAGATGTGTATATCTAAAAATTGCAACATATATAGATTATGGTATTATGTAGAAATGGGCACGCGCAACTAATCAAAGCATCTTTGATGGTCGGTGGAAACTCAAAAGCCGTTGTTCATAAACAAATCATCCACAGAGCAGGTACTTTCAAAAGGATGGTTGCACAAAGTGCCGCCCTTTATCACTCTACATGATATTTGCATCTAGTAGATGAAGATACAAACAGTGTTACAAATATTGTACATACAAATCAAGTGTCCTTCTAATTCTACAACAGAATAGTATCATATGTATACGCACTGGCATAGATTTGCATATGTCCATTGCGATATGCTGTGTACCAAACACCTTTGCATACAAATACAACACAGCCGGACAAATGTATATGCCAATGAATATGCGCATATGCTGCAAATACAAACAAATGGTCGTGGCAGTTGTGGCACAAAATGATTAATGTTCAGAAATGTTTAGTTTCCAACTGAAGAGACTAGTTTTTTTGGTGGCCGATTTGGTCTACCTCATTTTTGAGCCACACCCATTCTGGCTGTGGATTAATATGAACCATCAATGACGGAGCATGATTAATTTCCAACAATAGTAGGGAAAAAAATGGTTCATCAAGGATATTCACTGCAGGTCAATTTTTGTGGCTCAAAACTTTGTACCTGTAGTGAATGTCCTGAGAATGAACCACTCATTTGGATTCTCAGCAGGTCATCTTCGCACATGCACATGGGGGACAGATTAGCCACACTTCTCAGCATTAGAGGTATCTTGGTGAAGACCAGCAGTGGCCACTTGGGTTTTTCTCAAAATAGGGTTACCGCGAAATCATCCATTGCTAGTCATTTATAGTAATAAACCAACCATTTCTTGGGGTCCCCTAGTTTGAAAAACCACCCCTGCTTCCCCTATCATTAACCATTGTTTTCCCTTTAAAATGGTTGGTTGTCATCCTCCATTGTTGCTGGTTAATATTGACCCATAGCCAAATAGTGTAGCATCTCCGGTGCCAGCGCCGTGGCCGATCCGAGTGGCCACTGTTCCGCACGACGTACACGGCCCATTCGGCCTAAACCTGGGAGCAGCGTCGTCCAGGCGCCATGGCGGAAGGGTTGGGTAATGGCGTGATCTGGTGAATGGTTGGAAGAGTTTCACCAGAGTTCAATGATTGAGAAATGGGTGATATATGATTCATAAATGGTTCATAAATGCTTGGATCAACATGGAAGAATTGAATGGTTGAAAAAAATGGTTGATAATACTGGGGAAGGATGGTGAAGTAGTGGTGAATTGTTGGTAAATAATGGGAAGGAATGATGCTTGGTAGTGGTTCATGAAGGGTTAGCAATGGTGAATCTGATGGTTCATAGTGGTGCTTAAAGATGGTTAGTGCTTGATTGATGATAGATCATGGGCGTAAACAATAATGATTTGATGGTTGAAAATGGTAAGTGTATTACAACGCTGGTTCATGACTGAAAAATGGAGGATACTAGTCACTGGAAAATCACCAGGTCCTAATTGTTTGAATCTTGGATCAGGTGAGATACCAACAGCAGTCATCATGATGGTTGGGTGACAGGTTAACGGCTGGTTGGTCAACCACCGACTGAGTGATATCATCGAAACAAATGAGGAATATTGGGGAGATGGCATGATTTAGAAAATTGGCTACTTATTTCACAACCCGTTTCAGTGGTTTCCGTCAGATACCATCAATGAAGAATGATACTTAATGGCTAATCATCGGCCAAAGCCGCAGCTAAGTTACCTGAAGCCATCCCACCAGCTACCAGAACGTAGCTGGTCATTGGCCCATCGGCATGGCTTCACAGGCTACGCGGGCGCCAGGCCACGTCGTAACAACTCGTCGGCGCTGGGTCGCTTGTCCGCATCCCGCGTCAGCAACAGACCCACCACGTGGTTGAACTCCTGAGCCACGATCCGGTGAGGTCGACAATGTTGGGTGGTGGGGTTGGTTGGTGGTTGTGCCTGGTGAAGATTTGCCAAATGGATGTTAGTGATGGTTGTAACATTGGTCAATGATGGATCATGATGGTTAGTGGTGGTTAGTGGTGAATGATTAATGGCTAGAGAAGTGGTTCAGAAGTGTTATGAAGCTGAACAAATAGATGTTTAAAGTGATTTTTAAAACCTCGTCAATGGATGGTTGAGCAATGGTTAAGTCATGCTGTGGTTGATGAATGGTTTTTGGATGGTTGATTGCTTATATCCATAGTTAAACGTGGAGAAACGATAGTGAATATGAGCCAAATGATAGTTTGTGATGGTCTTGACACCAGCGGTGGTTGATGATGGTAATACCAAGGCTTAATGATGCTTAATGACGGCTAATAGCGGAAAATGTGGCAAGAATGGTTCGTAATGGGTAGATGATGCTTCATAATGATTCATGTAGGCGGCTGAATGATGGTTACACATGGCTAAATAAGTGATGGCCCTTTGGAGTGGCTAAATGACGGGTAAGAAAGCATGCATTGGTTGATCGGAAAGTCTTCAAGAAACTCTGATTCAAAGTGGTGCTTCCCCAAACTAGTAGGTTTAGAAGACCGCCAAACCCTGTACAAGTATACAAGTTGGCTTCTAGTTTTGCTTCCCCAAACCCTGTACAAGTTGGTTCAGAAGCCCACCAAACTATAGGTGCATCTACCGCTACAGCTGCCTTACCACGGTAACCAAGCTCTTCAGTGAGACCAGCTGGTAACTCAAGCAGTTTCCGTATCTTTCTGCCGGCCATCGTTGACAACCAGGGAATAGAGGTGCCCAAAAAGCCCCTATATCCAAGATTGTTCCTGTTGTTTTCATGATGATCAACATTGATAAAGAATTCGCGTCAGGATCAATAATAAGAGACAAACATGACAATCTCATGACCCCACAAATATGTAGGTCAGAATGATGATGATGATGATGATGATGATGATGATGATGATGATGATGATGATGATTTTCTGATGATACTCAGTTTTAATATTGACTGAATATGAGGACAGAACCGACACAAGCCAAGGGGCACTGATTATCAACAGCACTAAGAATACTGATGAATACATCCCCCACCTGTTGCCCAAAACGCGTGTCCTGCGGTCGACTCAGCGGAGCATATTGACCGCGCAGCACCGCCGCGATCACGTCCTGGTGCCACAGGCTGAGGGGTTGACCATGGTGAATGCATAGTTCATAAGGGTTCACTAATGGATAACTAATAAGGATATGTAATAGTTAATTAGTGAATCTTAATAAGGATTATTAACTAATAAGGATCCACTAGTTCATAAGGATTGACTAATGGATAACTAGTGACCATTAAACATGCATTCCAACTAGTGAATCCTTATTAATGCATAACCACTAGTAATGGATAACTGCATGATTCAACCACTAGTTATCCAGTTATCCACTCATGATTTATGGTTGACCATTATGAACCATGGATAACTAGTGGTTGATGGCGAATGAGAACCGGGTGACCATTAGTAGGGATCATTACTGTAATGGTTGTTTGCTAATTCGGTAATGATTTCAACAATCTTAGGGATAAGTAATGGTTAACCAATGTTTAGTGACGGTTACTACACTAATGCTTAACCACTACTAACCAATGATACACTAATGGATAAGTAGCGATTGATTGATGGTTGACTGATTCACACATAGGCTTATTAGGGGAAAATGAAGGAAACCTTGTTGGTGAATTCTTGCTGAGAATGAACGGGTAACGGACTAGTAGTTGTTTTTGTTGGCGACTTACTGTTGAAGGGGCCGTAACCAACAATGATCGGGTACACTAATGGATTACTAGTGGTTACTGATGGTTGACTAGTGGCAAATATAGCTTTTGTAATGAGTAATTCAATGTTGATTAGTGGTTGATTGACGGTTAATGCTGCTTCATCATGCCTAATTGACGGTTGCTTGATGGATGCAGTCACGTGTGGTTGATGATAGCGGTTGATAATCATGCCAATGTGTGTGTGTGTGTTAGTAAAGGAGGAATCGCTAACTATCACAGTTAACTATGATAATGTTTGATGCTGATCGCAATGTTTCACAACACCTAGTAACTAGTGATTGAAAGCTTTTAACTCTTGATGATGATGGTCGACGACAACACGGCAATGATGAGAATGACCAGTGATGACCAGTGGCTGATATGGTGATCAATCATGGTAAACAAACGCAAATTCACACGTGAATTGATGGGTCTTCTGCTTGCTCGCAGCCAATGGAACGATCAAACAGCATCTTGTAGCCACCTCTTCAAGGCTGTGCGTGGCATTACCCATCATTAACCAACATGAACTGCTGATTAACAATCAACTAAGCAGCCTATCAATCATCCTCAACAATCAGTCTTCTCAATAGCTGACAATGATTCAAAATCTTTGCACACACGCACAAAAATGAAAATCCATTGAAGACCATTTAGTTAACCATCAACTAACCATGGTAGCCCCCTCAACTGACCATTGAAGACCATTTAGTTAATCCATTTAGTTAACCATGAACCTCCACAAAAATTTACCATGAACTCCAGTGAAGTATCACAGTTCACCAGCCTCAACCCTTGGTAGCTCCTGCAGGCTGGGCCCTTTAAAGGGCAGTTCCAAACTCAGCAATTCGTAGAGCACGACACCCAGAGACCACAGATCCGTGGAGTGCGAGTAGGGTCGCCCTGCTGAGCTGCTGAGCTGCTGAGGTGATGATGTGATGTGGTTGGTGAGTGGTGAAGCTGGTGAGCCTGGTGATGAAAAATCACCAACCATATCTTGATCATAAGGTGATCTAGCAGAGATTGGTGAGCCTGGTGATCTAACAGTTCGCAATGAAAAATCCATCAGTTCTTGATGGGTTTCCAGGGGTTCTCTGTAATATGTGGTGATTGTCCATTACCAGGTATTATGTCATGGCAATGGTAATGGTAACCAATGATGGATAATAACAATGGTATATACTGGTATGACCAGCCATAGATGAGCATTAATTAAATGTAATCAACATGAGTGAGAAAAAACATTGGGCCGTCTTTCATGTTCAAAGATTCCCATCAGATTTGCGTCTTTTGCCCGTACGGATAGATCGAAAAAGGGTTGTTTCAATCCCCAAATCGCTCACTCTTGAAGTGTACTACGGTCTTTGGTGAAAGAAGTAAGCAGTGGTCGTATAGGTATATAACAACTGGTAATAAGTTAGGCATGTGGCCTGGCATGGTACACGATTCTTACCCATATGGTCCCATTTGGTGGTTTCTCAAAATGCTTTCCTCCCCTCAATCATCCAATCTTAATCATTCAGCTGCAGGCATCTGGAGAGTTAAACCAATTACCCACAAATTTAGTAGATACCAGTCTCTTCATCATTTAAGCATGCATATGACATTAGACTTACCTTTTCTACACCATAATTGGACAATCAATCATTTTTCCAACCATCCATAACTTTCAGGCTCCCCAATTGGAGCAAGCACCATTTTTGTCACATCTCTGTGCCGGTCCCGCTCGCTGATCTCCCAATCGCCGCGTCCATTTCAGGCCTTCAATGATCTCGGGCGAGAAATACCTGAGCGCTGCAAACCGCGAGACAACCCAGGGGGTTGTGGTGGTTGACCATGGCTCATTAACCATGAGACAATCAGTGAACCATCATTACCACCCATAGCTAATCAGTATTATCCTGGTTAATTAAGTCATGGTTATGACAAGTTTCACAATGGATAAGGATGCTCAGTTGATGTTTCACTCATGGCTCCTGCTTATAATTGCAAATGATCATAATCATCCTGGAGTGGATTTACGGTCCAATAGCCAATATCTGTTCCTGTTCAAGATTCCAGGATCTTTGTGGATGTGAGTACTGATATATATATATATATATCAATAGCAACAAGTAGAAACAACTGGATAATGATCATTATTCATGATTCAAAACCCCGGAGGATAATGGTGAACACTTGGTGAGCACCCATCTTGTTAGAACCAACAATTTGAGAGCCCCATATTTGCGCCCTTGATATGCCTCTGTTGTTTCTCTAACACTGCGAGAGGTGTTTCCTCAATGGTTTCGCTACCAAAAACTTCACCTGCTGGTCACTTTAGCAGTATCGATAACTGACCCGATGCCAGAGCCATCATTATGATGCAACATTCACACTCTCTAATCATCATCAATCAACATCAACCATTAGCTAATAATCAATCGATCGCCAGTTTAACGACCATGAACCGCTATAAACATCTATATATTCACCATCGTTGTACATTCACCATCCATTGTACATCAGTTCAACCATCAACCAACCAGCACCTAACCATCATTCACCTTCAGTTTAACCACCCAACATCAACCATCACCATCACCATCAACCAACCATCAACCAACCATCACCCAGTTTAACCCCCACATCAACCAACCCTTAAAGCGTCTCCTCAACGTCTCCCTTAACGTGTGCCGTGGCACAAGGGCGTGCCATAGAAGCTGTGCAATGCGAAGGTCTTCTCGGACATCTGCCGGGAGACTCCGAAGTCGCCCAGTTTGATGACGCCTGCAGGGCGCCGATGGACGGGGTGGAGGTGCGGATGCGTGGTAGAAGTGGTTGGTGGATGGTGGTTACAGGGTGCTGTTGGTGCGGATGGTTGGTAGAACTGGTTTGAGTGATGGTTTTTGTATGGTTAGGTATGGTTAATGAGGGTTAATGATGATTAATGATGGTTGGCAAAACTGGGGAGTGATGGTAGTTATAACTTGATGCCTATGGATAGTGATTTTATAACTTCCGTGCTCAGTTTCCGAGGGAAATACCAGCCACTACACCCTCAAAAATAGTTAAACATTGAACCTTCAAACAAAAAAATGAAATGACTGCAGTTTCACCAGTATTACCATTGTTGATCATCACTGACTATTGTTGCCACTATCAACTTACTAGTCACCAAGTTATTCTTTAACAATGAATGCTCCATCAAACAACCAAGATGTTGCAGTTCATGACGCGTGTTGGAGGCCATGTCATCAAGGCAGCACCCAAGGGTTGGAAAACTCATAGTGCTCAGCTGGAAAGCCCTGGCCATTTCCAGGGAGGTGCACTGCCAGGTTCACCTTCGACGACGCGCGCCTTCGTCCGTGAGGAACAGATTCATGGACTTGATGTCCTGAGGCCGCCAGGGTTACTGTCTTGGTAGTTGCTTCATTCCTTTGAACAAAGGGGAAGGATATCAGTTAAAACCAGTTCAACTCATCAACTTCAAGATATGTTTCATGACATATAACGTATCAGAAGTATGAAGGCACATCTGTCCTGCATCCAATGTACCCTTAAAGCATCCGATTAACATCTTGAGTACGCAAGCGCGTGCGAAAAGGAGGTGCGTAGGTTGTTCCAAGAGACATTGCAATTCACAATGGGGTCTTACGTCTGGCTTTGGCCCACGGGCAAGCATATCAATAGCTCTACCCATGCTGTAGCCAACATGCGATTGACGCAAACGGTTCGGACACCACAGGGCAAGGACACATGCTCTTCAAATACTTGCAAGCTCATGGAGTCTTGTGGCTTGGAACGAGTTTTCTTCATGGCTGCACCTTTCCTGCTTGGTTGGGCACATGTGTCATGTCTTGACGTCATCCATGTCATGCCAACAGTGACCCGTTGCACCCGTTGCACCCGTCGTCACTCGCCATGTGACCCGATGCACAATGCCGCGCGCATGGATATGACGTAAGCCCAGCAGCACCTGCAGCACAGCGGAGGGTGATGTGGACGGAGAACCATTGGCTACCAATCATCATTGACAAAAATGGCTACCCGAAAGATGGATGGTTTATATAAATGTCAATGATGGTTTACATATATGGTTTCCTACTATAAACGGTTTATATAAAGGATGATTATATGGTGATATAGATTGTTGACAAGAATGGCTACCAATCAACATATACTGTAAGTTGCTAATTATTTATAGTGGTGATATATGATATATGGTAGCATTGTTGTCAATGATTATACGGTGATATAGATTGTTGACAACAATGGCTACCAAACAACCGCTCTATATAGTGGTTGTTCATTTCAGAGATTGTTACCAATTGTTGAATGGATTATGTTGATTATGGTTGTTCTGTTACCAATGATTATGGTTAAAGTATGGTTACCAGTTTGAGGTTCATGGGAAACCATTGTTAACAAAGAGTTGGTCAGTGGTTTAATGATTCATAATGGCTGATCATGGCTACGAATGCGTATTGATGACAAGTGAACAAAACTTACCAATCAGCATTAGCCAATACACATGTTTCAATAAAAGTGTTCAATAGTTCGTGATCAACTATGCCGGCAGTAATTGATCAATGGTTATCCTCACACAAATGTGTTAAGCAATAGCTGGAAAAAACATCCTGAATCTATGACAACGAAGTCAACAGCTATCAGTTTCTAACAGCTATTAGTCACAGCTATTTGTCAACATGATTAATCTTACACTGAACAGCTATTAGCTAACGGTTGGTTTGCCTCTATGACCTTACCTTATCAAAGTTCAACAATAACCAGCCATGGGCCACCCACAGCCATGACCCGGCACGAGTGTGGAGCTGTTGGGGTGCGAAAGACTATACATAAACGTGGGAGGTTTTTTTTAAAACTATTGCTCGTTACCCATACCTATAATGAGGGTTTCTTAAAATTTGGAACCCCGAAAATAGCCTACACATGACTATTAACTGACTTGGCAGTAACCATATTTAGAGAAACCACCATGTTGCTTTTGACCCATACCCAGTATAGTTGCCATATCTCTTGCCGTTAAAACTCAACAATGATCAACTATCATTAATCGTCATTCCCAATCATCAACCATCATTAATCGTCTGTTCAATCATCATTGACCCTCAGTCCAATCATTCAGAACTGTTCCACATTATCAATCATATTTACCAGTAATCGACCATTACCAACCACATGCACTGGACAACCATCTATGTAGCCCCCTCTACTTAGCCATAAACCAATCATCATTAACCTTTAAAGATGATTCACCATGGTTCAATCGCTACGAAATAAAAGAGTCAACCAAGCAGTTGTTAATAACTACGGTTGGGAAAATAAAACACGTCAATCAAACCACCAACTGGTACAGTAGCTGTTTAATCATCATTGTTGGTCGGTATCCCCTATCATCAACACATGTTGAAGCTCATTAGCCCTCATTAACCGTCAACCACATGCACTGGACAACCATCTATGTAGCCCCATCTATTTAGTTAGGCAACCGAAGAAGCGGGGTTGGGGGGTATATGATTCAGGGCAAAAGCCCTGGAGCCACCGTAGATCCACCGCCGCCTGGCGCACGGGCTGGCGTCTGCATGTGGTATCGCAGCTTGATTGCAGAGTACATATGTCAATTGTGTGTATCCCTTCTCATAATGAAGCTGAATTGCTCGGAGCAAAATTCGACAATATTTGCAATATCTATCATGTGCTTCTGGAAAGAAATGAAGCCCGCAGTTAGTCTTGCTAAAGGACATCTGAAGGCTGAAGGATGAAGGCTGAAGGAAAGGCGACACATACGATGTGGATTGTCTGGAGGAAACGACGTGCGTCTTGGCAATGCACCGAAAAAAATCACAGCAACTTTCACATGGAATTGGGAAAATCCTGCATTGCTGGATTTGCTTTTTCACCCCGACAGCCATTCGGCTGAACCCCCTGTATACACTTCAGAAGCCGCACGTGCAGCAACGGCAGCGCTTGATGGCACGTAAGGCCAGCTCTGCAACAAACAGTTTGGGAAGTAAGTCCTTTTTGTGCTGGCTCCGTTCAAAAAACCCGAGAGGTTCTAACAGCCAGTCGTAGCCAGCAATCTTTTCAAATTGCTCAGGTGTGAGTCTGCATCGCTTCTGATTCGCTCAGTTTTTCATTCCTCGAACGTGTTTCAAGGACAGAAACCTTAAAAAGAGTTGTAAATTCAGAGACACCGAAAACGTTGTCAACCAGTGATGATGATATATAGGGCCGAAATTCTATGTCTAGGGATGAGCATAAGGCTTAAGATTCGGGCTCAAACCACGTAGAAGATTCAAAAAATTCAAGAGAAGGAGCCTGAGCACCGAGGCAAGAAACAGAATGGGGGATATTGCGTACTATGGCGCCATGATCTAGAGCGCATGAAAAGGAAATGCTTCATGAGATTTGTGAACAAAATTTGGTGGTAGTTTGGCCAAAATTGAACCATGTATGTCCCTGCTGCTGTGCTGGCATGCTCTGGTCAAAACAACCAGGGTATTGAATGTTTACCGCCTGGTAGAAAAAAAAGCTTTGGGAAATCGAGTGGCTCTCGGTCCTTCTCTTTGCACTGCTGCTTCTTGCGAGGTGGCTCATCCAACGGTTCCCCTTTCACTATCTCTTCTTTGACGGCACGCTTCATGGCCATCGGGCAAGTAGCAGGGAAAAAGCACGTGACCGGAGCGACTGACCTCTCAAAAAAAATTGGGCCCGAAAAAGAAGTAACTCACTGACCATGGACATGCACTTTGCTCATGCACAACTTGCGGAAAGGAAATGATTTGAAACGGCTTTTCATTTCTCACGATCAAATCAGAGGGACCTGTCAAAGCGAAGCTAAACTTCTCTCCATTCTGTTCAAATTGCAAGAGGGAAGCTGATTTCGAGAGAAGCATGTAGAAAGAGAGAGGGAACTAGTGAAGCAGAAAGCAGTGGATTCAGAACACATATCTGGGCAAATGATGGCTCTATAGACAAAGTAACCATACAGCAATCCACTCACACCAGCAACATGCGCTCGAGCCGGCGCGGCACGTCAGTCTCGGACTCTACAACAGGATCACTTTGAGCGATCCAGCTCTGCAAGCGTCTTTCCACTGCAGGCGGCATCTCGCCGGCACCATGTTGCAGACTCCGCTGCCACACTTGACGGATTGCGGCAGCAGCTGTTTTGTCTAGCTCCAACTGCGGTCCAGGAAGTGGATTTGCTTCCATTTCGGTACGACAGCCTCTGAAATCATCTGCATATGCTCGGGCTCCAGCGGGCAAGGGCTTTTGAAGGGCATCATTCGCAGACGTACTGCGCCGCGCATAAATGCGCACTTGTTGCTTCAAAGCTTCTGCTTCTGCTTGCTCCTTTTTCTTTCTGATCTTCTCGGTCTCTTTGTCTGGAGGATATAATTTCAAGGTCTTGGCAAAGGACTGCTTGGCTCTGTGCGCAACTGTGTCAGCGGCTCTGCGAGAGGTTTGGTTGGATGTCAAAATGCCGAAGACCTGCTGAGGAGATAGGGAGATGGGACTGTCGCGGTGACGAATTCGGAAGCCCCTTCAGCACAACTCTACACCAAAGGTCTGTCGCTCAAGGTCTTGGCCCTCATGTGGGTGAAGCCCAACTCTTCGAACCTGGCCTCAGAAAACTTTGCCAAAGGTCGCACGAACTTGATGTCCTGGCGCTGCGGCAAGGGTGTGTTGTCCGTGATGCACAGCTGAGCACGACAGCAATGGTGGACAAACTTCTCATCCGTTTTCTCGTCTTTATCCAGCTTCAGGCTTCAGCTTGGCACGCTCAAACATCTGAACAAGGACTTCGAAAGGATCTCTCGGGCACGGTCACTCCATTTCACCCCCTTGGCTTGAGCTGCATCTCGCGCACGTCCGCACACGGCCACTCTTCAAAACCACTCCCATCGCTCCGTGGCGCATCAGACGTGCGAGGGGGGTAACCCAAGCTGGAGTATCTTGAAGACTTGAGACTACGTATTCCGGCTCCTGCTGGTGGCCAAGGTCAGTGCACTTCTCCAAAGCTTTGCTCAACACTTTCTCGCTTTTGGCCCTCTGCTTGTCCATCTTCTCCTTCTGCTTCAACTCCTTTTTGGTGGCTTTCTTGGGAGCAGGCTGCGAGTCACGTCGAAGCATCGGGAGCACAAGAAACCTATGCTTTTTGGAGTCTGAGCAGAGAAAAAAAGACTGCCGGCGAGGAAATGCAGCATGTTCAGGCGTTGGTACAACATGCTTCGACCGCCATTTCTGGACAATGACACCAAGCCTGTGCGCAAACTCCAGGATCTGGTTGCGTAGGACTACCTTTAAAAATACGCAAAAAAATGAATTGCTTTCTTCTTTCGCCGAAGAAACTCAGCAATTTGTCCAAACTGATCTGAGGCCCCGGCCCCATTCAAGCACAATCAGCTCTGGCGAAGACTCCCGGGTCCCGGGCACCTCCCCGGGACCCAGATTTAAGGTTTAGCTGACGATGGGAGAAGGTGAGAGTTTACCCGACCAGAAAACCCGGATTCAAAGTTTGGTAAGCCATGGGACCTGGATTTAGGGTTACCAAGATTCAACCACGGGGCCCGGATTAGGGTTTAGCCAACGACGGGACCCGGATTTAGGGTTTACCCAACCACAGGACTTAGATTTGAATCTGTATGCGGTAGCGCAGCCCAGGTTGGGATCGCAATTCCGCAGTTGTCCAGAATGAATTGCTACAGTTCTGCGTCCAGCCATGACCTTTACAGTAAACCGGTCCGAGAGCTCACATCCGAACTCGCTTCACAAATGATCAAACAAAAAAACAATGCTCTGACAATCTGGGCAAGAGATTGTCTGTCAGCGTAATGCCAGGGTCAATGAAAACGAACATGTTTCTCTGTAAAATTGGAACACAAACATTGCAGCAGACCTGCACTGCGGGAGATTCTCAAAAACTTGGTCAAAATCTACCTTGGACCCAGCTCATCCTGGGAACCAGCTAATTTGGTTCTCTGATTTAGCAAGAGTCATCATTAACCCTCATCAACCCTCACTAATCATCATTAACCATCATTAACTATAATTCATCATCATTAATTAACCAGCACTAAATGGTTACTTAACCATCCTTAAGCATCACCAGCTAGTAGTTGTTAACCCTCATTCACCATCATTAAAGATGATTAACCATCATTAACCATCTATTTAGCCATTAATCAGTCATAACTAACCAACAGTACCACTGTTAACCATCCTTAACCGGTCACCCCCCTCCAGGCTCTACCCTCAATGCTGGTGACCCGCAACCGGCGCCTGCGCCAGGATGTCCCAGACCTCGTCGTCGCCGAAGTGCTTCCCCAGGCGACGTCGGCTCCTGAGGGCCGACGGCCACAGATCTCGCAGCCGCAACGGGGGGGAAATCTCTGGTGGTTGGTCATGGATGTCATGGGTCATGGCGAACTTTCATGGGTTGATGAGGGTTTATGATGGGTAGTGATGTTTAATGACTGTCATTTAGAAATCAATGATAAGTGACATTATGTTTATGATGGTTCATGATGGTTTGTCATGGTTTATGATGGTGGTCGATGATGGGTAGTCATGGTTGCTAACAGTGAATTACACTCTCATAGTCTCATACCCAAAAAAACTTAGTACCATATGCAAACAAACTCCAAAGATTTCTCAGGGAGAATGATTTTTTGAGGAAGAGATTGGTTGCTTCGCGAGTTGAACGACTGTCTCTGCAGCCCAGTCTCTGCAATTCCGAGTGCAAATCGCCGCGATTCGCGTACTCCAACACAATGTACCTTGCTGCGTTTTTCAGGCGCTGAAGGGTGGAGGCCCATACACGGGACCAGCAGGCCTATGTAAGTTGGCTAAGATAGTTGATCGCAAGGAAAGTTTCAATAGTTATAAGATATCACGAGACTAGGACTGGAATTTCATGGTAAGTAGCGATAGTACCAGTTGAGATATGAGCAAGTGTTCGTTATAACAGTTACTAGCCTAGCGAAAGTATAACTATCATGGGAAGTAGCACTTACGAAAGGAGTGAGTTCCAGTCAAGACGGCCATGATGGACAGGACCCTTGGTTAGCAGGAGTTGGAGCTTGTGAACATGGCTTGCAAGTGTTTTCTGGCTAAAACAAGTTCGAAGCAAGGAAACTGTGCCGATTGCAGGGATTTAATCAACCACACATGGCAAATTAACACTTGGCCATTCCAACCTGAAATTGCAAATCAAGATGACAGGGATATGAGCATTATCGATCATCAACATATCAAACGTGTCATTTATGATTATCAATACATGCCTACATACACCCCCGGAGATGAACACTACTGGGTATTGTTTTTGGAGGTTCCACCTGAACCTTCATGGAGGTGACATTAACAAAGGATCCAGCAATCAATAAATTACCAGCCGTTTAACCACCCCAATAGCTAGGGACTTACCATCAAAACCTGGGGGTTATCAACAGTTGGATCTTCCACTACAATCATCATGATATAGAGTTATGGCCCACTATCAAAACTTGCTAGCGACTATCGACCATTGTTCACCTTTTGAATATGGATCCATGATGAAATATTCCGAAAGATCATATTCCTGGTCTGTTATTAGCAATCTTGCCAGAAGTCTTACTCTTTTGTAGTTATACTTGATCCCCGTCATCATTCCCAAAGTCACCAACTAATAGTTTCTTCAACCATTATTCTTTAGCATTCCCAAAATCATCATCATCATTCCCAAAATCATCCATTAAACATCATCATTCCCAAAATCATCCATTAACCATCATCATTCCCAAACATGCCATCAAGTCCATGCGGGGACAACTGCTGGGAACAGTCATGCAATGGTGGGTACATCACCAGCCATCAACAGCAACGCCGAGTGTCAAAGACTGAGATGCAAAATCCCAGAAGTATCCTGGGCTCATGGCTGGTGAAGGCAATTTGTTTCGCGTAACTCTAAGATGTACAATATAACAATATAACTATGCAATATATTTCAATAAGATTCAATATATACGCATGTACACGAGATATGAATGCAAATATATACATATACAGTGTATATAATACACACCGCAGGATAGCATTGCCCAGCATGTTTGTTCAAGCACTGGCGCATCCAAAGACATGGAGCTGAGCCCCACACTTAGCATCCGCAAATGCTGGGGATACCCGGTAGCAACGGGGTCAACCAACTTATCCACCAGTTGATTTCACCAACTCATCAAGCAGCGCCGATGAAACCCACCAGCGCCCACTGCGCCCGCTGCGCCCCGCGCAACCATCCAGGTACCGTGGCAGCGGATGATGTTGGGATGGTTCAACTTCTTCATGACCTGCAGTTGGAAGTTGCGAAAAGGTTGCATGGCTCATCGTGGGTCCCCAAATGGTGACCCAGGTGCATCCCCTAACTGACGATCATCAAAAGGGTAAGGAGCAAAAACCTGTTTGACACAAATACATTTTTTTCCAAGGGCAATGAGAACATAATGAAGTTGATTGATACCGCGACAGAACCATCAACCTCCGATGAAAATACATGAATTGAAAAACAAACTCAGCTAGATGCCCTAACAGGTAATTGTGTTATCATCGTGGTCGTCATCATCATCAAACATATCCTTTGCCGCTGGATTATCCCCTTGGGATGTGAACTACTACATAAATATCCATTTGCGACTCTACATGCTTCTGAAGCACAGCCATATCTTCCAATGCTGGAGATCGACAAGCACCACTCTCAAGCTCTCCGGCACGCCACGCCTCGTATTCGTTGAGCATGTCTTTGGCCTTCCCGAGCTCCGGCACCTGGAGCACCAGCGAAGCTGCAGCCACCATCCAAGGCTAACATCTCAAGGTACTCACAACAGGTGCAGGGTACCCACCTTGCAGCAGAAGTTATGGTCAGCTTGGGGTTCTGATCACCCAAGAGCAAGCGCAAATGATCAGCTGATTATACAGCAAAGGATCCAAGTATCAGTAAGGATCCCAATAGCAAAATCCCGAATTCAGCGTAGAACTTGGAGTTGTTGTCAGCATATAGACGCGTCCTCCTAAGATTAGATGTTTATGATCACCCCTAAAATGCATTTCTGCTGGTCTGACGTAGGTGCGAAGGGATCATTGGGTTGGAACGAGATAGGTTCACAGTAACAATGGCTGACCATGGAATATGGAACATGGTTTGTGGGTTACAAAGCAATGCTCACTTGCTTAATAAATAAGAGATGACATCAATAGTGACTAGTGGCTATTTTGCAATTATAATGCACGCTAGATAACAATCAGAAAACAATTTCATACTATCAGCTAACGAGTAAAAGGGTTCACACTTGTCACAATTAATGATCAATTAATCATTGGAATTAATGGGTTATAATTAATTTATAATGGGTTACATACCTTGCTAGTGAACTTACGGCTTCCCCTTTATCAATGGTTATCCCGAGTAGCAGCGATGTTTAACCATATTGAGCAAGAAATCATGAATTGATTCTCAATCAACCATGGATTTCCATGGTTCCACTGATTGATTCTCATCCACTAACCAAGGATTTCCAATTGTTCCACTCATTGATTCTCATCCATGAAGCATGGATATCCCATGTTCTTGCTGACAATTCAATAGGCTATTGACTACGACCCATCACATCAACTAACCATCAGCTAAACCTTGACTGAACAGTCAACATAACCATCAAAATAACCCTTCTCACAGCATCAATTCACCTCTAAAATAACTATCATCTATCAATTCATATCATCAACTCAGCCATTCATCAACCCTCACAACTATCCATTCATCAACCCTCACTCAGCAGCTTCTTCCCCACACATCCACCATTCAACACGTCCCCATCCTCCCCACCCGTGGCCCCGTTACGCACCGCAGCCCGCCTTCCGGCGCTTCAGCACCACCACGCCGCCCGGCGCGACCCGCTCGGCGCGCTCGGCGAAGGCGGGGGCTTTGGCCAAGTGCACCGAGCCGTTGCTGTTGCTCTGCAGGTCTTTGAGGATCTGGAACTGCCTAAGGATCCGAAGGAGGGATGGATGGTGAGGTGGTGCATGGTGAAGGATGGTGAAGGATGATGAATGGATGGTTGGTTGGGTGGATGGTTGGGTGGATGGTTATAAGTGGTTGGTTGGGTGGCTGGTTGGGTGGTTGGTTGCGTGGTTGGTTGGGTGGTTCGTGAGGTGGATGGTTGGATGCTGGTGAAGGATGGTGGATGGATGAAGGATGGTGGATGGTTGGTGGAGGATGGTGGATGGTTGGTGGTGAAGGATGGGGTTCGGTGGTAGTTAGGTGGATGGTTAGCGGTGGAGGTTGGGTGGTCACCCCAGGTTGATGATGGATGGTGGTTTTGTGGTACGGTTCAAGACATTTAATTAAACCACATAGTCTTGGTGGCTTATAGATCCCTTGCAAAAAAAAATATTTTTAGTGGTTATATATGGTAAATCAATCATATCCCAAAAACACTAAAAACCTAAGTTAGTGGGCATAAGCCATCCAGTAGTTAATGTTGGTTGATAATGGTTAATGCTTTGTTTTCTGATGCTTAACTATGGTTTAACGACGGTGGTTGATCAAACATGGTAGTTTCAACCACATGATGTTTCATTACCGGTTGACTATGGTTTAAAGGCAAGAGACCCCTACGAATCATGAAGATCAAACATGGTTCTTGAAGATCAACCACATGGCAGTGGGTCAAAGCAAAATACCCCTGGTACCCCTATCATCAACCATTGTTTTCCCTATGAAATCGTTGGTGATTATCCACCATCATTGCTTGGTTAACTGCTTGACCCATAGTCACATGATGTTCATTGAACCCGAGACGCGCTGTTCAGTGGTGGTTCAACCAGGTCTCCCGCCAATCCCATGGGGCTGTCGGTATCACCGGCTGTGCCGAGGGGCTCGCGATGGGTGAACTCCCCCACGCTCGACGGTCGGCCCTGAAGCTTCTCTTTGGCATACCTCGGCGGTGCTGGGATCCATGGAGTGATTCGCTGGTAGTTGATGATGGTTACCCTGTGGTGAGCTAACATGGCAATAGAATACCCACCATAAATGGATGATTTCCCAGGGTTTTCCTGACAAAATGGTGGATTTTCCATTGCCATGTTAGTTCACCAGAGGGTAACTATTATAGTGATTACAATAGCAAATGATGATTCATAATGGTTGAGAATTGAGAATGATCAATGATGAATCATGGTGGTTGATCAAAATATGTACTGTCACCTTCATTCACCACTTCCTCGTGATATTTGGTATCCACAACCGTGTTTCTAGTTGATTTGTTTCAGCATTATTTGCTAAATCATAAACCTGACGCTTAGCTGATTCCAACCCAATGAGGGAGGCCTGGCAAAAATCAGAAGAAACGTACTGGGATGGAGTGGGACATGCACGCACATGTGATGAGACATTGTGGCTCTGCATGGTGATATGGTCATTGTCCATGATTTTCTTTGGAAAGGCGCGTGCAATTGACTAGCATTTGGTCAGAACCCCCCTAATAGCTCCAAATCGCTCCCTTGAAAGGCTCTTTAAAGGGCTCTAGAAGCTGGGGCCTGGATGCATCAGCGAGCTGGAGTTCAAGTGACCGAACTCGCACGATGGCAGACAGTCTTTTCATCCCGACGCGTGGGGCCGACCATCAACGTGTCAAGAGTTTGCTACTTGATACGTGTCAAGAGCTTGACCTTTTACATTGCAACTCAACCATCGTCTCAAGTTTGTCAAGAGTTTGGTCGGCATTGCAACTCAACATTGCAACTCATGTTTGTAAAGAGTTTGCTGCTAACAGTGAATTATGGTCACGCATGAAGCATTGACCAAAGTCAGAGAATGGAGAAGTGAACCAGGGTTGCTACATATTACGACAGCATCTGATCAGTACTTCGACCGATGATGGTGGGCTGTCGACCCATGATGCTGGGCTGTGGTGTGATAATCAGATTGCCGATCAGGGCTGATACTTTGTCCTCCTTGCCTGCGATGACTGCTTTGATTCGCTCTGCATCCTCAGGACTGGAACACAAAGCATCTCTCACATTCAGGAAGGATCCTTTGAGCGCAAGGCACCGAAAATGTGTCGATAGAGAACAATACACTGAGAAAACACACACAAAAAGGGCCCAAAATAAGATGAGCAAACCCAACTCATCCGTCCACTCCACCACAGTGAGAACGATCAGCACTATGAAGACACTCAGGCAACCCAAAATGCAACAGCCTTCTTGAGGCTTTTTAATGAGGTCAGCCGACCGCTCCACCGCAGCCTCCATCAGGTTTAATGCCAAGGCCTTGCAGGTTGACTGACTCGGCTCACTGGGGGCGTCGCTGGTTGGCCGACTTGGCTCACTGCTGGGTGTTCTTGTACATCTGTTGACATACAGAAAACAATCTGCTGCACCTTGCGCTGCACCTGAGCATCTGCTGATCCTCCCTTCATGTTCCAAAACTACGTTCCGGTCTAGTGCTAAGTTGCACCTGTCTCCTGTGAGAATGACGTCCATTTCAAGCTCCATGGCAGTGTAGGCTTCAAACACACACCACAAGCGCATGTGGATTGGAGCATTCTCAGTGGCAATCAAGATCACTTTGCCATCTGTGGGCATGTGATTCAATGCAACATGGAAGGGCGAGGTGTTGATGCTTGCCAACATACTTCCAATGTCCAAGTTCTGAGGGTTTGACAAGAAGCAAATGTAAGCAGCCGCATCATGTGGAATACCCCAGTTTGTCCAAGCCAGCTTCAGTAAGCGGTGAAACTCGAAAACTCCTTCTGCCCAAGCATGCGAGATGAAGTGAAGTACCTCTGCACCTGTAAGGGACTGTTTCAGAGCCCAACTCACACCTGGCATCATCAGTGAAAGATCTGCAGTCATTGGTTTGATCACCTGTTCACATACTTGGTAGATGTTCGGGCCCATCAAAGCATCATCAAATTTTGATCTGCTGTAGCTGCCAGTGTTGCTCAACTCTCCTCGCAGCCAGGCGCCAGTCACTTTCTCCATGAAATCATCCACACCAGTCATCGTGATGCCCCACCGGCTTGCAGAGATCTGTTCATGAAGGCAAGCTGCACCTGCGAAACCGCCATGTGTGCGCTGCAATTGCTTGGCGTCACGAAGCAGCTGTGCGTGTGACACCTCCTGCTGTAGGATCCTTCTGAGATGGAGCATTGATTGATCAAGAGACTGCACATCATAGATAGGAACAGTGCGCTCCAAGCAGGGATCTACTCGAAGTGTCACTAAACCAGGTGCTCGCTGCTCAGGTAGAAGCAATTCTTCTGGCACTACCAATCCAATCACAGTGCCAGATGAGGCACTTACGCAGTGATAGGGTGCAAATGGAGAAGATTGGTTTGGCACATTCCCATCCGATAGTCGTGGCTCCGTTGCTCTGGCGCACATTCTACCTTAAAACGGCCGGACAAAGGCTGCACGCCGTCCAGCCTTCTTGAAAACCGGAAAAAAACTGAGGAAAATTGAGCCCAAAGTTCAAAACTTGGCAGATTGAAAGACTGCTCATGCTACTTAGACACTGACTCCCATGAAACTTGAGACACCAATGGTTGTCATTCCCATTAGTTACCATGTCTGACAGTCTGTAACCACCATCAACCATGTCCTGAACAAAAACAACAAAATAAATGATACTGGATGATAGCAGTCACAAACATCGGACATTTACCATGATTGGCAACTTGTTTGTGTAAAAAAAATCACCTGCTATGAACCCGTGTGTTGCCAAAGGATCAACATTTGTGTATATTTGTGTCACAAACTTTCTACAACTACCCTCTGGCAAACTAACCTATCCATGGAGAAAATGCATTTGTTTGATAGGAAATCCCGAGAAATCAGCACACAAAAATGTTGGATTTCCCAGCATGGACTACCAACCCGGCTGATGCCCCATCCCAGGGCGCGAACGACACGACCTGGGCTTCCCCACAGTTGAGGTACATGCGCCTGGTGCTTGCGGCGCTGGCTTCGCTTGGGGCTATCACCATTGAACTGGACACCCCCACACTTGAAAAATAGCAATGGTTGGTACTGGATCGCAACAGATGGTAGTTGACCATGATGGCATGAAAGATCAGGCGAACATGAATCGGTCGTGAATTACCATCAAAGATACGGGGGTTCATCGTATGGATTTCCGACCAATGGTTGGTGGGTGTGGATTATTCATGGTAGATCCGTATTTCTAAACCACCACCTGTTTGACCAGCTCAAGAGCTGATTTACTGTCACAAGGGATCTAATGATAAACACATCTCAACCTCTCCCAACCATCAATCGAAATGAATCATTGGGAATCTAAATACTATTCACCCAATTATTCATCGATATTAATCAATATTGATGAACCAGTCTCATATTGACAAGTGAGCCTATCTCAAAATAAAACACATGAATCAACCAGCAAATCGCCTGCGAACCAGCTTATTCACCAACTTAGAACATTAACCAACCATTTTAATCACTAATCAACAATTCTGAACATAAATAAACAACTTTCAAGCATTGACCAATCTAGTTCAATAATAAGTATGAATCAATATGATTAGCCAGCTGATTCACCAGTTATAAGCTCCTCTTAATCACCGTCGTCAGTATTGATGATTGCTACTAAGCAAGTGTATGCTATTTATTTCGTTATAGACTGGTTGTCAACTCGTATTCAGCATCAATTAAATATCATTAACGTAAGCATTGATCATTATGTAATCATGAACCATTTGCCAGTTACCAACCATTGATTAGCATTGATCAGTTTATTACTAACCGACCATGAACCAGTGACCAGCTTTTTTCCAGCAAATAAATCAGTTTTCCGCTATCATTAAATATCATTAAGCTAACCAGTAGTCAATACTAATGAACCAACCATGATGCAACCATTTTGACTATTTAGTACTTTAAGCATCATCAACCATGAGCAATCAACCAGTTGAGTTCTGTAGTCAATATGATTCACCAGCTTATTGACCAGCTTGTCTGCCATTGATTAGTATTGATCAGCTTATGAACCAACCCTGAACCAATATCCAGCAGCCCTCAACCAATACTAATCAACCATTCACCAACAATTTTGATCATCACATTAAACATCATTAACATCAACCTTCAACATGATAGTTGACCAACGATAGTTTAATCAAACCTTCAAAATCCATCAACCATTCACCAACCATTTTGATCAGAATTATCAATGGAATGGCCATCATCCAACATTCGTAAGCTTAACAACTTACATCATACCTAACCATTCACCAACCATTCAACCACCCATTCACCAACCATTTTGATCATCACATTAAACAATATTAACATCAACCTTTGACCATCATTAACCAACCATTCACCAACGCCATTCACCAACCATCCGCCATTCCCTTCCCCGAACCCCGCCTGGCGCCGTTGCTCCCAGCGCTCCTCCCGACGCCCCAGTGCTGGCTTCGCGTCCGCCTCGCGCCCTGGCGCGAGGCCCAGGGGAGGCTGAGAATTAACTATAGCATTGCTGAAGGAATAGGATTAATTCAGCATTACTATTTTTTGTGTATAGGTGATGAGGGCTCAGAATATCCAACAGCGGATCGCTAGCCCCTTGTGATTCCAGTGGCTCGTCGTCGCCGCAATACCCGCTGGACATCACTTCGAGAGTGCTCGGCTGCGCTCGCCAAATTGGCATCGGCGCCAAAGAGCACAGCGACAGAGGCAACGTGCTGGACTGAGAGGACAAGCCAAGCATCTGAACCCGCTACAGTGGTGGCGGATTGCTCGGGACTTGGCAAATCATCATTCCAAACCTTTTGCCCAGCTTGTTCGATTGTTGGAGTTCCAATCCCCTACTGATCCCATGCCCCAGAGATGGACATGTTCATGTGGTGCTTCGGTTCCAGTGCAGATAGCGCATTGTGGTTCATGTGGAAAGCATTGGAGCAAAGCAACCAAAAAGAGTACAAAGAAAGTAGGAAACGATCCTCCGAAAGAAGAAGCTGCAAATGTCGCACCAGGGTTTTCCATTCCAAATATCGGCAAGTCATTGCAACCATTGCAATCATTGGGCTCATCAGGGCAATCAGTACCTGCCTCATCGGGGTCCCAGAACACCAAATCTCACAAGGCTATTTATCATCAAAGAGCCAACAGAATTGGCCGTGTGGAGAGTCGGATTGCCAAGCTAGAACAGGGCATCGAACAGCTCAAACAATCTTGGCCAGTTTATGTGAACAAACTCCGACAAACCATGGCCCAGGAGCACACAAAGTGCGTGCAGTTCCATCAGAGTGCAACAGCGGAATTGCAAGTTCTGCGTCAGGAGTTGCAGCAGTTGCTTACTCAGCATCCTATGCAGGAAGTTGGACAGGCAGCGTTGCCACCGAGGACCACACAGCCAGGTCAGGCTCAGGTTTATGCCGCCATGGAGATTTTGCAAGCTGCAGGCATGTTTCAGGGCAACATGTTTTCCAAACCGGATCTACCAATGGATGTGGATTTATATCCCCAGGGACAGTTTCCATCCAATATGCAGGGTTTAGATGCATCCGGATTGCCACAGTGCCTTCATCCCCAGATGCCAGTGCCACAATGTCCTCAAATGCCAACTATGCCCATGCCCGCCATGAATGTAGAGGCTACTGTGGTTGGCAATACAGATCTGCCGCCTGGCAGTTGGACATGGCCACCCAATGCACCAGACATGACCGAGGAAGCATTCCCGTTGCCCAACGATTTTGCTCAGGAGTCACAGCCGCCAATCCCTACACCCCCTGTCATGCAACCTGTGCACCAAGGAGATGCAGCATCAGGAGCTGTTGCAGTGGAATCGCAAGCCACTCCAGTTGCATCAGAGCAGCCTACTCATGCAGATCCAAGCTTTGCAGCTGTAACTCAGGCAGCACAGGGTTTGTTAGAGCTACAGCGACAACAGGGATTGAGTGCCACACAGTTGACCGAGGACCACCAAAAGCAACTTCAGGCATTTGCAGTCACTCAGAAAGAGAATCAAGTCAAGATGCAGTTGTTGCAGCAACAGATGAAATATGGAGCTATCAGACAGGATTCGCACCATGCGACTGCGTTCCAACCATTTGGGGCCAAACCGAAGACTCCCAAAGGACCCCACGAAACGTTTTCCATTGCCAGCTCCCCTGCCAAAACCGAAGCAGGTCCGAATGGTGCACAGGAAGTGCACTTTGCAGCCAGCCCCAAAGGACAGAGAGAACCAAAGATTCCCAAGTTGAACCTAGGGGACTTTTCTGTTCAACCTCATGCCATTCCAACAGAGGGAGAATCGGAAGACGAAACACCACAACCGATTCCCACGGAGAAAGTAGATTCAGAACCAGAACAGGATGTGGCGCAGTTGGACTAGAATGCTGCGAGGGATGTATGTGTCCAACATCCCTGCAAGCAGACACACAATGTAGGACACACACATCGCAAGAGACATCTAGTGATAGCACCATACTATGCCTTGATGATCTCATTCCATGTTCACAGAAGCAGCGACAGATGGTTGAAGCTATGTCATTTCCTGAAGCTTTGATGCATCCGTGGCCAGAATCAGCGCTGATCTCACAGTTGTGGGTTGTGGATTGGTTACCTGATTTTTCCAAGGATCACTGCCATTGGTTAATGACTATCCCTGTTGGCATCCATCACGACCCTACCACTGTACATATCTATGTCGATGGGTCCAGTTTTGCGAATCGGCTTGACACTGAATCCCCAGAAGCTGCATGGGCTTTCGTTGTTGTCACTCAATGCAATCATAGCAACGATGTGTACAGCTTTCTGGGTTTTAGCACAAGCTCTTTGACAACTGCTGCCATCCCACCACCAGATGGGTGTGACACTGGAGAACTTCTCGCTGACGCTTTGTCAGCTGAAGCTGTAGGCATGATTTGGGCAATGAGTTGGACGCTCCAATCCCGATATCAGTGTCCCCATGTCATCCATTTTGACAATCTTACTACAGGCCATTTTGCACAAGGCAGTAGTTTTTGGGATGCGACATGGGAATACATGCCTTTACGTAATCGCATTCAAGCATTGCGCCATTGTATCCAGCTTTCTCCCAAGACCGTGAGTTATGAACATGAGAAAGCTCATGTTGGATCTTTGTGGAGCGAATTGGTTGATTCCATAGCTAAGGCTACAGCGAAAGGGTGTCTCCTCTCAGTCGATAAACCACACCATGTAGCCAACATCTTGCAACAAGCGTCATTTTCCCAATCATGGCTTGCATATCAAGACCAGCATATGTGTCCCAAACCTTCTTCCTGGCCAGCGATTTTTCAAGTTGAAGGACCGCATGGACGAATGTTGCCTGATGTTACATGGGATCACCCCCAACCTGCATATGTTGAAGAACCAGTTCGTATTTGTGTCACTTTGGCCACTGCGAATGTCCTGACTCTGGAAGCTGGGAGCAGACGCGAACAACTCAAGGGTCTGAGTTTGCAGGGGAGGATTGCTACCCTTCAGTCGCAAGCACGGGTTGCCAAGTGCCACATTTTGGGGATCCAAGAGGGTCGCATGCAGGGAACCAATGTGCGACATAGCCAAACCCATCTAGTGTATCAATCAGGAGCCACTAGTGATGGGGCACGAGGGTGCGAACTTTGGCTTGACCGCACACAGCCATATGCAACCACAAAGAAACGGTCATTTTGTTTCCAGCCAGAACATGTTCATGTTTCATCGTTTCATGATCGGCATTTGTTTGCCATTGTGAAAGCACCTCACTTTCATGTGAGGATTTTGGTTGTCCATGCACCACATGAAAGAGCTTCAGATTGTGACTTTTCCACCTGGTGGTTATCCATCAGCTCATTGGTCCGAACCATCCAGCCCCAGCTACCCCTGATCATTTTGGGAGACTTGAATGCACGGGTTGGGAGCTCTGTCAGCGACGCCATTTCTACACATGGAGCTGAACCGGAATCGGCAACTGGTCACAGTCTCCATGAATTTTTGATAGAGCATAGTCTATGGATGCCGAGTACCTTTGAAGCGTTTCATGAAGGGCCGACTTTCACGTGGATGTCATCTTCGCAAGAGTATCACAGATTGGATTACGTGGTACTTCACCGTAGCTGGACACCTTATGTACAACGATCATGGACCATGTTTGAAATTGACCTGGCTACCATACGACAGGATCATTTCGTGGCTGGAGTCACCATAGAGATGCACGTGAACTTGTCTAAACGCCCACTTCTCAGGCGAGTTCGCATCGATGCCAGGAAATGTAGTGATGCACAAGCAGTTGCATCTTTCCGTGAATATTTGAAGAATCCTCCGAAAGTTGCTTGGGAGCAAGGAGTAGGAGCACATGTTGATCAGGTCACCAAGTGGATCCAGCAAGGAGCCACCCAATGTTTTGCGCATGACAAGATGCTACCCAGACAACGTTACATGTCGCAACATACTTGGGACCTTGTCAAGTTGAGAAAGCAATTGCTCAAGTTGATGAACCAATCCATGCACCATGTTCGCCAGATTCATCTACTATGTTGGTTTCGACGGTGGAACTTAGCAGTTCATTTTGACCAGGAAGCCAATCGTCTTTCCCACACAGCGTTTGCCAGAGCATTGCAACATAGGTGCCAAATCAATATAGCATGGGCTCAACATACACGTGCTAAGCTTCATGTGTCAGCTCGCCATGCTAGCAAGCAAGATCGGGTAGTTACTGTTCAACGGATGGTAGATGACTTTCATGCTGCTGCTCACAGTCATGATTCCAAGCAGTTGTACCGATCTCTTCGACCACTTTTGGGACAGGTGGACCGAAAATACCATTCCAAGTTTAGACCCATACCAGCTGTAGAAACCTCTCCAGGGTCTCTTGCACATGATGCCGATACATGTGCTGAAACTTGGCGTGCATATTTCGCTGATCCAGAAGGGGGCACTTTGACTACTGTTGAAGATATCCAGCAACACACTCTTCAGCAGTTTTGTGCACATGAGTCAGAGTCTTCCCCTTTTGATTGGAATGCCATTCCTTCGTTGGGTGATATTGAGAGGTATATCATTCGGTCAAAGAAAGGTAAGAGCCCAGGTATAGATGGCTTGCCTGCAGAGGTGTATAAAACTGCACCACAGGTTTTTGGCCAAGTTTTGTGGCCTATTATGGCCAAGGTTGCTGTCCGATGTTTTGAACCTCTCGCATGGAGAGGTGGAGAAGTCACAGCATTACCCAAAGGTCCCGGTGCTGGTTTATCTATGACACAGTTTCGCTCCATCCTTCTTGCCGACTTTTCTTCAAAGATATGTCATGGCATGTTGAGGCAACGTCTTCTCCCTGCTTTTTGTCAGTACAGATTAAACATGCAGGCTGGAGGAGTCCCAGGGTTGGGCACAGATCTTTTGCATTTGTGTGTACAGGCCTATGCCCATTATTGTCGAGAGCGCCATTTTTGTCATTCAGCACTTTTTGTGGACATCAAGCAAGCCTTTTATCGAGCTTGTAGACCATTTTTGGTTTCTCAACGCCTTAGTGACATTGAGATTGCGAATTTGTTTGTGCATAAAGGTTGGAATCCTGAGATGTTTCAAGCCTTCCAGCAACATCTCCATGAAGCGGATGCGCTCACCCAAGCTGGTGTCCATGCTCACACACGAGCTCAGGTCGGTTCTATGTTGCAATCGACTTGGTTTCAGATGCGCAATCAGCCCCAGTCTTTGACTATGACAGCTGCTGGAACTCGGCCTGGAGACAGTGTGGCCGATATTCTGTTCGGATTCCTGATGACTCGGTTTTTGCAATCCCTACGTTCCAAGATGATACAACAGGAGCTGCATACTGAGTTCAATTTGGAGTGGATCCCCCCAGGACCAGTACATTCAGGAGAGCTGTCAACACAACGTCTGGTTCAATGTTGCTGGGTAGACGATTTGGTTCTTTTACTCCATGCAACATCACCCACAGCAGTGCTCACCAAAACTGCATTGACCATGACGCTGGTACAAGATACAGCGGCAGAGTTTGGATTGGACATCAACTATGGACCAAACAAAACCGCTGCGATAGTTGCGCTGCGAGGGGCTACAGCGCAGGCAACCAAACGGCAAATGCTTACCTCGGCCTCAGGTAATCCCATGATTCCCTTCCAGTGTGCATCCCTTTCAGGTGTGCAACATCTCGAGGTGGTGGCAGACTACGTCTATCTGGGTGTTTTGCAAGATGCAAAGGGACATCCAGCTTGTGATGTCAAGCGGAAATTCCTTAACCTGCATGCAGTGCGCAAATTGTTCGGACGTAATGTGTTTAAGTCGCCCAAAATGCCCTTCAAAACCAAATGTCAGTTGTTTCGGACATTGGTTGTGAGCCGTATGACTTTTGGAAGTGGGGCATGGCAACAGATGAACGTTCACACTCTTCGTACATGGAACACGCAGGTCCTCAACATGTATGCCAAACTGGCTTCGCATCAAAAACGAGGAGATGGTGTCTACAACCTGGATATCATTGCAACATGCCGTTTTCCACATCCCATGCTGCTGTTGGCTAGACAACGGTGTTCATTGTTTGATCGCCTCATGCAGACAGAGATGACGGAGTTGTTGGCATTGTTACAACATCAGTCTGGTGAATCTAGCTGGTTCTCCCTCGTTCTTCAAGACTTGCGTCAGTTGGCCAAACTTGCCCCGGACAATGTCGTGGCCCAAAGTGTTGACATATGTGACATTCAACAGATTGCGCATTTCAGCCATGTTCATCCAAATGCGTTGACCAAGCTCTGCAAGACAGCGTGTAAGGTTTATAGCCTTTATCTTGACATCTGGTCACAATTGAGGGCATTTCAACGTGTTTATCATAAAGAAGCCGAAACTTATGGTGTGCAGATTCATGACGGTGTCATTCCTGCTCATGTCACTTGCCAGTACGCCTGCCACCTGTGTTCAGCTGTCTTCCATGATTTCAAGTCACTGTGTTCTCATACTTTCAAACGACATGGCCTTGCCAATGTGGCCCAGCGGTATGCGGCCACCAACACGTGTAGAGCATGTCTCAAAGTTTATCACAGTCGTGACCAGGTTGTTCAGCATCTAAAGTATTTTCGCACTGGATGCTTAGTCAAACTTTGTGTTTCCGTAGATCCATTGGATGATGATGCTTTGCATGCAGTCCAACAAGAAGGTAAGACTGTACGCCTTGCCCATAAAAAATCCCAACGAGCCATAGAACATAAATGGCCGGTCACACAGGCTGCTGGTCCACAACGACCGTGGCCGTGGATGAAGCACACTCACTTGTTTGCAGGTGACTTTCGTGAAGCACCCGAAGTATCTCCTGAGGAACAAAACAGCTGGACTGAAGCTGTTCATAGTTCCCTTTTTACATGTGATGTCCATACCATTTTGCAAGAACTTGATAAGGTTCCTTATCATCCATCCTTGGTTGCTCCCATTCTTGATCATTTCGCTTCCTCTCACTCTGGTGATGTGCAGATTGAAGATGCGGAAATGCACCTTGCTTTGCAGGAGGCCATCCTTTTATGGAAAGGGAATGCTTACCAAGAGGAATACAATCCATGTCTTCCTGTTAGACGTCACATAGCACAGATCAGTCTCGCATCCATCCGTGTTCCTGTGCTTCCCTCTTCACATGTCACCCAGCCGTATGCAGAGAAACGGCAGGATAAACTTGATGAGTTGTGGAAATCGGCCAATGTAGTGCATCATATTCAGCACCAGCTTACAGCAGAAGCTAATCGTAGCTATCGGTTTCCCTTTGTGCCCCGCTCCTGGTTCGCTCTACGACCTTTGTACCTGTATGTTTTTTCAGGGAGACGTAGAATGGGAGATTATCAGACCCACGTTGAGCATTACTTGCATTCTTTTGACCTTCAAGGAGATGTCTTGTTGCTGGACCTGGCCTTGAGTCCAGCCCATGATGTTACCAATGTTAGCCTGGTCAAGAAGTTGTTGCAATGGGTACGAGAAGGGTATATCATAGCTGCCTTGCTCGCACCACCATGCGAGACATGGAGCCAAGTTAGATTTCTCCAAGATGACACCCCGGCACCAAGACCATTGCGTAGCCGGTCTAACCCTCTTTGCCTTGAGGGTTTATCAGCTGAGGAGTTGCGGCAATTGGCAGTTGCTAACTTTCTCTTGATGGTGGCTATTCGAGTGCTCCTGGCCTGTTCGCTTAGCGAAGTTCCTTGTCTATGTGAGCACCCCAAAGAACCAAGCCACTCAGAGAAGCCTTCCATATGGCGTCTTCCTTGGTTGGTCCATCTGCAGTCCGAGGGCATGATTCGCAGGCATGTGCTCTTTCAAGCTGCGTATGGAGCATCTTCAGCCAAGCCTACAAACTTTGCAGAGTGCCATTGTCCCTCCTATCGTCGGAGTTTGAAGGAGTTGAGTCAAAAAGTATGCTGGGAACATCTCGAACTGCTACAGGGTCGTCGCTCAGATGGCTCATGGATGACTGGATCTGCAAAAGAATACCCATTGAGGCTCAATCAAGCGCTTGCTTTGACACATGTCCGAGAACACCTGCGTTTGACACAGAGAGGAGCCTTGTGCAAATCCAGAACTGAGGCCTTCCAGCAAGAGTTTGCTTCCTTGTATGCAGGAGATCTCGATTGGTCGGCGCAGGAACTGCGGCCAGACTATGGACATCGAGACCGTGACACTGTCATGGATTGCATGGATTGAATTTGAGTCTCACCCGTAGCAGGCGAGCACCGCTCTCAGACTGCTAGCAAAGTCAAAAAAAGTATAGGTGATGAAGAGCAGCAAAGCAATAGGTGATCCTATAGGTGAGGAGAATGGTGAATCTGAGGTTCAATTGACATCTGAGCAGCAAAGCAATTAACTATAGATGTGTTGCAATTTATAACATCTTAGCAGCTAAGCAATTAACTATAGCAATGAAGTGATTAACTTTAGATGTCTTCACTTTTGAGTGGTGAATGTGTATGAGTGTGTACTTTGGTGAAACCTTTCAGCAATTGACTAGAGCGATTAACTAATTGATCATAGCGATGAAAAAATCACTTTAGTAATTAACTAGAAAGAAGTATAGCATTTTATATAGTAAAAATTAACTATAGTAATTGACTATAGTACTTGATTACAGTAACTGTAGGTGATGAATAGTGATTGACTATAGTAATTGGGAAGAGTAGTTCACTATGACTAGTGATTGCCTATAGTACGCAGCTGCTATCTAAGTAAGCATGATGTCACTAAACCATGTTCTCATGTTAACTGCAGCAATGTCATAAAGACCATAGGCCAGAATGATATCAATTAGACAGTCCTTACTTCAGGGTCCTTGGTCTGCTCCTTGTGCGATTAACCATTTATCAACCATAATCCTTCTTGCACATACCATTATTATCAACTATGATGAACCAATATAACCATAACCCACAAACCGTTATGGTTAACAACCATTATTATCAACCATTAACCATCATATAACCATCACTAACCATCATTAACCAATATCAACCGTTCTGAACGACGGCAATGCTTCGTTTCGCCATCTCAACGTCCAGCCGGCCGCGCCTCCAGGATACGGCGAGCGCACCGGGTTCGGACGCACCTGCAGGATACGACGCGGCGATGGGGATGGGGAGCGGCGTCGCTAAAAACCATGGTGGAGCTGCATGCAGTGGAGATGGGGGATTTGCTGGTTAAATAGCTATAGTTAATCAATACTAGTTAATAGTGGTTAATAGTGGTTAATTAACCACTATTAAAAAAATACATTAATGATTAATAGTCGTTGTTAATTAGTTAAATCACTGGTTAAATAAACCATTGATTAAACAAGTGGTTAATTAATAGTGGTTAATAGTGGTTAATCAATGTTCGTTTTTTTTTCATGATTTTGCGGTTAATGATCAATGACAGCAAATCATGATTAGCTATTTGATGATCATGAATAGCTGAGGTTGATGACTAGCGGTTAATTTGCTATTTGATGATCAGATGATCAATGATGGCTAGGGTTAATGAATAGCGAATGATCATGACCAACCACTATTGATCATTGACCGCTAGGGTTAATGAATAGCGGTCAATGATTCATAGCGATGCGTAGTTAATCATCAATAGTGGTAAATGATCAATAGTGGTTCATCATTCATAGTGATCATGGTTGATTAATGATAGCTATGATTAGTGGTATGATGCAACACTTACCAGTGGGTAACCACTTCTACCATGTTGCATGATCAACAGCATGGTTGACAATGTATGACAGCAATATATGAAGCTGCACGGCATGGTAAGTGATTGACAGCATGATAGTGATCAACATCACACGTGGGATTCAGTAATCTGGTTAACTTCATAACGTGGCTACTGATTAACAGCCTACATCATTCCAGCAATAATCAATCCACTCTGCAATGGTTAGTGATTAGCAGCATACAGCATGATCAATCCACTCAGTGGTTAGCAATGATTAATGGCAGTTAGTAGTGCTCGATGATGGTTAATGATGGTTGACGCTAGCTATTACTACCAGTGAGCAATTAGTCATGGCTAAACGTGAAGGAACAATTAGCATTAGTAAGTCAACATGCGGACCAACAATAAAAATAAAATGGAGTGTATCTAGGTAAACAATATCATTATTCATCCACAAATGATATAATGAGTCTAATGATGAGTAATGATAGTTGATAATAAATGCTAATAATTAGGAGAATTCTTGGTTCATCGATGCTGGACTAACCGTGAAGAATGGTCAATAATGATGGTTGACGTTGATTCACTTTGACTATCACGTTTCGAATGGCCAATTGTGGGATAATACTGGTTCAGAAATGTCAGCGGGTTTTGATACATGAATAACGCTGGCCAAAGTAGTCATTATAACTGTTGAAGAAAGGTCAAAGCAAAGGTGTTGTCATTGTCAACAAGCCCAAGCATCACTAGCTACCATTTGGTTGCACCACCCCTGGTAGCTCCAGATCGCTCCCATGGGGACATACCATGATATACTATTCCGAAGCACCAACTGCAGCTGATTACGACCGCCACCTGTGGTGCCGAAGCCGGCCGGCGCCGCACACGCACCACCTGTGCTGTGCGCTGGGGCTGGGTGCTACCCTGGGGTTGAGTTATAATGATTTATGATCAAATGATAACAGTGAATGATGAAAATGGTGGATGATGATAGTGACTGATGATGATAATGGTTGATGATGATAATGGTTGATGATGATAATGACTGTTTCACAGTGGTTGAGAATGATTGATCATGCTGCTTTATCATGAATTAGGGTCACGATGGTACGTGTTCAATAGTTGATATCGGCGGTTTCTCATGATTCGTTGGTGCGGCTCATTATTGATAACGATTTCTAACAATATGGTGAACATAATGATGATAATGATTCTTGATGGTTAATGATGGTTGATGTTAGGGTGAACATAATGATGTTGATTAGTAATGCTCGATGACAAATGATGGTTCATCATGATCCATGTGTGATTAGTGATTATGAAGGTTGAGGATAGCGATAATGCATAATGAATGATGACGGATGACGGTTGACTAATGATGATCCTATTGGGAAATCACCAGTTGCATAGCCCATGGTTTATACTATGAGCAATCATGGTCAATTGCAGTCCATGACACTGGTTACAGAATCATGGCTAGTGCTGAGTAACGCCAAACAATGCTTAGTCGTCACTGGTTCTAGTGGCCAATAACGCTTAATCAACCTGAGTAGCAACAACCATACTGAACCAACCATAATACTTTGTGCGGAAAGTTCAACACAATTTTACTGTGGAAGGATTGCTGCTGGTGAAACCGATTGCTCCTCATTTTCGATCAGAATTCACATATTGATGCTCCTGGCCAGTCATCATTGATCATCATTCATCTTCACCAATCATCATCAACCATTACTATCAACCCAACCATTAATACAGACTACAAATTTTGACGTTCCTATCTCCCATCATCTCCCATCGCTGCCAGTTGTGGCAACCTGCTCTTCACTTTGCACCGGTGGAGAGCGATTCTCCTGGAAAACGCTGCAGGCTGGCAGAAGATGGGGACTCTCATGGTGATCGTTGCTAGAACCAGCCACCTTCTCCCCACTGCGAATAGTTGCGAAACGCCTCTCTGGGAGTGTTCACCCGTTCTTGGTGGGACCTCATTGATGCCTGCGGGTGAATAACCCATACTTATGAATCATCCATCCAGCATGGTGAAACCACTATGAACCTTTCCTCTTAGCCATTCGGCGCCGTGGGTGAAGGACCCCTGGTGCCGCTGGCAGTTCACATCCGCACCAGTCACGAGTCGCGTAGAGCTGTTGCGTCTGATGTGATCCCATCTGATCCCATGTCCTTGTCAGGAGGCACTTCGATGCCCTTCTTGGGCCTTGGGATCCGAGATCGATGTCGTTTAGGTACGGCTTGGTGATAACGAATGGTGGGGACATATGCTGAGATATGGTGAATAATTAGTGATGGTGGATAGTGATGTTGAATAATGATAGTGAAAAATGATGGTGAATAATGATGGTTAGTAGTTGATGTTAGTAGTTGAGGTCAGTGGTGATTTAGTAGTAATGTCCAAAGATTGGTTGTTCAATTGCAATAATGATTCGTTCTACTCTCTGAGAAGAAACCTGTTACTTATACTAACCATGATTTATGTCGATGGTTCCCAGAAAGATGTTGTGGTCCCCTATTTTGAGATACTGGTCTCTGGAAAATAGAAGTGCTTGCACGGTACAGCGCCAAAAAACACAAATACGGCAAATCCATTCAGTTCAACCACTACCAACCATGGGTTGCTCACGATTGTCAATTATTTTCCTTTATGGCTATCGCTGCTCATCATCTGGTTGTTGGCTTGCATCCCCAGCTCTGAACAACATTGCCCTTTAGCTACCAGTGATTCAAATTGAGACTGGTGACCAGTTTTTCATGGAGTAGGTACCGCGACCAAATAACGAGCCAACCTGCCCAACCAACCAGAGCATAGTACCTGATGCCAGGGCCGAGTGTCAGCTCTTCCACTGGTTTCTGTCGACGGATCTTCCCCATCTTCCT
>VSDK01002217.1:210983-260562 GCA_009767595.1 Symbiodinium kawagutii | reverse complement strand
CAGCAGGAACAATTACGCCAAGCACATGCGCACAAGAACTATGATAGCAACCAACAGCGGCAGGGCATTGGAGATCAATGTTAGTTGGTTCTATGTAGCCAACAGAAATGTGTTTATGTCAAATGTCCCAGGCATCAAGTTATTTAGGGGATGTGTATATGAATGAGCGACAAATGGTGGGGATATAAAAAAACCATCAATATGATAAACCGCTACTTGGTTGGTACTGGTCAAACATTCTAGGACAAGCAACAAGAACAGAGAATTGAAAGTATCTCGCCCATTATCAAACACCACTACTGCTCCATCATTCAACCATTACCAACTATAACCATATGAGCCATCAGTAATCATCATAAAACATTTATGAGACAAGCAGTAACAGTAACATTGCAAACCTCAACCAATCATAAGAACGCGACCATGAATTCCTACCGTTGTAAAACTATCAGCTACATTATTGGATGAACCATTACTAATTATGTAAGAAGTATCAGTTACTAAATCATTACCAAATCACTACTTACTTGTAGTGTTTATCATTGTTTGCTCATGACTTACTTAAGTTCCTGCATGTCACCTGCAACAGTCACCTGAAAATTTGGCGTCAACCCAAATGGGAATACAGTTCAGTTCAGCAAGCGAGTGCTCAGATACTCATCACCAAGAAGTGATCATTATCATCCTAATCAACCATCAGTTCAACCAAACCAAAAAAACTTCTAGTGTTTGGCGATCATCATCATCATCATCATCATCATCATCATCATCATCATCATCTTCATCATCATCATCATCATCATCATCATCATCATCATCATCATCAATCAATAACATCAACCATCAAAAGGATCTACCCACCATCCACCAACCCATCCTCCAACCGTCCTCCCCTCACCGCTCCAAGCGTCTCCAAGCGCTGTAGCAACGCTTCGGCGCTGGGCCGCTGCCGCAGGTCCCGCGTGAGCAGCGACTGCACGGCCTCACCGGCGAAGCTGGGAAGCTGAGAAGCACCAGCAGCTGTGGTTCTAAGGGGAACATCCATTGGGAAAACCAAGCTGTTAATATGGTGGTTTCTTAAGCCATGGGGGTACCCCCCAATCATCCATTAGTAGTCATTTCTAGTAATAAACCCACCATTTTTGGGGTACCCTCATTTTGAGAAACACCCATATGAACCGTGGTTATAAGGGGGGAAAACTAGCATTAACCATGTGTTTTGAGGGAAGCATCAATGGTGAATGCTAGTTGATGATGATTATAACAAATGGTTGGTGGTTATAATGCAGAAAAACGGATGGTTATACTGGAAAATTTAAAGGTAAATGCTAGTTGATGATGGTTGGTGACGCTTGATGATGGTTGGGAATTGCCATCGGGAACACTCACCGGCTGATTTTAAGGGTGTACGGTAACGGGTATATCAATTGAATAGTTATAACCATTTAATCAGAACAATCAACAGAAAAATAAGTGGTTGTACTGGTTGAGGATGGTTGGTGATGGTGATTTTGATTCTGATAGTGGGTTGATATCTGCTGATCAATGATAGATGGCCAGTGTCTAATTGCCATCTCCCTGACCGTTTCTAACCATGAACCAACTACCAAATAATGGCTGGGAACCACTACCACTCATCCACCACTACTCATTATTTAGCAACCACTAATATGACCCACTATAAACATTGTCATCACCATGACTATAGCCTGTATCAAATTACCACCTTTAGATAACCATCAATAGTCACTTGCCAGCCACTAGCTTACTCAACTATCCTTCAATTCTATGGAATAATAACCAGCATTCACCAGCTTCTCAAGCATCATTAATGAACTTACAATCACTTCAGCATCGTGAACCATGTAAAAACAACGCTACTCAGCCACCATCAACCATTATTGATTCAACATAAGTTCGAACCATGATCAACCAACTCATGAACCATCATCCACCAGCAACCAACCAACCACCTCCTCCTACCCACCCCAACCCCCATCCCCCACCATCATTGGCTCGCCATGCTTCAACCCACCCACCCCTGCAGCCTTCCCTGACCCAACCCACCGCAGCCTCCGACAGCTCTACACCGCGGAAGGCCGGCAGCGGCGCATAGCGTCCACCGAGCACCTGCGAAATGATGTCCTGGGCGCAGGGCGAGCAACAGGAACTGTGGGGAGACATGGCTTTGTTCACATGGGGAGATCGGGGAGGGATAACCATAATGGATTCAGAATGGAGATCATGAATCACCGCTATTAATGGGGAATAATAATATTAGTAGGGATAACCATAATGGAGGTTGTTAAGGAACATTAATCAACCATAATGGAAATTGTCAATGCAGATTATAACTACCATTAATGGGAGATTCTTAATCATAATGGAGATTATTAATGATTTGGTTGTTCACAGTAGATTCATAGTGGAGATTCCCCACAGTTGATTTTGGATCATTTGTTGATCAACTCATAATCTAGGGAGATTCAGAATGGAGATTGTTGATGACCGCTATTAATGGGGAATAATAATCGTTGTGTTCATGATTATGATGATAATCAATAGTGATTCAATGGTGATTAGTGACTTTTGGTAGGCATACCTGATTGACCTATTAATAGGGACCATAATTACCAGAGTAGCGGATATGGATACTTCAGGATCAGTGATGATGATAGCGCTTAGTAGGGATCACAATGGTGATTAATTGGTGACTTTCGGTAGGGATAACTGATGGTCAATAGGGGTAACAGTGCTCCTGAGAGCATTGTAACCATCTGGGACTAACCAGTTGATACAAACATGAACAAAAGTGCCTGCACTGGCAATCGGTCATTTGGCTGACGCTGGGTGTTGCCAACCAGTTTGTAAAACAAAGTTCGTTCGTTCTCAACAAACTAGTTGACAATGGTTAAGTGGACAATACTGGTTGAACATCTTGACGGACAACTGAAAATGGCCTGACCGAAGGCAATGATCACCGCAGCTGATAGGAAATGAAACTATGCTATTAACTCCAGAGGAATGGACAATACCCACGGCAGTTTGGGTTGACAAACTGTAAACTCAAAACAGAAACGGGGCTTGATGATCCATCATGTCACACACCCAACTTCTGGGCCAACCAGGAGTCGACTCCCACAGCTTTTCGTCACACCCCAAGGCAGTGGTCACCTCCCCCGTGGATCTGCCGGTCCTGTAGGTTGTTGCCCTTGAAAGGGAGCTCCAAACTCACCAGTTCGTACAAGACCACCCCCAGGGACCACAGGTCTGTGCTCTCCGTATAGGGGCGTCCTGGTGGCTTCCCGTGAGGTCGGGGGTGGCATCTCCAACCCGGCTATGGGTTCCGGCTATGCATTGTTCATCCGGAAAACCATGCATGAGATCTCTAGCCAATTCAACCATAGATGATCTTGACTGGCTAAATGCCTATCATATGTTGTTTGTCTATCTTGCTGTGACTGATGGACTAATGATTCTTTGTGGTTTTCTGGCTCTGCACTTTCTGATAATTCATCCCTGGTTCTGAATCACGCCATTGGATTTCAGACCTACAACAAATCGTTGCTCGGACCACAGTGACAGGTACGATGGATGACTACAAAGTGGTACCCTTTAGCAACTACGAATTTGACAATTAGGATTCAACTTGACTTACCAGTATATAGTTGCATTTGCCATCAAAGTCGTCTAGCTCCCTCCGATCCCATACTCAGGTATCCACACCTATGTACAAATTTCTTGTCGTTGATGATTGCTGTCCCTATTGTGAGCCAATCTTGACCAGCTTGTTACCCAGCATTCACCAAGAAACAAATATGCCACTGTGCACCTTTCCGAAAGCATCATCAAGTGTAGAAAATGCAGTGGTCACTACCAAAAGTCTAAAGTGGCTAAGAATGCTTACTTACGCATAGTCAATAAGGGTTGATAGTGGTGAATAATGGCTTTTGATGGCTAATGGTAGCTAGTAATTGCTCATGATTGTTCCTAATGATCAGTTTAATTCACGATGGTAGCATGAGGTCAATGATGGTCAATGACGGTTCATGGTGGACAACAATGGTTCGGTACTCTAAAGGTGTTTATCATGCTGAATCGTTTCCATCGTTTCAATAAGGATCTATGGTTGATGACCAACAGCAATCGTGAACGCTTGCAGTCAAGACTCAACGATTCTTCACAATGGCATATCATGGATAATGTCTGTCAATGATGGCTCACAACTCTTCATGATGCTTCATGATGCTTACTGTAGTTACTTAGCGATGCTTAGTGACGGTTGATGATGGTTAATCGCTGAAGATGGCCAGCGCCAGGGGCTCAGAGCAGCTCAATCCATCTTGATCAATCAAGGCCTTTTTTTTGCCGATAATGTTTGATGATAGTCAAGTCAAAAGTAACCCAAGAGGGTACATGACGACTCATAGTGTCTTGTACTGATAGAAATTGACCCAGAATACTTAATGATGGAATGTACTGGTGGAAATTGACCCACGTGGTTGGTGAAGGCCGATCAATTCCACCAGTATGTGGTCAATACTTGCCGATAATGTACTGGTTGGTGAAGTTACATGATGCTTAGTCTTAGTCACATACCGTCAATGAGAGAATAACAGACCAGAATCAACACGAACCCATAAAAATAAGTTTCTGTTGGGGTGATCGAGTGGCTTACAATTACCCGGCTGACGGTTTAACGCACCTGTGACACAAACATGGTGTTTTCCCCTTCTGGGCTAAGTGGGTTTATGAATTTACAACTATGATTAAATGGCCTATCAACACCTGTTCACCAACTTATTAGGACTTAGGGGCATCAAAACCTATCATTTTAAGGATCAACAGTAGTGAACTGTCCATCTTTGCTCTTGACAAACGCATCGGCTCTCCTTCGATCAACTCCGGCGAGAGGTACAGGGGAGTGCCATAGAAGGACTGAAGTTGCCTTGACGAAAAGCGCGTGGAGTCGATCAATACTTTGCTATCTATGGCTTGTTATCAATGGGTTGTTAAGTTATCACTGCTGTCTTAGCAATGTTTGTTGATAAATGCTTTGCTAGTATGGATTGGTATAAATTGTTGGTTGTCATTGGCTTGTTATCACTAGTTGGTTTTAGCCATATCATACCATATCCTGTTTTCATTGAATCATCAACGTTCACCAAATGGTCTTGTTCTTGATCCTTGGTATCAAACCAAAGGAGCTGATCCATGGCCATTTCTTGGTTGGCGACCGCGCTTGGCCCCTGACCAATGCTAGGTGAGACTCAACATAGCTGGGGTGATTTGCGACCCAGTCAAGTGTGAACTGGCCCAGCTGCTCACTAACAATCCGTTGTTGGGCAAAAATCAACATGATGGTTGCTCAAGCCATAGAGGACCTCGAAAGCTATGCTTGGTTTATTACTGTAAACGTCTAATATTGGATGAATTGGAGGTAGCCCTAGCTTTTGAGACACACCCACACAGCTGGTCCGATTGTCAACTGATAGTGATCCAATCACACTTTCCTTTCCGCGGTGTTTTGTTACCCAGCTACTCACCTAGCGAATTGGCAACCATGACCTATGGTTATACAACTGGCTATTAACCAACTGAACTAGCCACTCACCTATGGTCATATCTTGGTCCTTCACCACTACCATTGCTAGGGGTGATCCGCTCAAGCCGCGGTGCATGGTGTGCTCGGACATCTGTCGGCTCACGCCGAAATCCCCGAGCTTGATGACGCCCTGATCGTTGTCCTTGGGCGCCAGTGGCTGTTGAAGTGGGTGCAGGTGAATATGGGTCAATATTAACCAACCAACTAGTAGGGGATTTCCACCAACAACAATAGGGAAAACAATGGTTAATAATGGGGGAACCAGGGGTACAGGGTTTTGACCCACTGCCATATGTAGATATTTATGTAGACATATGCTTCGAAGTCATCTGAAGTCATGTGAAAGATTGTAAAATCATAAATGTGTCTCTCGATGTGCATCTGTGTGCTGATGGTGTGGTATGAGCCAAGAGTTGTTATCCCCACTGTTGTTAAACATTATTCTTGGTTCTTTACCATCATTAACCATCACGATCACAATTGACCTTTATCAACACTATGATTGTCAGTCGTTGACCATCTTAATCCTTCGAAACCATCAACCATCATTAACCATCACATGGCAGTGGGTCAAAATCCCGTACCCCTGGTTCCCCCATCATTAGCCATTGTTTTCCCTATGATTTGGTTGGTTATTATCCCCCAGTATTGTTGGTTAATATTGACCCATAGCCACATCACTAAACAACTTGATATTCACCTTCTCCAGCTGCCTCACCACGGTTGCCCCTAGCGGTAGCCCAGACACTTCACATCCCGGTGCACGATGCCACGCGCATGGATGTGGCGTAGACCCAGCAAGACTTGGGCCAAGATGCCCCACACCTGGTGGTGAGAACTAGAGAAATGCTGGTGAGGATACAAATACCAAGGATAGAGAAATTTCGGTACCATTTCTCTAGTGAGTACCACTAGGATATGGCTATGTGCCAAAATAGTGGTACCGCAAAAACCATTGATTTATCATAGATTTCCATTATAGATGGCCATATTGGAGGGTTCAAAATTCTGGCACATACCCATATCGTTGCCTCTGGAGAGATATCGGTTGCTAATACTGGGAAATCCTCCGCTACTCTAGAGATATACCTATAGTAAATACCATAGGTAATGGATTCCTCCTCGAATGATTACTATTGTAGAATGATAGGTAGTCATCTATAGGGACATCCATTGATGGATAAGTATGACAACTATGGAATTCATAATTAATGATGATATTCTATCAACTATATTAGTGATTACCTAGATAGTAAGAATGGTGCGGATGATAATTATAGGGGTAACTATCATGGTGGTGCTGGTGGTAATTATCTGTAGCATCTACAGTGATTATCGATGGCAATGGTGGTAACGGTACCCAAAGATCATAACTATGACTATATGACTATATCACAATCATTGTCTACAGAGTAACAAAGCAATGATCTTATATACTCACTCTAAAGGATAACTATAGCGACCTATAACAAGTATGGTGATATAGAAAACAGTAGTGATAACTGTAGCCATGGATAAATCATCTTGTATAGTCTCTAGTTAAACTATGATAGCAATAGTAATGAGTATAACCATAGACGATGATTGTGATCCATAAGATTTCCCGAGAGATGGTGGACCTTGGCCCTTATGAAGCTGGTTGATGGTGACTGGCGGTTAGTACCCCCTTAAGCTGCACCCCTTAGTGTTTGAGGGTGCACCACCCTGAGAGGTCACCTACCACACCCAGTAGCAGGTGGTGAAGCGACTCCGTACCTCATCGTTGCCGAAGTGTTTTCCCAGGCGCTTCCGGTTCCTTGGGAGCCAATGCCAGGGCTGTTGCTTGGGGATGCTTGGGGATGGCTGATGGATGGGATGAGAACCAACGATAATGGGGAAACAACGGACAATGAGATAATGATGGCTGATGATGTGGGATGATAATCGACTAGGGGAAACAAGGGGCAATGATATTCGATGCTTGATGATAGAGGTTAATACCAAGAATAAACAATAATTAATGGTGGTGTTGCGTTGTATCCAAGCATTCATAAGGTTTTGAAGGTGGGGTTTGTGAGCAGCAACAAAGAGATAGTGGCCAACTATGAAAACTTATAGAACCGAAAACGATGAGCACACGAACTACTTGATAGCAACCAAAATCAATTGATAAGGAACATAGTGCTTGAGTTCATGAGTTGTAGCCAATTACCACAAGGAATGATGGCCAATGACCATTCATGACGGATGATGATTGCTTGCACTTGGATTCGCATAGGGGACTCCCCAAATCATCCACGATTATATAACTTATATAACCATTTATAGAAGTAAACCAAGATCTGTTTGCCGAGTTTCTTCATTAAAGAATTATGCGGAAAGTTGCCATGCGCGGCAGGGTTGGCTTCTGGGATGACCAGCGGTCGCTCTGGCAACTTGTGAGGCCCAGCGTCAGCAACTCTGTTTGGAGCTTGCCCGGGTGGTGCAAGGAATATATCACACTCAACCTAAAACGACATCTAACCAACGTAGTCGCCAATGAATGTTATATAATTGTTCTTAATAATTACCATTGTTCACCATGATTGGTTATAGTTAATCAAAATCATTATCATCACCACCACTTTTCATCTTTTTGAAACACGGGTGGGTGTTTCGCAAAATAGAGAACACCCAAATCATCGAAGTTATTGATCATTTAAAATTCTTGATCATTTATAGCAATCAAGCAACCATTTTGGGGGTCCCCTATGGCTTGAGAAACCACCATATATCCACAACATCATAACCAACATCTAGCAGCATCATTGTCCGACCGATGATCCAACCAGTCCAACTATTGAAATGGTCACCTAACTATTTCTTGGATGATCGGTTGTGACCCATAGCCATATCCATCTATAGTTGTTGCAGCCCTATTGTTGCTTCTTAGCCTCTATTATTAACCAATATGGCAGCTGGTCAAACCCCCGTACCCCTGGTTCTCCCATCATTAACCATTGTTTTCCTTATTATTAGTTGGTGAGTATCCCCTATTATTGGTTGGTTAACATTGACCCATAGCCTTATGAATGGAGTTGTAGCCCTCATAAGAAACTTATAAGACTCATAAGATACTATAATATGAACAGACTTATGGATTTATAACAACTCTATTTAAAACCCTGGTAAAAATACAAAAACCCTTGAATTATGGAGTTTAGTTATAGTACTACTGTTGCTTCTTAGCCAACTAAGATACTATGGGCTAAAAAATGTATACTCATATAATTAATAAAGCAACCAATTCTTTATAATTAACTACATATAATTACTAGTTAATACTATGGTGGCATGAAACCAAACTGTAAAACCCACATAAAACACCACCGAGCGCCATGACGGCACACGACTCGACCAAGGCTCTGCAGCTCGCTATGGAGATCTCCCCGATTGGCGTATTCCAAAACCTAACAGCGGCAAGTGCCCACGGATCCAATGGTCAGAACGGGTGAATTGGCTGGTTGATAATGGCTATTTAATGGTTGTATGATGACTATACAAAAACAGAATTTGCTGGTTAATAATGGCTCTTTGCTGGTTAACCATGCTACAGTGCATAATGGCTATACAATTGACTATATAATGGCTATACCATGGCTAATTCAATGCTTGTATGATGGCGTGCTTGTAAGTTGTGCACTGGTTGTTTCATTAACAAATAGCAAGTAATGGTCAATTAGCTGGCTCATGGTTGATACTAGGGCTCATCGTTGATAATCGGTGATAATGACCAAGAATAGAGGATGTACCAGCTACATTTTTTTTGATGGGAACATCAGCATTGGAAAGCCTTGTCTTAACCATCAGTTTGAAAGATTTTCCTCTGAACCACTGCCAGGATCCAGTAATTGGAATTCCAACCCCAGCTACACCTGCGCAGTCATCGCCATTATCACTCGGACTAGCTACGAAATACAGGGTGAATTACAAGTTGTGTGGGTGTCTAACCGTGCTGACTACTAGTTTCACGAGGTTTAAGATGTAGTGGAGACAATCAATAACATCATGTCCACGTTGGCTGCCCCTGTCGAAACTATCAACAGCTGCCGAGTTATAGCATGGCTGGAATCATCCCAAGTAAATCAGCAGTTGTAGAAACTCGTTTGCCAAAGCAAATAAACAGAAGGTGTCATGCCAGCAGTTTTGTGTGACGCTGCTCTTGTATTTTCGGTGCTACCCGTAGAGATCCGAGTCTAATAGGGTGAATGACACTCTGGCAAGCTCACCTGGAAACGAAAAATTCACCATTTCCTTTAGCTTCCGGGTTGCCAAAGGCTATGATGGACGTGTTAAACTTGACAATCACAGGAATCAGCCGTGGAATCTTCCAGTCACTTCTCAAGCTCTGGCCAACGACTGCCATGGCGACCCCAAGCCGGCGCCGCCAACTGCTGGTGCTTGCGGTGGCCAAGCAGCAATGTACAGGGACTGCGAAGGATAGTCCCAGAAGTAGCCGTAGCATCTGATGATATTGGGATGACTCAATTTCTTCATCACCTGCCCCGTTGGAAGGCTTGGAGGTCGGGGAGGCGGTTGTCCAAGGGGGGGGGGGTGAACCGTTCAACTATCCCAAATACCAGGGAAATGATTATGACCACAAACGACATGATGAACAATGTCCATCCACACTGCGGAATGAAAATGCTCATGGCAGAATATGCAACACTCAACTATTGTTGACAATGACTGCGGTCAACCATGATGCATCTCCCTTGACAACAACACAACCACCAGCAAAAACCACAACAACCGTGTTCATTACTACAACCTTCATGACGTGGGTGTCGATGTTTGTCCGTGTCGGTGCGAGCACGCGCAAGAGCCGCGTGCCTCAAATTCGTTCAGCATATCCTTGGCCTTTCCGAGTTCAGGCACTTTTCCTTGGAAACTGGGCGCTCGTGACAGCCCGACACGACATCGCTATTGCGATGGCTCAAGAGAAAAATGGTTCAGAATAGAGAAACAATGAGAAACACATGACACATAAATAACAGTATGTACCATGGCCATCCGATGTCATCCGGTACTAATAGTTATTATATATTATAATCGAAAAAAATCAAAAAAACGTTTCCCAAACGTGTCCCTGCAAAAAATCTTGGACAAGGCAACTGCATTTCCCAAACATCTTGACAAAACATATGTTGCTGGGATGTTTATTGCTAATGACCGGACCATTTTTAGACCGGTGGTTTTGACCCATGCCCACAGCAGGGACTGCCAAATAGTTCATCCGTAAAGCCTTCATGTGAAAAAAACAACTTTGGGCACTGAGTTCCTTACGCGTCTTCCACTTTAACTATACCAGATTTCAAAAAACCGTCCATATGTGGAAATATGGAAAGGACATGGACTGACGCATGTCTACAGCAATCCAAACATTGGATTGAAATGGTTGGCATTGTGAATATCTTCATATACCATTCGTGGACCCAAAAACCGGTCCCACACTGAAAAGCATGAAAAAACATCAAAATGTCGAAACTAGCATAAACTTCATGCGTTGCAACATCCCAAAACGTGGAATTTGATCGTCCACATCCGCAGTTCAGGTCGGCAACCTTCCCATGTAGATATATTGGACTATTCCTGGTCTTCAGTCGCAAATTTCCAAAAAGACATGCAACACTGGCACTTGATGGGCCCCAAAAAGGGTAACACCTTGGATGTCTGCCGAGGATCGCTTCTTCAAAACCACTTCCGTCACGGAGGACGTCGGCGCTTTAATTTTCGCCAAGTGGACGGACCCAGCAGGGCTGGTGTGCAAATCTTTCACGATCTGGGCAGCTGTGAAGCATCGGCCGCTTATATGGCTATGGGTCAAGGCTTGAAGCAACCAATAATGGGGATCACCACCTACAATCATAGGGAAACCATGGTTAATGATAGGGGAACCAGGGGTACAGGGTTTTGACCCGCAACCATATTGAGGCCTTGGTTGCGTCTGTTGTGGCTAGCGTGCACGCATATGATGTGACGAGCCCACGTCAAGGCCTTGGTTTGTTTTGATGGTAGCTGCGGTGGGCCTGCCTGTGAACCGACCAACCACGCCATTGTGGGACCGCACCACGTGCATGGCAAGTGCCAATCAGAGCGGGAAAGGAAGCGCAGGAATGACAGGATGAAGATCGCGCACACACACACACACATTTGACATGGCGAGCAATGGCCGAAACCAAGAACATGAGGAAAGATTGCGCAAGACCAGAAGACACGAAAAAAACGAAGAGAAAAGAAGGCCAGGAAGAGGAGGAAAAGCGCCTGACCGAAAATCCAAGGAATCATACCAAACAAATGGAACAAAGGTGGGCAGCACAAATGCGCGCTAGGATAATTTCAAAAACTATAGGAAAGAGGCTGGTTCAAAACGACAAAATTCCGCCGCGAAACCCCTTGGAAAAATCGCCCTTGCAATAGCGAAGGGTCGCGCGCGCCGGGGCGCCCTGCCGGCGCGGATGCCGACGATGCTCCCGCAAGCCGCCCTTCGTCGGGCACCTTTGCCCTGAAAAAGGCCTCAACTCGCGCCTGCTATGTAGGCAGCTGCCATCATTTACCATTTCTGCGCAACCATAGCCTCAGACTGGAAATTGCTTGCCGTTTGAAGTTGTTCGTCCAGCTTCATTAGGAACATGTCGTACGTGCTTTCTCACAAAAAGTATCTTGCTCACATGTTCGGTTCAAGTCACTTACAAACATAGAAAGAATGGGTATGCTCAAAGATTTAGTGCTACAATCATGGTTTTTGAAAGTTTGGCTGGCTTGTCGTTTGTTGTACCGTGGATCACCTTAAGGTGGCATGGAGCCAAAGTGTGATCTGACCCTGATGGAGATCAAAGGCATCTTTGCTGGCAAACACCGGTCTCAACGGGTGGCGGTTCGAGGAAAAATGGCATATCTTAGAGGAAAGGTTCTAGCTCAAGAATACTTTCTTTCTCGACACAGCCGTCCTTTCTTGGTTCGTTTTTTTTGAACCCCTGATGGAGTGGGGTTCCATTGATTTACAGCATTTGGGAAATTCCAATGGAGTGTGTCTCCCTCGGCTGACACTTGCGTTTTCTTGAATTGAGCCCGGTGCATGGCTCCAAGGAAGATGTGATAACATGGAGAAGTGATTAATGAAAAACTAATCACTTCATTCACAGACTGGTTAGTGGTTTCAACCACTATGAAAAAGACTATTCAACCAACCATGTGGTAATACTGGGGAAATAAAGACTGTTTAAAAACCACCAACCAGTGGTTGTTCAACCATGATTGATGGCCATCACCCCCTATTATCAATCGTTCTAAGCCATTATGAATCATGTTAAGCATCATGAAGCATCATGAACCAATATTGATTAATGGATATAACCTCTATGTGTACACCACCAGCCATGAGATATCGGCAACCACCAAGCTGTGACTTGCCCGGCGGATGATGGTACAACTGGGATCATTGTGAATTGTGTTTTTTCCACTTCCAGGTTAGTTGGCCGGAGAGTATATTGAAGCGGGAAATCACATTCCCGAAAAAAATCTGAGGAAATGACACATCAGTGAGATGGGGCAAGGGTCTCTAAACAAACTCTGGAATGCGCGAGAACAAATGCGTGTCAAGTAGCACTGATTGTTTTGTCCTTTTCGAAAGACTAGTCTTAATCAGGGAGCTTCTATTTCTCTAAAAACCGGAGACCGCGGTTTCGAGCGCACTTGCATTAGAAAGCAGCTCATTGAAAACTGTTTAACCCCTGTTATCAACCATTATTGGATATAAAAATAGGTTTTTGCATATGTCAGCTGCACACTTGCAGCTCTGACTGAATCTGAAATGAACTGCTTCAGTTCCGATCTCAGCTTCGAGCTTCTACTGCTCTGGACTTACATTACCCTTCTCAGCAGTTCATCGTGTTACACAATTTTGCAGAGCCAGCTTTAAATTTATGGATTACATGGTGAGCTAACCCCTGCGTGGTCACCAAAAAGTCTTAAACCAAGAAAATACTGATGATAGCAAGTATATTAGGGATATCCCATCTTATGAAGACTAGTCTTTCAACAGTTTCAAACAGAAAATCAATTAATAAGTCTTTCTATTGAAACAGTTCTTTAATCTTTGTTCTGTTTTGAAAGTAACAGTTTCTTGAGCAAAGACCTAGAGACCTGTCGAAGTCCGACTGATCAATGTTCCGATCCTTTGCTGGTTGGTTTCACAGTGGGAGAGCAGCGGCTCTTGGGAACCAATGCCGTGTTCCTGCGCCTGCAGATACCCTGCGTAGGTTTTTGAGCTAAAGAATGCTGGGATTGGTTTGGTTGAGATTTGTAGAGATTTCTTCAGATTTGCAAAGTCATACTCTTTAGAATCTCTAAACAAATCTCCAATGATGGTTTTAAGCCTGTCAGAGATTTGTTGAGAATTTGTTCAGAGATTACACATGTAAAACAGTGATGGAGTCTTGCATCTTACTGGAGATAGCCATCTCCCAAAACTGTTTGACATTTGCGTACACCATCGCTGCCAAGCGTTTCAGGATTGGCAACTAGGGAGATGAATATGTCCATAGCTCCCATTTCGGGGGATACCAAGAAGCTCCACATGTACGGGTACCCTATGCTTCCGGCTATTATTATATAGGTATTGTACCTATTATAACAGTGGCAGAAACCAGCAACTGGCTATAACAACAATAATGACTGGAAGTTACTGCAGTAGGTAACTACCTTTCTAATAGGTAACCAACCCTAAACGACAATGGTAGAAACAGCTCGTCACCTATTGCATAGGTAACTGGAAGCATAGGAACATGTATACTTTGTGTCCTTGCAAATTGGGCGAGATACCACCATAGGTATGTACAAAATAGGTATATGTACCGGTAGATGTGAACATCTACATGCAAACATATGCAAACATCTGATCTCTGTATTCGGGGGTCTATCAGTACAATTAGATGATGATACACTTCTCTATCTATTTTGGAATTGCTAATGCAGAACAACCATGCAATCTGGAACAAAGAAAGGATACTTACAAAGCCCTTATAATGTGGCTTATTGTCCTCAGTGAAACCTAGCCATGGAAAACTGGAATTCATCGGGACACACTTGTCGGGGGGTATCTACCTGAGGATACATACCTGCAGAATTCATACCTCCAAGTTATCTCAAATGCATCCAAATACCTGCATTTTGTCTTTGATCCGAAAACGCGTGGGCATATGGCACACTCTCTGTAGACCCAACCTCAACCAACCTTGCCTTTTCAACCAACGAACATTCACATTTCATGGTTGACCAAATGTCAACCAAGATGAACCAACCAACTTCAACCATCATCAACCTCAACCAACCACAACCTCAACCTCAACCAACCACCAACCCAACCATCATCCACCAATCCGCAATGGCCCAAGCGCCACGTCCCCGGGGCGGCCCCGCAACGGCGGCGCGTCGCCGCGACGCGTCGCCGCGCCTGGAACTGGTTGGGGCGGCTGAAGTCGCCCACGCTGCAGGGCCTGCCCTGCAACTTCTCCTCGGCCTGGAGCCGGAACAAGGAAGACCTGCAAGTTAATCAGGAGTCAGTGATGGTTGATAGCAGGCAATGGTTAATGTTGATGTTAATGTTAATTAATGCTAATATGGCTTCAAACATATATGTTTGAAGATATGGTTGATGTTATGGTTAATAATGATATGTACTGGCTAATAATGCTTAAGGAATGGTGAATAATCATGGTGAATATAATTTATATCTATAGTAATAGATCAACCAGTAATGGAATAATGGTATGTACTAGCTAATGGAATGATCAACCATTATATGGAATGATATGGATAATCAGGTTAACAAATGGTTAATAATGGTTCCCAGGTCCATCATAATAGATAGTAGTTAACAGTAGTTAATCAAACTAACAACTGATAGTATAATTATCCATTATCCACAACTATAGTTATTATAGTATCATAAGTTGAGATAGTTGTTAATATAGTTGTAGTTGTTAATCATCCATGATTATTCATGGAAAACCTTAACCATCATTATTATAAACCATCATGCATTATTAGTTGATCATTATTATTAGGTACGGTACTGGTTCTTTTAATGGATAATGGTGAATAGTTGTTAATAAACAGTTGAAGTACAATAGACCTAATGGGGAATCATGGAGTCCCTAGTGGTTGATAGCAGGGGAACAAATGGTTAATAATTGTTAAGGAATGGTCAATAATGGTACGGTATGTACTGGCTAATAGTGGTGATAGTGGTTACCAATAGTTGAATAATAGTTTTCGACAAAGGATTAAAGGTGAATGATAAGGGTTATTTATGGTGAATATATTTATGGTAATAAGTTGTTAATATAGTTGTAGTTGCCAACAGGTCTTAACCTTATTGATTATTATTAACAACTTGCTAATAACTATCATCAACAAAGGATTAAAGGTAAATGATAAGGGTTATTCACATAAGTTGTTAATATAGTTGTAGTTTTCAAGAATGGTTATTAATATTAAGAGGCCTTATTATTTCACAGTTATAATGTTGAAGTGATTCCTTAATGTAATAAGGTGTAATGGCTAATAATGGTTGAATAATACATGGTTCGAATCAGCCTGTGGTTCATACCCTGCTTCCCTCTTACCCAGTTGATGATGGTTAACCATGAGCCATGGTTCGAATCAACCCTACTTATCAACCCTCTCGGGTATAGAATGAACCCAAATAATCAACCATAGTCAGAATGACTGAAAATCGACCCGATTTAATCCTATTAAGATCATAAACCCATAAAATAAAATGGCACCATTTTGTTCAGATCATAATTATTTGCTGTTTGTAGAATTATGATCTAGATGTTTCATGGCACCGTGGTTATATGATCCTATAATGGTTCTAGAACCCCCATAGACCACAGCGCCATGGCGCCCCCATCCATCCCACCACGGCCTTCGTCATCTCGCGCATCGCCATGGCGTTGTTGAACCGCGGCGACGGTGCGCCGGTGCGCCATACGGATGTTGCCCCAACGAGCGCGTTTTGGGGGTGGAGCCACAGCCCCGGGGGAGGATGGGATGCTTCATGGGGCTGGATGGTTGTTGTGGATGGTGGTTATGGATGGTGCTTAAGATGAATGGTTAATGAATGGATGATGGTGGTTAATGGATGATGGCTTATGGTGGTTAATGACTGGTTGGTACTTGGGTGATGGTTCATGGTGGTTACCAAGCGTTGCATGGTGATTGCTAAATGCTCTATCGATCAGCCGGATGATTACCAGCCCTCAAACGCGCTGCTGAAGACGAACTAATTAAATGTAGCCGTTGATCATGGTGCGCGGTTGGTTCGTGGTTTGAATTTCTACAAGATATTGGCTAGAATGACTGAGGCCAAAAGGCTAACTTCATGTAGGTTAAGGTTGATCTCTATTAGATGTACATGGTTCATCTCTAATGGTTGGTTCATCCTTACCATGGTCGATTTGGTTGCTTCATCTTAAGCTCCGAGCCGTAGTTACACAAGGGCATTCGGCAGCGGTGCGCTTGCGTTCGTAACTGGTGGGTAACTGGTGAATTAGATTGGGAGAATGGTTGATAATAGGGGATTGTCAGGGTTAATAGTGGGAGATCATTGTGATTACAGTAATAACAGGGGATACTATGTAATAAACAACAAAAATTGGGCATAACCAAGTGGGTCATAACCAACAATATACTGGTTCATTATGGTCAATAAGGGCTAATGATCAACAATAAGGGCTAATAATCAACAATAATGGTTATACAACAACTATGGCAGGTGGTTACATGGGTCTCAAAAAAGGGGAAACCCAAAGTGACTGATGGATTATTACTAGGCTTAATCAGGTTGATGATTTAGGGGTATAGCAATTGTAAGAAACTACCATGTGTTACCTGTTCGCATCGATTGGAAAATATGAATGGAATCTTTATACAATATGGTTGCCAGGTCAAAACCCTGTACCCTGTACCCCTAGTGAACGTCAGAACAGCTGAGGAATGAAGATTCATTACGTCAATTGTGATACAATAGGTTTGAACCCATACCCATGATAGTACATGCATGGATCACACTAGGAGATCTTTGAGATATTGGCATACTGGTCGCACAAGTGGTATTCCCAATTTACTATGGTGAATAATGGCTTGGAAGCGTTTCTGACAACCAAGCCCAGCTAATCACCAGGGATGCATCTGCCACCAAATCTGAGTCAATTAAATGGCTGTGGGTCAAGACCCTTACCCCAGGTTCCCCCATCATTGACCATGTTTTTTTTCCCGCTATTGTTGGTGAACTTATCCCCCATGAAATTATTGGTGAATATGGACCCAGCTTAAATTCCAACAACTTGGTTCTGGCTTGGTTCTAGCAGTTGGTTGGTAGTTCAAGGGAGATGGGATGATAGCTACTACTTTCTAAGAGGGCATGCACATCTGCCCAAAGACGAGCTGATAGACCCCGAAGAATCCAGCTCACCATGTAGATTGGATCACCACCCAGCGAAAACATGCAAAAACTGGGTGCCCTGATCATCAACCATGCACCTAATGATCCCTGGTTCATCAGCAACGAAGCAGTTTCAGTAAACCCTTGCGTTCACATGGTGCATCTCCATGTGTCATCTCCCGCGAATCAAGAACCCACAAATGCCTAGGTGAAGACCTAGGTTTCATGAAGATCCACATGGGGGTTTCTGGGAATAGGGGACCTCCCAAAACCGCTGGTTTCTTCCTAGAAATGGTTAAACCTGGATGATTTGTGGCTACCCCTATTTTGAGAAACCACCGCATGGGTAACCCCTCCATATTTGATGGTGGGCCACCACGGGCCATCATGAACCACGAGACTCAGGACTACATTACAAGATTAATTATATCACATGCGATGAAGCATCATAGTATCATCATGAACAATGAATGGGGTACATATGGGATATCATATAAGCTATTATCCCCTATGATCATACTATATGCACACAGAACCATTAGCTGCTGGGTGTACCATAATGATGGCTTCTTGTATGTGATACTTCTTGTATGTGATACTCCAAGCAGTATTGCTGTATTGCTGGCATCCACTGTTGAGTAAACAAAATTAAACATCATCAAGTATGAATCAGCCATTTTGAGACCACTTTTTCACCATGATTTACCTAGTATTCAATGTATTCTTGGTCAACAAATCCCCCATCAACCATCAACAACAGCTGGATCGACCATCGACAAATCATCAGAAGCAGTGAAGCAGTTTCTGCAAGGTCGAGTTCCCCAACGATCGCGCGCGATGTCCACGAAGAAACCCGGTTCGCACTTCAAACACCTGCGACGCTGCGTTACGAAACAGCCAAGATGATGTGGGTGCAATGTGGACTCTGGTGGCTTGAAGCCGACCACAATGGTTTGGTGGAGCAGTTGTTAGACTTGCTTGCCACTGGTTCATAATGCTTAGTGATGGCAGATAACGCTTCACAATGGTGCATGATGATACAATAATATCAATGGCCCCCAAGTCATCCAATATTGATCACGTATAGTAATAAACCAACCATTTTTAGGGTCCTCTATGGCTTGAGAAACTGCCAAATGATACAACAAACACCATTGAGTTGTTCATCATTTCCACTACCTCTGCGAGTTGCTGAAAATCACTTTGAGCATTTCTCACAGGCTGGTGTAGCATCCAACAATAAGGGCTTGTTACAGGATTGGCACCCATCATCAACCATTAATAAGGGCGAAACTTAGTCATCTATTTGTGGAATGTGGCTGGATAATTGCTGGATATCTGCCATGGTCGTTTTCAGTATCCTTCACTTTGGGTCACAGATTCTCAGACAAGCTTCGCTGTTTCATGGCCGATATGATCCTATGAAATAAATTGGATCCCATTGTTCAGTAGCATCAAGCCTAGCGGCGATACCTATTTGTTGTTGCCTATTGTTGCTCATTCAGCCAGCTAGGTTTAGTCAGCTTATTCACCATTAACCATTCTAAAGTGCTCTCAACTATCTAATAACAAGCATGTTGTCGGGTATTGGCTAATTACAAGCCATCATAGCCACTTCAATCATCGTAACGGTTGGTTGTATCTTGTTGCTTGTATGCACATGCTGCTAATTTGGTGGTTTCTCAAAATATGGGTACCCCCAAATCATCCAATAGTAATCATTATTAGTAATAAACCAACCATTTTGGGGGGTCCCCTATGGCTTGAGAAACACCCATTCGTACCATAAAACCACAGGCTTACTAACCACCGTTACAACGGTGGGGACCCCGTGCAGCAGCTGCGCGGCGGCCTGCGTTGAGGCACCACTTCGCACTCCACGCAGCGAGGGTCCACGATGATGGAGCAGTCAGGCACGGTGCACTGCGCAGCGTTGGAAGAATTGTAGGCGCCTCGGGGGGGTGCGACTCGGTGGGTCGGTGGGCGGGTGGGTTGGTAAGTTTTAGTAAGGTTGGTTAGTAAGCCTTAATAGGCAACAATCGTAGGGATATACCATCTATAACTGGTTGGTTGGTTGGTTTGGTTTGGTTGGTTGCTTTGGTTTGGTTGGGTCATAGCCAGTGATGAACATCACAAATCAGCGAGGGCAGGGATTTTCATGATTATGTCCTGATTGGGTGGTTGATGGGGTGATCACCACCGTAGAATGACTGTGAATAATGAAGAGGGATCAACCAACGCTCCGGACCCCTCTGGACGAGCGCCCGCCTTGTTTTTTTTCCTAGTGCCACAGCCATGCGTTGACCAATAGCTGTTTCCCACTACATGTCGTTGTGTGATCGCATCTACAATGGAACAATTGGTGGAATCTAGGCATGGTCATCAACCTTTCATGGATGTAGATGCGTACCAATTGTCATATGTTGCAAACCAAGTTAGCCAATCATGAACCAATCAATAATCACACAGTGGTGTTCGCTATCATTAGTAGGTGGTCCTAGCAGAGAAGATCCCTGGAATCATCTGCGTTTGCTTAAATCAGTCTGTTGTTTTCTGCAAACCTCTGGTTACCAAGCAGTGTCCGTAGTGTACTAATCAAAAATCTTGATAAACAATAAACAAACAGTCAAGCTTTTGACATATGGGACCATCCATACATTCGTGGAAACCAGATACACACAACCCATGTGGATATAAACCAAAGAGTACTTGGATACTGGTTTAAAGGTCTTCATACTGGTGGGCAAAGAATTAAACCAACACATTGTCAACCAACATCAGATCATCAACTTCCCATGTGCTTCGAACCTAGTGGAACAATTGTCAAGTCAACATCAAACCTGGGGATTTGAACCACTACAGACTATTTGATGGCTCCGGACCCTCAAACATGGTGCATGAACACAGAAGTCTGAACGTGACCATGATGCGTGACAACGAACGTCAACATGCCCCACCCAACCCCATCCCCCAGACCCTAACCCACAACGAAGCAGTCAGACATGGTGCATGAACACAGAAGTCTGAACGTGACCATGATGCGTGGCAACGAACGTCAACATGCCCCACCCAACCCCATCCCCCAGACCCAAACACGCGACGTCTACGAAACCCTGCGGGCAGTGTGGTCAAATGCACATAAACGCGCTGTTACAAGCAGAATTACACGCGCAAAAACGCTCGTCCAGAGGGGTCCGGAGCCACCAACAACAACATGGGTGCACAATCTCAGTATAGGAACTAGAGGGATGCAATAACACCATTGCCGAGTTGGTTGGTTGGCTTTGGTGGGCAAATCAACCAGCGATAATGCTGATGGTTGAGAGTGCGTGACAATGGTTGGTTGACCATGCTGACCGAATCATGGCCGATGATCTGATGGGACAATTGACCCCAGCAATCAAAGGGCTTTTTCAGATCGATTTTCCCATCAATAGTGATGCTACGGCTACTGCTGCCACTGCTATTACTACTACAAAAAAAGGCGTGTTGCTAATCACGGTCGAGTTGAAGAAATTGCAACAAAACCACGAGGCAGTTAGGCTGACTGCAGATATTACTTCTGGAGCGCAGATATTCTCCGGATGACTGGGCACTATGTAGATCTCCCATGAAACTCTTCTCTTATTTTGCCTGGGCCTCCCCAGGGGAGCTGTAGCCAGGTGGCGAGTCAACATCTCAGACATTGACTCGTCCACTGACAAAGTTGAGATGTTACCAACTTGTCTTGGTTGGTCCTTGGCATTGACAACCATCCCCATTTAAGTCGCCAGCTTCATCAGCCACCCACCCACCCAACCACCCAACCAACCCACTAACCAACCAACAAAACAGGAACACACAACTTGCTCCCATGACCCCGACCCATGCCACCCAGGAACGGTCCCAGAAGGACAGGAAGGAGATTCGGGAGTCAGCCTCAATCCACTGGGTGTTGGGCACTGCCTATGCCACATGTCACCCATCGGGAAAATCTACATTGGAAACCCCAATGGTTATAGCTAGGTTGGTTGGAAGGCCCTTGTAAACATCTAAATCATCTAATTTCATGGATTTATTTATAGCAAAAAAAGATGGTTCTCACTGGGTTTCCGGAATTGCTTTTCACAGCGACCAATCAAGTGATTTGGTGATGTGCATAGTGACACGTGCTGTCATCATGCCCGGGAAGCGGGCTGGTCTCGTCATGCCAAATGACCATGGACAAACATCAGCGCTTTGAGCGGTTTCCAAATGACTATAGTGATACCTTTATCGGTCAATGGATCTTCTGCAGGTCAGTACTGATTACTGATGATTCAGCAATCAGCATATTCTGCTGGTTCTACTCATCAATGCATATTCAACTGGTTGATATAAAATCAACTAATTAATAGATATTCTATGACATTCTACTGGTTCCTAGATGTTCTTTCTGGTCCATGATGTTGACATATATCAGAATGACAAACATCTCAGACTGGTTCAAAGCGGGGCCCCAAGTCACACAGTCACAAGTTGGTTCATAAGCCGTTTAACAAGCTAGTTATATCTCCCGTTTGCCTGGTGGCTACCTTAGTGAACTAACCTTTGTCAACAACGGCTGAGAACTGCTCCGTTGACCAACAAGCTTTGCATGACACAGCACGATCCTCCGCCACAAAGCTTTGGGCCCCATGGATCCGCATAAGGAATCGTGCAACATGATTCGTTGGTGAACATCACTAGGGTAAGCAGCAATTCAGTGGTAGGGACATACTTTGTTTGCTAACTGGCTCATGGTAACGCTTGTTTATGAATCACCATCAATTATCATTTACATTAGAGTCAGAAAATGCCAGAAGCAGTTACCGATGCTGAATAATCACTATTGATCGTTAATCGCCAATATTACCAGCTGAAACATGAATACCCACGGTTGACCACTACACATGGCCATCTATCTATAGATTGCTGTTGTTACTTGCGCTTGGTATTCCTTATCATCAAGCACTTTAATGAGTAGTTGCTATATCATTATTTAAATGTGACTATGACATCACTGATATCCCCCTATAGTTATCTCAAACGTAAAATGGCCAATCTTAACCTCTGATAACTAAGGTCACTGTGGTCACAGACCCCCAGCATCCCCCAGCCACCCCCCCCCCAGTCCGCGACGCACATCCCGTGGTCCCCCCACCTTGACGTAGCTCCCGGCCGTCTCCTGCGAAATGTCTTGACCTCGCGACCAAAACCTGGGAGTGGAAGGCGGTTCGGCTGGTGCTTTCCGAGGTGAGATGATAGTGTGATGATCGTGGAAGGATGGGTTGATAAGGCCAGGTGGTTCAGTGTTATGCTTATATATTAGTTATGGTGAGGAGTTGGTGGTTGATGATGGTTGATGAGGATTGATGATGATGATTGATATTGATTGATGATGATTGATGATGATGATGGTGGCTGATGACGATTGATAATGATGGTTGTGAACGATGGTGCACCAAAAACAAAGTAACGCAAAACATCCTCCTCATGCCTAGTTGAGAAACTTCACACTGTCACGTCCTAGAATGTTGACTGTTCACCACAGAATCTCGGTTCAAGTTCATTCAACTTGTCGACAATAGAACTATGTTCACTGTAAAATAGGTTGTTGCATGAGGACCATCCGCTATATCAAGTATAACCAACCTGCCAATATCTGCCAAACAGCCACCCATTCAACCACCCAACATGGTTGTTGTATGTTGTACCCCTGTTGATTTTGTCGGTTCATGACCATCATCAACCAACAAAAACTGCCACACACATCCAAACAACTCACCTTTGCTGGCGGGTCACGGCAAAATGTCGAATCCCGTCTGGTTGACGGGCCGATATGGCAGCCACCCCGGCTCGCACTCGCATTCGAAGGGCTCCACACAGGTTCCGTGAATGCACCTCGTGGCCAATGGCTGTGGTGGGTCATCACTGAAACAGTAGCTGGAATCACACGCAGCAACCAAATGGCTGATGTTAACCATATCGCTTATTAAGTTTATGACCGTAAGCACCATCAAATGAAAATAGTTGAGACTGTTTAATACTGTACTCATAGCTTGCGGGCAGCGCTCTCTGACAGCTGCCGGACAGAATACTGTACTCACCATTTTAACCATTTTTTGCCCAGTGAATGGAATCACCATCAAACGCAGCATTAATTGCCCATGAATCACCACAATAAACAGCTGCAGGAATGCATTGTCACTAACCATCATCATTCGCCATGATCATTGGGCGAAGTGGGAGCAGTGTTTCCATCAACTTAACAATCCCACCGCGGGGTACCGCCGATTATCACCCCGGAGAGGCACAAAGAAACATCATCGTGAAATGATGTTCGTTAATGATGCTTGAACCTGGGGCAAACAATGGCTTCTGACGGTCAATGATGACGGACGTTGGTGAAGGATGGTGAAGGATGATGAATGACAAAGGGGAACAACCAAGTAGGAACCAATGCCTAGATAGATGCGATTGGTCTAGGAAGACAGAAGAAGCACCACCTACTTATACTTCATAAAATGTTTCTGAGCCATTGTCGTCTTCCATGTTCAATTTCCGTAGACTGGTAGTGAGCAAGTCATGCCCAAAAAGTCCTCGCCACGACGACCACTCGGAAACAAGGCTGAAGCCGACTAGTTGTTGCCGCCACCATGGGCAACAAGTACGGCGAACAACAAACGGCACAAATTGAGCTATCACTTGACACTTGTTGGTATAATTAAGTATTTTGGTACAGTAATTAACTGATGGCCAATTGTTGGCATAATCAGCACTAATCAATTTAATTGGCTTTCACCTATGACTGCCACTAATTAAGCTATCCACTGATGACAACAATGATTTCTGACCATCGATGGAATCACTTGTTGATTTACCTCGCAGGTTCATGGCCAACATCGGGAAACCTTGGGCATAACAACCAAGAAGGATTCCGCCAGCTTCATGGCTTCGCCATGCACCAGCCCGCAACCTTCCGGGGGGTTCGCCGCTGCGGCAAGCTGCTCTGGAGACGGCAGTGGCCAACTTTGACACAAGGGATAGTCACCTCGGGCGCGCTGCGCGGGCTGCATGGAGCCAGCTGAGCAGCTGGAGCTCACCCGGTGGATGGTCGCCGGCTATGTTGAAGCAGTGGTGGCTGACCCTACAGATGTGCCTGACACCTTGAACCCACCAACTGGTGGACCATCAAGTCCTGGTGGGCAAATGAACAGCAATCCGAGCAAATTGATTGCAACTACCCTGACAAAATCCAAGCCACTTGCAGTATAGTCCCAGTCATAGAAATCGTAAAGTGCCATGCATAGGACCACCCGTGTGTTGATGCTTCTCTGCTATCATCTCCTAGTTTCCACCAAGATTAACCATTAGCCTTCTTAACCAACGAATGCGTCGAACAGTACCCACGCGGCACTGTCCCAAAGTGATGGAAGCTGTTTGTATTACAGTAATTAATCCTATTTCCCTAACGGAAAGTTAATCTAGAGTAATGGCGTCAAACAGTTGAATATCCTGGTCTACGAATACCTAGGTCAATGATGCTGAACAAGAAACTGCAATGGTATAAAAAAGCTGCTTGCGAACCGAATCGGTTCTTTTGGTTGCCGCAACAAACCAGCGATTGCAAAGCCACTGTTCACCATGGTCAGCAAAGGGTCTGGAAGCTACTCACAGAACTGGCCCAATAATATGGATCCTACATGATCTCATGATCCACTAGTAGCCGTGAAGTTACAAAATCAACCATGTACAGTTTTAGTGACCATTACTGACCCTTAAATAAGCAGAGTGTTTAGGCGTTGACCGGTATCAACCGCTATCAGCCATCATCAAGCATCAAACGACATCAACCATCATCAACAACCACCAGCCGTTGTTGAATGCTACCATTCTTGTCTGGATACAGCTCTAATTAACCATCACAAACCAGTACAAACCACTACTGAACAAGTGTCGAGTTCATCCGCCATGATTTAGAACTCCTCACCGTCATCATTAGCCATTATCAACAATCGTCAACCCATCTTGCACGACACATTTCTCATGTTTGGCGGGTAGCGTCTCACCATGAAACACCAGAAACTATCTTGAATCCTGAATCCTGACTAGCCGTTACCAATCAACATGAATCACAATTAATAACAACGGTAAGTGCTGACTAAGCCCAGGTAACATCCATTTACCATCATTAAAACCGTCACAGACCTCACTAACCACCAGCAATCGCCAGTTACGAATCACATATACACCATATTCACCAAATGAACTACTACAAGGATCTTATTCACCACTATAAGCCCCATTTTAACATCCATTCACCACAATTTTCACCCATCCCTAGGCCTTCACCACCCAGAACTGACCACGGCTCTCCAAGCGACAAAGGCGGCCACCCCAGCCGCTGGCGCAGCGGCACACATCAGGCGCCACGGCCTCGGGACGGAGGTGATCAAACACTGAGGTTGAAGGGTTGAACTAATGGTGGATGGTTGATGGTTAACTGATGATGGTTGATAATCTAACCTTGATTAACTCATGGTTGATGGTTTAACTAATCATGGTTAACTGATGGTTGCTAACGGTTGAACTAATGGTGGATAATGGTTATTAGACCATGATTAAACCATCATTAATATTATTAACCATGCTGAATAATGGTTGATGGTGGTTAACTGGTTGGTGGTTGGTGGTTGAACCAACTCATGGTGAATAAACCCTGCTTGAGGTTGATTAATGGTAAACTGATGGAGTTGGATGGATTGAACCAACGTCGCCCACAAACGATGTTCATAGCCAGAGAACCAATGTAGGAACAGTGAAGATCTTTTTATATAGTGAATGTCGTCAGAATCGGACATTCATAGCTGAAGTTTGAGTCTTTTTGACCTTTCTAGCTTTTTGTGCAGAAGTTTGATGTACATTGGGTTCTATTATTGGCTCTAGTTGTTTGATGGTAGGTATAAAATTTTAAAGGGCGTGGAAAGGGTAAGTGGTGGCTTCGCGATGATTGCAATATCTGATGATGATGATGATGATGATGATGATGATGATGATGATGATGCTTTAAATGTTGTTTCTTTTCTGAATACTTGCTGCAATGTTGATTGTGCAGCCAGTATGTCATCAATATGCAAGGGATCGCGAATGTTTCTGCAGTCTCATAATTTCAATGATTCTGTTTTTGGTCAAATGGTTGCACCATGGCTCTGGAACGGTTCAAAAAGGACTTTGCAAGAGTCCTGTGTGGCTTTCACAATCGCCCGCACTACTATATGTATTTAGATACATATAGATATAAATATAAACATACTATATATATATATATATCTATTTATCTGTATATATATATATACATATATAATATATATAATATATATATATATAATATATATAAAATATATATTATATATATATATTTATTTATTTATTGATCTATATATATATATACTGCATATCCCCGACACTGGCCTCAGCATTGTGACTCCTGGGACCTTTGGGCATGACGCATTTCATGGCTGCACCTGGCCAACGGAATTGTTGTCACGGCGGCTTGATATCTCTTGGGTGTTCATGGTTATTAGGGGCCACTGCCCAAGATATCCCTTCAATGTTGTTGCTTGTATCTTAGCAATCTTCATCATCGTGTTGCTGGTTGGCTATACCAACCTTGATCATTCATTATTGATTCCGATTTTTCTTTAATGTCCTCGTTTGATTTACCCCCAATTCGAACATCAATAGATACAGCTGGATCCTCACATCACCAACCAAATCCAACCAACCCCCACCAACTCAAACCAAGCCCACCAACCAACTCCAATCAACCTAAACCAACTTCAACCAACTCCAACCATCTCAACCCCAACCAATTGCTGGCCCATCTCCCAACCAATCGTTGCTCCTATCCTTGCAGGGTCACCGCTTGGTCGCCCAAGGCACGTCACCATTGACGCAGGCGGGCTCCGACAAGGGCAACTCGCAGGAGGTGCCTAGCGACAGCCGGGCGCCAGGGCACATGACGTGGGTCAGAATGGATGAAGAAAATGATGGGTAATGATGATGAATGGTTCATAATGATGGTTATGAATGGTTAACGATGGTTAGTAATGGCTAATAATGGTTGATAATTAATGATGGCTAATAATGGTTGATGATTCTATGGATATATGGTTGATTGATGATGGTGACCAGTTAGCTAGTGATGGCCAATAATGATTGCCAAGGGGTCAATGATGCTTACTAACCTTAGGGTTAACGATGGTTGTGGCATGTAATACTGGTCGATGGTTCTCATGGTAATGCTAATGATGGTCAATGATGATTATTTTGGGTTGATAGTGCATAATGATAGCCGATAATCAGTGGCAAATTATGGTTTAATCGTACATTGTGGTTAAGGGTGATGAATGTTTGGTTATGATTAATTGTTTAATACTATACATTATTAATGCTTAATGATGGCTAATGATGATTAATTAATAAAGGTCAACAAGTAATGGTTGATGATGTCCAATGATGATTCATTATAGTTGATAATTGCTAACAATTTTGGCTCATAGTTCATGGGTATAGCATGTAATAATGTTGATGGTGGCTAACACTATTTCATGTAACAATGGTTAATGAACGCCAATGATTCAATGATGGTTAATTAATGGTTAAGTAATGATTAATAAATGCTAATGAACATTATTTGATAATGGTTGCAAGTGGTGCGTAAGAAATATAGTGACTGATAATACATGGTGGTAGACATGTAACCTGATTCAGAGTGGTTGACTACTGTTGAATCATGGTTGAAAAACACTTGGCACAGCAGCACGGGGAGAGCACATCCCAGCGTTCACATCGGTGGGCTGGAGTCCAGGCGACTATGTATGGGGTCTAATCCAAGATTGGTGGCAGTGGATGGTTTCTATCGTACTTTCAAATTCTTGTTTTCTTGTTCCGTGGATCAATTGCGAAGTGTAGATTTTAATCCTTGCTTTCAATTAGGAAGTCCAACAGGTGTTGACTCTCACGTGTAGGCCGGTTTCAGGTGAAACAAAACGGCGTGCCGATTCTGAACATGGAAGTGAGAGGGAGAAAGTGATTGTCCTGCGTCTATGTCATAGTGACCAGGGATATGTGTGAATACTACTCTCAAAAATTCGGCTTCGGGAGGATCTTACCAACGAAAGTCCTCTTGATCTTAGGGATCTTTCCCTAGCGTTGTGTATGTACTATATAGATATTGATACACGCAATTACTCATCAACCATTCAATATTAGACTTGTGTGAAAACAAAACTACAAATTCTTGGAGTGCAGTGTTTCTGGACCACATCCCCCTGCTGGGCAGAAAGACTACACAGGTTTTATTGGCTTCCATTGGAAACCATAACCAAAGAACAACCAAACAAACGAACCAACTAAAACCAACGCAGAATGTGTTTATCCCCGTTTGTCCTTGCAAATGTCCGTGTTGCTTATTCTTGTTACTTGGTACCGTAATTGATGGTTATTCCTTCATTGCTGGTTGATACTACCCATCCCAACCCTGCCGCAGCCTCCCCAACCGTAAAAACATTCGCAGGTGTTGGGCAACACGCAGGTGCCCTGCCTTAGATCACAGATGTTGGACCTGCGTTGAGGAGCTGTTCCCAAGCCTCCTATTGGTTCTATAATAAGCTTATGGCTAAGATGGTTGAATCACTAAGCTAAGCTACAGGTTGGGAATCCAGCTTATCACTTAGCATCTGCTTGTAAGCTGATGAATAGGTCACCAAGATGTTTCAGAAGATTGCCAGATGGTATTGGCAAATAAATTGATCAATAAGATGGTTCATCACCAATAAGCTGATCATTAAGTCTGGTCAATAGCGATGAACATCTGAACAGCTCTGCCAACCATAAACATGCATAATTTTACAAACTGACTTATACAATAGTGATGAAGCTGTCTGACCTTAGTTAATCACTATGGTTCATGAAATGATGTTGATGATGTAGGGTTTATCATTGGTGAAATCATGGCTGACCAGCTTGCTGATCACAGCCAATCAGAAATGACAACCGTTACTTAGGTGGTTTGGCAATCCTGAATTTATTTCTTGTGACTTGAAAAGTGGCGATCCCTGGATATATCATTATCATACAATCAAGAAGGCCGAATGCCTATTCGTGTATTGAGTTGGTATTCTATTTCTAGCCATCAACATGCCAACCCCCATATTGCTTGATTGCGAGTGATCATTAACAAACAAGTATGAATAATATAATGAATATCTACCCTGACAATTAACAATCGTGATCAAATGTCATCAATCATTCAAGCACAGGGAGTGATCATCAGGGATTGAAGTGGCAATCAACAATTGATCAATAACCAACAATACCGTACGTAGTCAAGTCAGTGATCCTTAGATAAAATCACTAGTTTCTTGCCCTTCCTATATGGCTGTGGGTCAAAACCCCGTACCCCTTGTTTCCCCCCTTATCAACCATTGTTTTCCCTATAGTTCTGCTGGCTATTCTCCCTCATTCTTGGGTGGTTCATTTTGACCCATAGTCATATCATTAACGGCTAGGATGTCCCTGCGACCCACTATGACCACTGCCATGGATCCCACGAAGCATCACTGACGGCCAAGGGGCCCTGGGATGCACTCGGGATCACAAACCGCGTGTTCACACGCGGCACCTTTCCATCCTACGAAGAGGACAGGACGACTGGGGAAGATGTGGCGAGCTGGGTCAAGCAGTTAACCAACCAACAAGAATGGTTAACTAGCTGGTTAATGGTTCATAATAGGGGAGATAACCCAACCATAGTAGGGGATATACCAACTATATATGGCTATGGGTAAATACTAACCATCAAGTTTATGGCTTATGATGACCAACCGAATCATAGGGAAAACAATGGTTAATGATGGGGGAACCAGGGGTAAAGGGTTTTGACCCACTGCCATGTCGTTACGGGTGTCACAAGCAGGGAGGGGAACCCGCGGTGCCTAAGGGTTCGTTTCGGGGGGGGTAACGAAAATGTCTAGGTGTGACAACCACTTAGTTTGAGTGAACTCATGGTGAAAATGGTTGGTCAGGATGGTTGAGAGGTGGTGAATCCCAAAATTATCTTTAGCAATCCTTACTTACTAAGTTTCCCATTTTCACCAATCCGTATCATTTTCACCATTAGTAAACTAATGGGAAAGAACTATAAACCATCCTTACCATCCCAAGCACCATGGTTAATCATTGTCGAACAATCCCCAGGGCGGACTTCTGGATATCAAACTGATCTCCCCAGCTGGACAATCCGCAAATTCCCAGGGCCCCGTTGCAAGGCCCTGAGACTTACGGTGGCACTTGACGTGACCGAAAACGCCAAAACCGGTGATGATAGACCCAGCCATACGACCCACACATATGGGGGTGTCCATAGCCATGATTGTACGACTTTGTGATCATCGTTGATAGCGAAACTGTCACTTTCTTGCCCAAACTACAAGATGAAAGGGTGTCCAAAACTCACCCTACCTCTGAATATCAATGGACATTTTTTCCGGACAGCTCTGGTTCCAGAGGATGCTCTTTTTACTGATCTTGCAAGAGCCCAAGCCTGGGCTCGGGTTCAGGCCTACCCTCCACCAGCGATCTTGGGCTGCTTGACCAGCGACAAAACCCTGTGAATTGATTAGGGCACCTAATGAGTCATCAATCAACCATTAGGTGCCACTAGTAACCCTTGTTAACTAATATGGTTAACCATGTCAATCAACTACCATCATATAACCCTTGCTAACCACTAGTGAGCGTCATCAACCATAGACAAACCATTCATTGACCAACCCTTGTCAACTAACATTACCCATCATCAACCATCGATTAATCGCTATTCACCACTCATAAGTACCCATGGGGTCCACCCTCGACAGTCACGGCACCTGCATCGCAGTGGCAAAGATCAGGGCCTCGGGCGACCATCAAATGATGGGCGGAATCAAAAAAGACGCTGATGCCGTTGGTAGTGGATGGTTGATGATGGTTAAAACATATAATCAGCTATATCATGGTTGGTATATAGACTATATGATATAGTGAAATCATTAATGATGGTTGATGATCGCTAATGATGATTAGTAAAAGGTTTTATGGTACTGATTGATGATGGATATCTAGTAATCGTTGATGGTAGTTGGGGGTTGATGATGGTTAAAACATATAATAAGCTATATCATGGTAGTTATATAAACTATATGATATACTGAAATCATTAATGATGGTTGATGATCGCTAATGATGATTAGTAAAAGGTTTTATGGTACTGATTGATGATGGATATCTAGTAATCGTTGATGGTAGTTGGGGGTTGATGATGGTTAAAACATATAATAAGCTATATCATGGTAGTTATATAAACTATATGATATACTGAAATCATTAATGATGGTTGATGATCGCTAATGATGATTAGTAAAAGGTTTTATGGTACTGATTGATGATGGATATCTAGTAATCGTTGATGGTAGTTGGGGGTTGATGATGGTTAAAACATATAATAAGCTATATCATGGTAGTTATATAAACTATATGATATACTGAAATCATTAATGATGGTTGATGATCGCTAATGATGATTAGTAAAAGGTTTTATGGTACTGATTGATGATGGATATCTAGTAATCGTTGATGGTAGTTGGGGGTTGATGATGGTTAAAACATATAATAAGCTATATCATGGTAGTTATATAAACTATATGATATACTGAAATCATTAATGATGGTTGATGATCGCTAATGATGATTAGTAAAAGGTTTTATGGTACTGATTGATGATGGATATCTAGTAATCGTTGATGGTAGTTGGGGGTTGATGATGGTTAAAACATATAATAAGCTATATCATGGTAGTTATATAAACTATATGATATACTGAAATCATTAATGATGGTTGATGATCGCTAATGATGATTAGTAAAAGGTTTTATGGTACTGATTGATGATGGATATCTAGTAATCGTTGATGGTAGTTGGGGGTTGATGATGGTTAAAACATATAATTAGCTATATCATGGTAGTTATGTAGACTATATGATATAGTGAAATCATTGATGATGGTTGATGATGGCTAATGATGATTAGTAAAAGGTTTTATGATACTGGTTGATGATGGATATTCAGTAATCGTTGATGGTAGTTGGTGGTTGATGATGGTTAAAACATATAATTAGCTATATCATGGTAGTTATATAGACTATATGATATAGTGAAATCATTAATGATGGTTGATGATGGCTAATGATGATTAGTAAAAGGTTTTATGATACTGATTGATGATGGATATCTAGTAATCGTTGATGGTAGTTGGTGGTTGATGATGGTTAAAACATATAATTAGCTATATCATGGTAGTTATGTAGACTATATGATATAGTGAAATCATTGATGATGGTTGATGATGGCTAATGATGATTAGTAAAAGGTTTTATGATACTGGTTGATGATGGATATCTAGTAATCGTTGATGGTAGTTGGTGGTTGATGATGATTAAAACATATAGCTATATATCATGGTGGTTAAATAGACTGTATGATATAGTGAAAGTGAAATCATTAGTGGTGGTTGATGATGATGATGAATGATGAGTAATATGCTGGTTAATAGTGATTCATACACTGGCTAATGTTGATGGTTGATGATCGTCAATGATGGTTAATGATATTGATAATTGATGTACTGAGTACTGCTGCTTATACACTTGTATAATATGTTAGCTAATATACTGGTGATTGATGGCTCAATAGTTGTTAGTCGATGGTAAATAATGATCTGCAACGATAATTAAAAAAGTAAATCAAGGTGGGTAATGGTCGATCATCGGCAATGGCTAATGCTGTGGTGCCATGGCCGCACAGCTTGAGGAATTCAAAAATAAATGGATTCAAATCTATGGTGACACTATACAATCTATACATGAGATATGTGCTATGCCCCAGAACAGCTACCACTTTCCATACTTCCCTGTCTCTTGTGTTCCTGGCCTGTACCATCGTATAGACGGAATTACGCCAGCTTTTGATCATGTGCTCTGCTGTGCCATGCAAACACGTCCACATGGCTGTGTGTCAAGGGCCCCTGTAGCCCAGCCGTTCACATCCCACATATGACCAAAGTAGTCGATGTGTTGGGATGATCAACCACCCATTACTTGGATGGTTGACATTGACCCATGGCCATAGTTGGTATATCGGGTTTTGTTGGTTACTATCCCCTAGTCTCAACCATTAACGAGCTAGTCAACCACGGGTGCTCAACCAAATCTGGTTGGTGATTTCAGCCCCTATGAAAAGTACGCTTGTCAACCAACCATTTGTTAATGGTTACTAGGGAAAATATTAAAAAAAATCAATCAAACCACCAACCAGTGGCTCTTTAACCATTCTTGTTGGTGATTATCCCCTATCATTAGCCATTCTTAATGGTTAATTAAGCCCTATCTATCCCCGCTAAAACCAACATGAGCTCTACTGCCATCTTGGATGGAAATCCCCAACCCAAACTTTTCCAGGGACCTCGGAGGTACCAGCTGCACTTCCTCCGGGTTTCCGCGCCGAGGCATGTGCCATGCACACATTTGGGCCAGCACAAGGGGTCGCGACGCCCCCAGCCGCCCCAGCCTGCGCAGGGCTACAGGAGCATCCCAAGAGGTCGAGGAGTTTTTTGTAATGATGGGATGTGAACCGGACCTGGAGCACTTCTCACACTTTCAACTTGGAGGCTCAAGTTTCCTTGTAAACATACGAGTTCTGGTCAACGAACGAATGCGGTTCCAGCTCCACAGGAGACATTCGCTTAAAGATTCGCTAAAAAATGGGGCTTTGGGTTGCCACCTTTGACCGCAAACTATGTGGATTGTCACCCAATACTCATGCAGATCACGCAGTGTATATTCATCCACCTGATCGCTAGTGTCAAATCATCCACTGGTTGTAAATCCACTGGTTATGTATAACCACTTAGATTGCAAACGGCTGCTTAGATGGCAGACAGTGAAAGAACCTTCTATTGCAAGTGTTGTGTAATACCATATGCATAGATCGAATTGTTTAAAGAAAAACCCTACATTCAGTGTTGAGTTGATGATAGATCATTTGGAGAGTACATAGGTAAATGTACCTTTCATATATGCCCATCAACCAACGGCGAAGGGCTCCCTGCCTGGATCGCAAGAGCAACAGCCACCTGTGGCGATGGTGGAATCGGATGATGTTGGTTGGTTAGTTGGTCGACAACCCCAGTGGGGGTTACCCAGCAGGGGCTACCCAGTAGGTGTTACCCAGTAGGGCTTTCAGCAAGGATTCGTTAGACAACAGCTGGTTCCAAGTAGCTGGTAGAAAGAAAATGAAGGGACTGGAAACAAGAGGGGCGACGACGACGACAACAACAACAACAACAACGATGATGACAACAACAACAACAACAACAACAACAACAACAACAACAACAACAATGATGATGATGACACGAAAAAAATGGATCGTGACATTGATCAACAAGAACAGCTGCCAAGTAGGTTCACAGTAACTGATGATAGGGTTCTGCCCATGTCAGAAAGCCTCCCAGTGCCTGTGAATGTATCTCTATGTGCATACCAACATGTGCACAGATTCTACATTGTTGCATGTAGATTTAAAGGATACTGCTTACGTACATCTCTGTGTTGGCCACATCCTTGGTCCAGTAGTACAGCCAAGAGTCATCAAATTGTGCGCCTATCCTACTTATTTTCATGACCTGCGGCCTGCATATTACCCACAACTCCAAGCCATCATATGTATGTGTCTCCTTCAATCGAGCAGCCTCACAGTTTCAATGTCGCGAAAGGGTACTTTAATGGTGCACCATTGCCAACAACAGTGCCGACCATCACTAGCAAAAGCTATCAACCCACAACTGTTGTTTGCCAACAATAGTAACATCATAACTAATGACAACGAATCATCGCCAGTCCTATCAACATGTACCAAAACCTATGAGGGGTATGACAACCAATATCAACCAATGATATCCACGGATTGTAGGGGTAAAACCTAGGGAAAAGCAGGTCCAATTGCCATGAATTATCATTTGTTCGCCAGTAGCGAGATTATGGAGTCTCAAATGCTGGCGAGGTCCTACCCTACAAGGTGACATACTTACCATGGTGCGCGTGAAACCGCACATAACCCCAACATAGGCCAACTGCACATCCAAGTATTAGCCATTATCAACCATTCTCACCCATTGATGAACCACTATCAAACACATAAACATCACCATCGCTGATTCAACATAAAGATCACCACTACGAACCCAACCACTATTTACCAGCTCATTATCAAGAATGATTACAGCAACCATCATCAACCATGTTTTGTTATCATTCAAACTATGGTTTTCCATTGTAAAGCCGACCATTCTCTTTGTCTTGTTCACCATTCAAAATATGAATCACCTAATTCCCCAGCAGATTGACACCCAGCTGATTCACCCACAGCATGGGAAGTTCACCGACTTGCCTTTGGCGGCTCGTGTCTCCTCGAAAAGTGACACTGCAGCTGCACGCAAGAAAATGAGAAAAAACATGACATATCATCAGGATGTAAAAATATCATGAAAATCTTATCAGGAAAATCATGGTTATTTTCGCTTTTTGGTTTAATTTATCAGGATGCAGTTTTTAAACCAACAACTTTATGTCACAATAGTCATGATGAGTATGAAATGAACCAACATGTTTTTTGTGATGAAACCACCAACATTATTTCATGACGATCAACTTGATTAAGATGGACAATTGTGACCAGCTTAAGATGTAGCTTGTAAGCAGTTTGATCACTTATAACCAGCTGATTGAAGATGGATGAACTCAGTGATGGTACTCAAGATCATCATTAATCTTCATCAAGTATAGTGGCCGGTGGTTCAACGTTAGCTAGCTAGTGAATCAAAATACTCCAGCCAACCAATAGTCTGCCAACATATTTACTAATGATGATAATGATGACCCGTAATGAGCACTAACAGTTGAACGATGATGGGTGATCGTCAGTGGCACAATCATAGTGAATAATGTTTGCCAATAGGTGTGATGGCCAATGATTGTTACTAATGATCATAAATGATCAAAACCTGGTGAATAACAATGATTGAATTAGCTCTCAATTGATTACCATGACCACCAACCATGATTGAATCATGGTTGACCATGCACTGATGAATAACTATGATCAATGATCAAAAGACATGGCCCATGGCCAGCAATTAAATGCTAATTGTCTGGTAAAAAAAGACGTGATGGCTGAACCATGACCAGCTGACGAAAATAAGTGTGGGCCACAACTGTGCTCGAAATCCTCAAAATCATTTGGGTGTTTCTCAAAATAGGGGTACCCCGGGTACCCCCAAATCATCCATTATGAATCATTACTAGTAATAAACCAACCATTTTTTGGGGTTCCCTATTTTGAGAAAGCTCCATTTGGACTTTTTTATCAGATTTATCAGGAGGTGGTAGACTCCCTTTCCTGAACATTGGGAAGCCATCGGCGATCATCGCAATAGGCACATTGCCCATATTAGGGTTTGTTCATAGCCATGGTGGTACCTGCTAAGCATCCAGTTGTTCATAGCCATTGTTAATAGGACAACCGCCAGTGACTCGTGACTCGGGGGTACAGCATTTATATGATCTATATATGTATACAGGCAAACATGCAAAACATATTCTGGTTGACATTTGTTGACGCTGCCCTACTAGCAATGATCAGCCACTCTGAGCAGTAATGGAGTACCAAACGATATATAACTGTTTCTTAAACTTCTTCAACCTCCACCTGACCATGATCCACTGCTCATTGGTTGATGACCCAGGCGTGAAAACTATGCACACCTTGCCAGGCTTTATCGGGCAGGCTTTCCAAGTTCCCAGCATGACAGTCCTGCAAACATTTGACCATGAAGGGAAAGCACGGCTCGTCATTGTCCGTTTGGCTCTGCTCACACCTTGCCGTCCGCAGCTGCCGTGGTACCAAAAAGTCCAAGTGAACCCTGGTGACTGTTGGTGAACCAACGAACCACGATGCTGAACCCATAGTCATGGGCGTTTCTCAAGTCATAGGGGACCACCCCAAGTCATTCAATGGTCAGTCAAGCCTTGCTATGGTTTGCACGGTGGTTTCTCAAGTTACAGGGGTACCCCCAAATCATCCAGTTTATTAACCATTTATAGCAATATCCATTTTGGAGGTCCCTTACTTTAAGACACGACCATATCATGGGTTATTCTCTGTGCATGCTCACCGCATACCGCAGCTTGCTGAAGCGGTGGGTTCAGAGTGGTTAATGGTAAACAGTAATTGGCAAGGGCTAGTAGCAATGGTTCTTTTTGGGATGATTCACCGTTTGATCGTCATAAAATAGCAATACTGATGAAAAATGCGTGATGAAATGGCGGTTCAAAACCCTTTGCTTGTGTTCAGGTGAACGGCAACATGTTTGTGTTTTAAAAGTGATTGACATGTTTATGTTTGAAATTGATTGATACGGGGTGAAAAATCAACCGGTAGTGCAAAGGTTGATCAATCGGCAAACAATGGCTAATCGACCAGTTTGGTCAGTGATTAGACTTAATTAACCAGGTTGATCGACCTTAGTTGATCAACCTTAATGTACCCCTTGTAAGCTCATGGCAGCAGGCAAGTGATGGGTTCATCAGCAATGGCTGGTGGCCATGTTCCAGGCCAAAAAGTTGGTGGACGAACAATGCAGCAGCTGGCCATGGAAATTCTCTCAGCAGCAAGAAACATCATGAGAATCATGGTTATTGATGGTTAATTCCTCGTGATAATGATGGTTTGATCATGGTTATCGATGGCATAAATTCCAATGATAATGATGGTCAATGGTGGTTCATCAACGATGATTAATAATGTTGAATGATGGCTAAAAATCCGTTGCTACTGCCTGATGGTATGGCAAATGATGATCAATCATGGCTTCTTGACTTGGTGGCTTATAGATCCCTTGCTAAAAATATATGTTTAGTGGCTCTATGGTAAATCAATCATATCCCAAAAACACTAAAAACCTAAGAATTCGTGGGTATAAGCCACCCAGTTGATGTTCCCAGATGCTCCCAGCAGCAACCACCCCACCAGCACCAGCAACGGTGGACCAAGGCACTGGTCATAAATGGCAACCAGCGATGGCAGCACCTGGTTGGTGTGGGGAACCCATGCGATGGGCGTTGAATGATGCTTAGTGAATGGTTACAATGATGGTTTCCAAGGGCACCATCGGCTTAAATGGTTAACTAAGCTTAAAATGGTTATAGTGATGGTTATCATGATGGTTATAATGATGGTTATAGTGATGGTTATCATGATGGTTATGATGATGGTTATAGTGATGGTTATCATGATGGTTGTAATTTAATAATGACTAGGTTATAAGTAGTTAAATAATAATATGGTTATATAACCAATGCTTACATATGGTTAGTATATAAATTTAAGTTAGGTTATGGTTTCCTAATGCTTAAAATATGACCAAGCTTAAATCCCAGGGCATCACAAGCTCATGGCGATAATGATATTTTAGGTAACCGCTACACAATGATGGTGAGTTGACGGTTGCCCATATTAGGTCAACGGGTATCATGGCGGTTTGGAATGTTGATGTCTTGAAAAGTATATTATCTGATATGTAGTTCATGGATATCATGGTGGCTCGCCATTGGTGACCTGATTAACCCGTGTTGGGCTTGTGTCTTGGGTTGCTTCTGAATGCGAAAAGACTCAGACGTCTTGTTCCTTCAAGAGCAGGATATGAAGTGAACAGATTGGACTTTTCTGCCATCAAGGTAAGCGGCTTCTTCGATCTCACTCCTGTCGAAGGCACGGACCAAGTGCAAATTGCTGACTGAAGGCCTTCTAAAACCTTTGCATGTCATTAAAGGTTCAAACTGTTTTTTTCCAAATCAAATTTCATATTGCAGCTATGTTGTTCTACACTTTTCTGGCTCTGGCCTTGGCCAGGGTCCAGTTTTGACCCAAGGCCGCAGAACCAGGTTGCACAGTAAGATTCATTCGATTGTCTTACAACACGTAGGTGCTCCATGAAGAACTCGGAAAACCTGTTCTCAGCCCAGCTAGCGCACAATAGGAAAAAAACACAACGGTCGGCATCAACATGAAGGTGTGCAGGATTGCAACGTCAGCCTTGGTGGAGCTGCTGCGTCAACCTCGCGTTCTTTGCCACTGCTCAGCGCATACGTTCTATGCAACATGAATGCCAGGAAGCAAATCCACGATTGAGGCCTGCCGCCCCACCAGTCCAAATGAATTGGGCGCAGGGATGCTCAATGAGTCCCACTGTTGCTTGATGATGGCGGCAATCTGCGGATATTTCACTCCCATTTCCTCCATGTGACGCACAAAAACTCAGCGACCATGCAGATTTCTGCCAGCGACCGCTGCTGTGTGATGACGTGACGGCTGAGCAGAGTCATAAAATGGCTGGTTGGCATCCTGCCCTTGTCATGCTGGGTATATTCTTAAAGGCTAATGATTTTGCATCATATGACTATGTGCATCCAGTGGCAAAAGAACTTATATCCACCGCACAGATCTGAACCACCCATTGGTTACTTGTAAATCTTCTCACAATGAGGGATAATTTCAAATGGTGTTCTGGTTGGTGCTTTCAATCCCTATGAAAAATATTAGTCGACCAACCATTTGATAATAACTACTAGGACAAATAAAAAATGTTTGAAACCACCAACCTCAGTGTTTAATATTCAGCCATATTCAGCGATGAATTTGCTATCCACAAGTTATCCACCCATTGTTGGCTAACAGGTTTCCATTGTGATTGCTAGTGGGCTATTCCCTGGCCGCCTTAGCCGCACCGGTGGTGTACCTGGTAACACCTTCCACCGCAGTGATTCACGGTCCCGCGATTTACACATAGGTCGCTATGTTGTTCGATGGCCCAACCAACAGCCATCCGGCTGCTGGTTGGGGCTGCTATTCCCTGTTGAAACCCTTCATCATCTGATCAATCAACTAGAATTGCTTAGTTTTGGTGAGTGTCCCCTTCGCCATCATTGATTTATGAGTTGATTTCTAGTAATATCACTGATTGCTGACTGTCGCTAGTGATTCTCCCCATGAAAAACGCCTGTCGTTGTTGATGATTCTCCCCTGCACCACTATTGTTACTGTTGGTTCTTAACAAATCATGGTGATAATAATCAATTCAGGGGATAATAACAATAATATGGAAACAACAATAATCACCAGTTCAACCATATTCTCTGTTATTGCTGGTGGCTCAACAACCATCATTTCAACAGTTAATCCTCATAAGCAATTTAATCATACAACCATAGCTGTATCAACCATCATTCAACACCATCACTAGCCATCATCCACCACAACCATAGCTGTTGCTTCTCATCCATCGCTGCTGAAGCACCAACTCCAAGCCACCACAGGCACGACCAGCAGCCTCCAGCCACGCCGTGCCGTGACCCCGACCTCCGCGTTGGGATCGATGAAGCCGTTGTCAATGGCCTCCGTGCAGCACATCCGAGTGAAGCAATCGTCCTGGCGGATGTGGCAGGCCGTGTCGAGGAACTGGTAGCTGGTAGCGTTCAAGGGGCGGATGTAGGGTTCAACTGGATGCTTACAGGCTAGTAATCATGGCTTATTAATGCTTGATGATGTTTAATTGATGCGGTTTATAGGATTATTAACATTGTTATAACCACAATTAGTGAATAATAGTGGTATAGAATGGCCAATAGAATGATTATGATTCGGGTTTGTGTTACTAATTGATAAGAGTTGGTAATCACTGAGGAACTGGTAGCATACAAGTTGACAGGAGCTTAATTGATGCTTTTAGGGTTGTAATCATTCTTATGGGGCTCATGAATAGTGAATGATGTCCAAACTAGCGGTTTATGATTGTCAATTGATGGTTGATTGATGCTTGTCGGTCTCTTTATGGGTCATTCACTACTATGGTTGCATTATGAGCTATTTACTATGCTTCTTATTCAGAGACCAATGACCTACTCGTATCAGACTGGAATGGCTAGTCATGGTACAAAGTTGAAGGTACATTGAGTTGCATAGGCAATCTCAAATTATTGGTCCCTCAGGATTATCTCTGCCGCGCAGCTGCGAAAATAGGTTATTGTTTATCCAGGCTTTGTCACACCTAGGCTCCCGATCAGCCCTGGGCTGGGCTCCCAATCCCTGCAGTTTCATCTGCACCGTGTTACTTTGCCACCCGCAGCAACTGATTGGATCTTCGCTACTGCCAATCTGTTGGTGACCAATGGCCATAAATCCCTACGGTACCTCATTGTATATGTCATCATGATGTTTGTAGTCCCCCATCATCAGGCAAAGTTTCAATGACATGTGTAAAGAATCAACCCTGTTTCAAACAGAAATGTTGACTGCTGTTAGCTGTGATAAGCTACTAAGTATTGACGACCATTGAAAACCGCATTAACAACCGCCATCAACCATCCAAAACCATTCGACAGCATCATTAGCCATCACTACCAAGCACGTTTACCCGGTAATTATCTCATGATTAACCATGAGTGACCAACAACTATGGCTGTGGTTCAAAAGCCCTCGAAACCCTGGCTGTTCGCATCCCAAAGAATACAAAACTAGTCCAGCTGATAGGACATCCACCCATTGTGTGCGTATGTTGATGTACTGCATCTTTAGTACTGATCCATCCCCATGCACTTTATTGCTTACGAACCATTATTGTCAACCATCAATGTACTCAACCCATCACCATCATTGATCATCATTAATGGTTGCCCACCATGATCACCCACGATTGCCCACCACTATCAACCACTAATTCACCATTTGTTTATGGATCGATGGACTATCAACCACTGATTCACCACTATCGACCACTAATTCACGACTAATTCATGGATAGTGGTTGAAAAAATCATTCTAGTGGATCAATTTACCACCACTATCCATGAATTGGTTCACCATTATCCAACCAACCACCACTATCCATTTAGTGGTTCACCACTGATCAACCGCGATGATTGATCCATCCCTATATACCAGGTAGCCTACCACGACCACCACTCCCGCTGCACCTTCGTCAGATGGCACCCGTTCTCCGCCTCTACGTCCTGCGTTAGAAGGTTTTTTTTGTGGGCAATGAATATCGTTCATGGTTATTGAATAATGAGTAATAATGTTTTTTTAACCATTGTTTTTGATGGTTAATGAATAATGGTTAATGAATTTCAATGGTTAATGGTTCATGGTTATCGTTCATGGTTGATGGTTGTGGTTAACTGTTAATGGTTTCGTGGGCAATGAATGCTCTAGTGTTTTTAGCTTTACTTAGTTAATCGATGGATTTTGATGTATTAACTCAGCTAATTGACCATGGCAATGGCCTAGTAATAACCATCATTGCCGTTAATGAATCAATAAGCCCAATAAGCTATGTATATTTAGATGATTGATGGCCATTGATTAGTGTCAATCATCAAGGAGCCATCAATTAACCATCCATTCGGGACTAAACTGGGCAATGATTAGTGGCAAACTGATGGTCAACGGTGAATTAGTAGTTGATACATGTTGATACTGGTGGGCAATCCTGGGTGATCATGGTGGGCAATCGCGGTCTGCTGATGTTGAATTGATGCTTTATGAGAGTTAGCAATGGCTTAACCATGGTCAATGGTGATGGTATGATGATGATGATGATGATGACGATGACGATGACGATGACGATGACGATGACGATGACGATGACGATGACGATGACGATGACGATGACGATGACGGTGACGATGACGATGATGATGATGATGATGATGATGATGATGATGATGATGATGATGATGATGATGATGATGATGATGATGATGATGATGATGAGGTTGAGGGTGATGGTTCTATAATTTTGCACAATGGTTCTGCATTGGTTGTATATGGTGCTTACTACGGGGTAACAATCACAGTGGTCCAAAATATTCAGTCCAGAATTGTTATACATTCCCACTTCACGGAATAAGGCCGTTCCAACAAACCAGCTCAAGCAATAGACAAGGGTTTGAGCCAACTTCCCAAGTGGAATGCCACAAAGGGTGCTGGTATCCATGTCAACAAACCAGCACAAGCGTGCCAATCATCGCTTCTGACGTTCCTTCAAATTTCCGGTTAAATTCGGTGCAACATGGCCCATCCAAAATGCGCCCCCAGACCATCATCCTGTGAGGCTGTCTACCTGGTTACGATCTTTCCAATGAGCAGATTCCCAAGCAGTTTACCTCGGATCATGGAGTGCTGAGTTTTCACGCAGAAGCTGAGTCACCTGGACGCAACAATGATGTTTCTTGCAACTTTTCAGGTGGCGATTGCCTGCCTGCTCTGCCGCAGTCTGGTCGGTAGGAGGCGACACCCACACTTCCACTTCAAGGCGGTCAGTGGACCATGTGGGCGTCGCCTCCCCTGCACGGACCTCACCCTCCACGCACAACTCATTGCTGTGAGCTCTGCGCAGCCCTCGGTCACCAACAGAAGCGATCAACGCAACCAACTCTACAGGCCTCGCGGCTGACGTCCACCTCCCACAAGTCCCGTCCGCTACGAAACCTGCCCCTCGGAACTTGGACTGTGGAAGCCTTCGCTGCTGTCAAAAACCCAATGCAGATGCTGCTGGTGCTCAATGGCTCTCGCTGAACGCGAGATACATGACGTAGCCAGAACGAGCAGTGGGAGGTCCAGCATCGTACCAGGACGAATCGTAGGACCGATGTCTGGTGAAATTGAAGGCTGCTCCATGCAAAGATCAGCGTGGCTGAAAATCACCAGCAAATGGTGCAGTAGATCTGATCAATGATCAATGGTTAAACGATGATCAATGGTTAAATCATGTTAAATCAAGATCAGCAAAATGGACACTAAGAAATTTCATGATCAATGGTTAAAGAATCAAGACATGAGAAGTGGCCGATATTAGTCGGCATCAATCAATCCGTTCCATGACATACCACCTGACTCTTCATGGTAATATCTGACCTGTAAAAATCTGGCTGCATATCCTGTGCCCCCTTCCCATGTGAAGGACTCCGCACCCACCATTTTTCAGACACGCTATGGCTATTGGACTTTTAGAGTCATGGTCAGACAGTGAACTATTCTGAACTATAGTTTAGCCTATTCATATAAACTTATCCATGATAAATTGATGACTTATAACTATAGATATGGCTTCAAGCCCAACTCCAGCACCCTGGCTGCCAGCGATCCTTCTGAGATTTACAGTACCAACTACGGAAACATGACCTTCCTCACACCCTCCAGCCTGTAGGGTACATGTAAGGGTCTGGTTTCCACACTGTGGACCTGGAAGGCCATGGCAGCTGTACCAGTTGGTTGGCTTAGGGTAGTTCACTAGGGTAACTGCCAGGTTAAATTGAGTTGGTAACCAATCAGTTGACTAGCTGACAACTATAGCTATTGACTAACTGACAACCAGTTGGTAGACTTAGCTTGGTGATCAGCGAGGTGCTAATAACAACCGATTGTGAAATGGCGAATCGTAGCTAACAATCTTATCTAAACTAACTCGAAAGTAGGGGCATCACTTTGTATGTAAACCAACTGCCTTGGGACACCACCATCTTTCTGGATGTATCTCAATGCAATCCCAAGTAAGTTCTAAGGCTCTGTATACCATTGGTTGCTTACGTTACTATGTTGGTTGCTTGCCGACATACACTATCAAACATGCACTTGCCATTGGCTTACAAAGAAATCTGTGTATATTTGTTGAAAACATCGGTGGCATTCCCATTCTGATGATCTACATAATTTCGCCACGCCTACCAGGTCGTTCTATCCACCGACTGACTATTTTGGAGCGCCACAACCGTAGCCGGAGATCAGGGGCACCAGTTGAAAGGGATGCGAGTTCACAAACGCATGCATGTGTATACCTCCTATCTATCCATAGGTAGTGGGGACTTTGAGGATTTTCTTCAGCCAGCGAGGGTAGAAAGTATCGAGCTGTTTGCGTAATGGCTTTGTCAAGCAAAACATCTCCAAGTCCTATCAGTTTGTGCAACAACAAACAAAAATCCCAGGCTGTTTTCATATATGCATCAATCAACCATTGGCTCGTATGACATGAAGCTTCATTTTGTTTGGCTTCACATAAAATGTTTTTCCTGTGTTTACAATTTACACCCATAACATATACATACATGCATTGAAATCTGGATGAATCTGGTTGATGATTGATAGTTGTGGCTCACGTTTTCAAAAAAAACACACTCATTATCAACCATCATGGCTATCGCGCCCCAAACTTGGCACCATTCTGTTCTTTCCACCGCACAACTTGACCCTGGGACCATAGCCCGCCGCGCCTGCATTGATGTTGTTGCCATGCACTCGATCGTCCAAGATGCCTCAGGTTGATGCCAGAGTCGGATAGTCGTTAACTGAATGCTTTAAAATGAGTCATGGAGCTCACTAACCACAGTAGTTGATGATGTTCAATTGCTGGTGAAGTCATGGTTACTTAGTGGCAAGGAGTGTGGTAATTAGCATTTAGTTAATGATTGATTAATGATGGTTAATAACGGTGAACCACGACGCACATAGTGCTTGGTAATAGTGACTTAACCTGGTGATAGATGATGGTTGGAAATTATTGATGCTTTGGATCAATATGTGCAATTTTGATCGACAATTGTTAAAAGTGTTTGCCGACACTTAATTCATAGTTGCTGGTTGCTGGTCATCGTTCATAGTGACTATGTAATACTGTCACTCGTTGTAAATGTCGCTGCATCATGGCAAATGGATTGATCCTGGTAAACGATCCTTCCGTATATCTCAGTATGAATCGCTACTGGCTACACACCTTACTTAAAACAACAAACACTCATTGGTCTTTTTCCATCAACACTCTTTCTGCATGCGCTTGTTCTTGACTTCTGGATACAGTCCTTTTTGCATGTTCATTACTATTGGTTTTGTTACTCATTGGTTATGAAGCACTTGTTCCTAACCATTGACATTCGTCCATCGGGGGTCAATCAAGGATTCCCGGCGCTCAAGACTTTGACTTTATCAACATCAGCGGAAGGTGACCAGGGTCTTTTGCAATGGCTCCAGCAATGGCCAAGATCAATCGCTGAGACAAGTTGCTGGTTGCGATATCATTGACCAATTGACCAATTATTGACCGACTCACAAGATTACTTAAGCAACAATTATTCAACCATTGATGATGGCATAATCATCCGCATTGGATGCTAGCACTTTGTTGAACAAGGCTCATTCCTCACTATTCATCCAATTAAGAAGCATTCTTGATCATTCATCACCCATAATCACCCCGGCCATCCCCAGCCTATGTTGGGAAATCATCCGCCAAGCATAGCCTACTCAACAGACAAATCGCCTCCCATACAAGGACCGGAAGCTGATCAGAACCAAGACCTACCTGGGGGGCCAAAACTGCCAACACCGATCCGGCGGCACATGATTTTCCTCTTTCCGTCATTGGTGTTGTCAAAAAATTGTCTAACAAGTGGTCAACCTTCATTACCAAGTTAACGACTTGATCTTTCACCACCATTAACCACTCATAACCCGCTACTATCAACCAACAGGTGGATCTTTCAAGTGGTCAACCTTACCAAGTGAGCCCCTTCATCAGGTGGATCAAACTCACCACCATCAACCACTACCCGTTACTACCCACAGGACCTTCGCGCGCGATCCATACGCCAGGTCACACTGTTGTAGCGCACCCGCCACCTCCAACTTCGAGAGATGGCAGCGGCTCATGGCCTGTCCAGCCGGGTTACTGAAGGGCCATCGGAAAGGGATAGAACTATCGTTGAAAGGGATAACTATACTGATATGTTACCAGGAGTTATAGATAGAAACATAGCAGTATGGGATAACATAACAGTATAGGGATAACATAACAGTATAGAACCACTATCGTTGGATTAGATGTGATACCCAAACATAACATCTGATATGTGCTTATATACTGTTTGGGGATGTTCGGGGACTATATCTATACTGTAGTTATCGTTGGGTTTATGATTTATACATAGACATCAGCCATACACATAAGATATGGTTCTTACGTCTATAATGTCTGCATATGAGGTCCAAACATGCGGAAGAACATGTTATGATACAGGTTGTTATGTGGCACATAGTTCTGTCAAGATATGCAATATAACTAATTAATTATGTAATTTTTGTTTTACTAGTTGATTGACAATATGTTTTGCAAAGCTAGACAAATGGCACCACAACTTTGAGCAACAGGAGCTCAGCTGCCAGAAAGGCAGACTTCCAACAAAGTGGAACTTGGGATTATCCCAAAAATGTGACAGCTACTAACCGCTAGCAAGTTTGAACTCTTGTCAACCATATGAAGGGCTACTTGATGCTTTAACGACAACAATTCACCAACAGTTGACTTGGCGTCCGGGGCCCCGAATGTACCGCTGCTTGCATCCCAGAAATGTCTGAATTTGTTCAGCTGTCGAGATTATGACCCATCCCCGGTTTTGAAATGCTTGAGGTATCCCGGTTGTAGCCAGGGTCATCAAACACTTCCAACATGGGATGAACTATCAGATGCAACCACCACGATGCGTATCCCCCAGATGTGCAAAATGAGATTTCTAAGCAAGGCAACCTATGCATCTATAGAAGATTTCCCATGTACATCGAACATGAAAGTGCTTCGTCTGCAGGTGCTCACGCATGATTTTTTGTGGAAAAGCTGAATAGCGCTAGATTGTTCTAAGTGTCCCTTCTATGTCCGGTTGGAATCCCCTTGTCGAAAAGATTGTCGGCCATCAATAAACCTGACAAGTATCCCCGACCTTTACTCGGGAGCTTCACTATCCTCTGAGAACTCCACGCTTCCCAAGGTTGGAGAATAGCAACAAAAATCGTGAGAGTAATTCATAGTGTTAGCTGTTGGTAAACATCAGCTGCAGTGGAAACCAGAGCTTTGAGCTGTTCGTTCTCCCAAACCCTCTGCTAACCTGGCTAGCTGGAAAATCCCCCACAGGAGTAGCTAGTTTCCCAAGGTTGTTCAATGAAATCTGGTGCTTTTCCAGCGACCCAGGTTGATTGCAACCCATGTTTTTTCCCAGAAAAGGCAGGTGACTATCATTCTAGCCACCATTCACCATCAACAAGTATGATGACCAGTATTGACCATCATAACCCATCATTTCTAACCATCATTTCACATTACTAACCATTATTTTCAACGATAACCAACCATTCCCTGCAACCACTCATCAGCCATCAGTAACAACCAAATCAAACATCATCAACCATCATCATTGACAAATCAACAAATGATCGACCCCCGCCATTGAACTCCCCCCCAGCAGCTCGGCATT
>VSDK01002217.1:179230-210973 GCA_009767595.1 Symbiodinium kawagutii | reverse complement strand
GCAGCTCGGCTGCCTGGATCTGTCCAAAGGCACACCACTGGCGCACCGGCGACAGCACAGCTTCGTCGTCCAAACACCAAAAGAGCGCCTGACTCGACCAGCGCCCAGGGCGCTGTGAGAGATTATCTATGTGGTGGTTTCTCAAAATAGGGGTACCCCCAAAATCATCGAATGTTCACCATTTATAGACCCACCATTTTTGGTGGGTTCCCTGTTTCGAGAAACACCCATGTGGCAGTGGGTCAAAACCCTGTACCCCTGGTTCCTCCATCATTAACCATTGTTTTCCCTATTGGTTGGTGATTCCCATATTGTTTTCCTCTATTGTTCCCCATTGTTGGTAATGTCTACCCAGGACTAATAAACCCCTGGTTGATTAACTAGGGGGGTGACCATTCTAATGGAAAACCAAGGCTTTTGGGGATACCCCGTATTAATAAACCCCTGGGTTACCATTAGGTTAACTGCTTGACCCACCACCCATGTGAGTACCCAACCAACCGACACCGATCCATCCATCTGATTCAGCGCACCTCTTCGCCGCAGAAATATTCGCAGACCGCGCTGTTGCGCTCGTAGCTGTCCGGCTCGTTGGCACAATCTCGGTGGCGCCGTTGCGGCTGCCGGCCAAGCAGTGGAGCCGCGGGGGGTTGAGCCCTGGGCCATCAGAATGAAACAGCTGGGCCCTGTCGTTTACCATGCGGATGGATCTGGTACTCGATCACCTGGAAGCTGAAAATCATCGTTTTTGATAAGTAAACGAGCTATTTCTATGGTGGATTTCCCACAACCAGGTTAGTTCAACATGATGAACCATGGTGCGGCATTCGGACTGATCACTGTCACTGGCACCCCAGCGTCTTGCAGAGGGATGGTGAATAATGGTTGATGATAGGGGATAAAATGATCAACAAGAATGGTTGATGATGGTCGAAACTGCTTGGGAATGGTGGAAAACCCCAAACGACATGGCGTCAATCGATGGCTGGGATTCCCGTAGCATGTTGTACTGCGTGCATAAGCCCTGAAGGATTAACAATACGAAGTCATGGCGAGCCACAAGTAGCCACCTTCAACCATTACCATTGCTTCATTCCTACATGGTATGGACAATACATGGTGTAATTGTTAGCAGTGGTTGAATTCCATTGATTCTATGCATTCTTATTATTTAGTGTCACTGATTATCATGCTGTTTCATTCATTCTCAAATTGATTCATCATCGTCATAAACCACCGCCTCCATCAGTGTGATCAATTAATCGGCACAGCAGCTGGTCTGGCAAGTGGAGAGACAACAATCTCCTGGAGAGCTGTGAGCGATCGAGCCGAATGGAATACCGCAACTGGCTGGGTAAAGAGCTGATGGTTGAGAAGCAACACGAAGTCATGCTAGATGAAGGGTGGTACAGGAACAATGCAAACAGGACAACTGCCCAATTCATACTATCGGTTTATCCATAAACGGATGGGGGTACACCATCACTGGTCCAGTGCGTTTCCAGATTGATTAATGATGATCACTTGGGAAATGGTTCGAAGGTACCACCATTTATGGACGCCCCCATGTGTGGCCGCCAACTCACAGCAGGTGCACCGGCATGGCAAAGCTGCGCTTGAAATAGGGGGAAGCCTTAGAAATATGTGTGTAAACCAAACAATTGTTAAGACTTTACAAAATTGAAAGACACTTCTCTAAACATTAATTAATTGTGTATAATAACCAGGGTAAACCAACAAGATGTGGGCCCAGGTCTTTGTTCATACTTGGGACATGGGAAAATAAAAGATACCAGTACATTCTGAATCAGGTTTAATACTGATGTTGTATTAAACGCCACCAACCAGAGAATCATCCCTTCAAATCGACTCTTGAAACAAAGAAAGGTCTAAGAATGAGAATCATCCCTCACTATCGAGTATAGTGAGTAGTCCTGAGCACAAACCAGTGAGCACATCTGAGCACGACTGGATCCCTTATTGTTGGGTTCCTATTTCACGTGTGTGCTGTCTACCATGGAGATCAGGTGCGCTGGCATCAAGTCTGAAGCTCGGCTCTATATATGTGTTTTGACTGGTTTTGACAAGGAAAGCAAGCCATAGCGATGAGCAGCCTCGCGTAGTCCAAAATTCCATGGTATACAGGAATGGCAAAGAATGTCAACGTTTTTTCGTGACCAACCTCTTTTAAGGGAGGCAGTAGGGAGCTTAAATCATTCATCATGGGAATCTAATCATCATGTCGAATCATATCTAGGGATGATTAGTGAGAGATTAATCATCATAATCTTCCTGATATTTATCATGTCGAATAAATATCGTTAATGATCATCATTCATTCAGAGAGATCCTGAAATCTTCCTCTGGATTATTTCCTCTGCGAATCCAACATTAATCAGGCGCTTCACAGCTCCACCTACAGCACCTTCAGCACTGCACAGGCAGATCCTCCATCGTATTGGCAGTTGTCCAGGTTGTGGTTGTTAGATAAATCCTTGGCAACGCAGGTCCGCCATTGAGTCCTGGTTGATCACCCGGGTATTTCCGCTATTTGCTGCATTTGGTTGTCTAACCAACTGAGTTTGGTGACAGTACCAAAAAAAGCAAACCACGTATTTTTGAAGCTTAGTTTCTCTAACATTCGCCAATTAAGATAAGTTTGGCAAGTAATACAACTCATACAACTACCCCCTGCTAAACCAACCTGTCAATGGAAAATCCCTCATTTGTAGCTTCTTTACTCGGATTACCCTGCAAGAATTGAGGATTGTTCATTGCCAGGTTAGGGACTACTAAATGGCACCGTATCTGTCACAGCGCTGCTTGTTGCTTTTCGCTGGTTCACAACCGACACGCAACGTGAGACTAGCTTTTTGGCACGTGGGAGCGTGGTGGCCTGTCCATCAACCCCTACCAAGTTGCATTCAGTGGTCCGGGCATCACTTTTTCTGTGACTAAGAGTGGTTCATTCATCACCAAGGGATCTATAAACTATAAACCACTCTCTGTCTAATAGATCATCATAGATCGTCGCCGATTTCGATCAGCCTCGATTCAAAGCTGGATGTAAATTTACTCAGGTAGTCTACCAGTGTAGGTCAAAACCATGGAACCAGAATGAACAGATTAGTCATAGTCTTTGTTGGGATGTTCACCTACCCCTTCTTTTGGATGCCTCGGATTGACCCCCATATGCTTTTCCAGCTGCTAATCTCTTTTGCATGAATTCTGGGTACCACTTGCCGCGATTGGTCTCGGAAAGCACTGATACGCCCCAGGGTCACTCAGGCTTCCTGTGATCCACCCGTTAGGTAGTCTGGCCATGAACTCCAAAACTTGAGGTCCTTCAAAAAAGCAACATCAGGGAGAAATATCCACTATGTCATTTTATCAGAGATTATAATCCATGATGAAACATGAAAAATCAAAAAACACAATCTTATAAAAGAATACAAGGAACATAATCTCCAAAAGACACAGCAATTTCATGATAATACATGGTAAACATCCCAACAACAGAAGCTAAACAATTGCATGGATATAGATCATCATAGTCAAGTAATTGTTAAACATGATGAAAAGTCCCCAGACACCTCATGACATCTCCACCTCTTACCATGGAAGCTGTATCGTGGTGCCGCAACTGGCTCGGCTCCCCAACACAGCGGCCATCACCTCTCCTGGCAGAGAACAAGACGATTAAAGCGCTGTGGGAAGAGGGAAGATGTGGTGTTTCAATGTGGTGGTCAATGAAAGTACTGTAAGCTTTCATCAGATTGAAATGTTCATTGTGAGATGGAAATTCAATGATGTCAGATCGAAATTTGTTCCAATGTGTTTTATACCGCCCCCCCGACCCCATGATTAAACAAACCATCATCAACCTTCAGTTAAGCACGGTATCACTGCTCGACATCAAAGGCTTTGTGCCACATGGTGGTTTCTCGATAGCTGGGGGTACCCCCCAATCAGCTCATATATGAATCATTGCTTGTAACACACTGAATATACCAACCAAACTTTGGGAGTCCCTATTTTAAAAAACACTCGCTGGTACTTAGAGGCGATTTATTGAAGAGGATGGCTATTCATGTGTTTTCAACACACAGGTCGGTCACCAAGTTAAACGATCATTGCAAGCCACGAGCTTGCTGGATCCCACCCTGTTGCTGTTTGCAGGCTTCAAAGAGTTGGCAATTCTACCTTTATGCAGTAACAATTCACCTGCAAAAAGAAAGCAGTTACCAAGAATGTTGGTAACGAAATTCCATTTACCCAAGTTGGCTCCCATTACCTAGCATTACAAGAATGGTACTGGTACCAATGGTAACAAGAATGAGATTCACCCAAAAGAATAGTTACCTCTGTTACCATTCACCACCCAAATTCCAAAAGCCTTACCCAACGGCTGTTCCGGCCCCCCGGTCCAGTCGGCAATGCATCGTGAATTGGCCACACCCGACGACAAAATGTACCTCGCAGGGTGAGGTGGGCTATAGCACGTCACCTATGACCTGTGCTGACGGTGGTCGTACCATGAAGCAGTGCTGACCTGACAATAAATTCGGATTCTATGGGAGATAATAACTGTTTAGCTATATAATTGTCCCAAATTATTCGAAATTGTGTAACTGTTTAGTCCTATGTAAACAAGATTTTAGTATGGTAGATAAATTAGCATTCTTTGGTATAACTGTTTAATATAGTCAAATGATTTTTGTATACAGTACCAATCAAACTGTGGTTTTTCTTTCATGAAGCATGATAAACAATCTTTCAACACTGATGTGGTCATATCAATAGCGAAGACTGGCACATGATGGCCTCTGAATAGTGCTTGATGGTGGTACATGACTTGCTGATAAGTCATTCATAATGTGACAAGCCGCTTTCCATTCAGGCATATGAACCAACAATAGTAGTTATAATTAGGGATATTACAAAGAATCATGACAAATATGTGCTATGTAAGAAGGAGCAGCCAACATAATCCAATCATAACAACGACATGTGAAACGAAGACATGGCAGTGGGTCAAAACCCTGTACCCCTGGTTCCCCTATCATTAACCATTATTTTCCCTATAGTTTGTTGGTTATTACCCACCAGTGTCGGTTGGCTAATATTGACCCATAGCCACATGAGCGCCTCCCATGGCACTAGCCCACCATCCCAAGGCCGCAGCACCCATCGATTCCACGGCGCCATCACTTCCCAGCCGCGCACGAGGCATCGTTGCCATGCGCCGGCGTGACCAGCGCGCATACATCCTGCAGCTGAGAGATGGTGGACGCTGCCGAGCACCTGGAAGACCTTGGGAACCGCCCAAATTCCAATGGTTTCCCTCCCAGGTCCTGTGAAAATCCGTAGATTCGAATGTTAGAAATCTTCGAAAGCTAGATTTATACTAGAAATAGCTGGTGCCATACCATGCTATACCATAAACTGATATATTGTGCTGTGCGAAACCATGGTGGTACCTTCGAAACCACTGGTTTCCTAAGAAAGTGATCATTTTTCGTGAGGTAGTGGTTACCCTATCTTTGCACATACCCATATGGTGAAGTTCCAGCTATCCACGTGAATCGCATCTAACGCTAAGCTTTTGATCCCGAAATGGTCAGGCTTCCCTGCAGCTGCGGAAGAAATGTTAGATTTTGGTAGGGAAATAGTTGGAAAACCACCATTCTTTGTGGAGAAACTCCGGCATGTATCATCCATTTTATGACGATGTCAGTTCAACCAACAAATATGCTACCAGTCTCCTTACCAACACCACCGCAAACAGCACGACAGCAGCAACAACAACAAAAACAACCATGAAACTGACAAACTCAAGTGGAACTTCGGCTACAACGGGAAGAACAAGAACGGTGATAGTGACATTGGACATCATTGGATACCATTGGACATCATTGGACATGATTAGACGCTGTCTGATATCAACTTAGGCAGTTGTCACAACGTGGTGGATTTACTTTGGGTGGTCCCCCGCTATTGTCCTCTCGTTTGCATTGAGCTGGCCGCAGCCCTGTCCTCTCTCTGGGCGTAGTCGAAAACCTGTGAGCCGTGCACGGCTATGATGTCGGGTTTCCACCATGGAGTGGCCAAGTGGTTTGCTTTTTGAAAAACATGGCTGTTGGTCAAAACCCCGTACCCCTGGTTCCCCCGTGTTAACCATTGTTTTCCCTATTGTTGTTGGTGGAAATCCCCCACTAGTTCGTTGGTTAATATTGACCCATAGCCACATCTGCCCTCCTGGAAAGCAACAGCCAAACCTGACCAAGGATCGGCTATCAGTGCGGAAACTGGCCATCTAACCACTAGTTGGGAGGGTCAGTTTGCTGTTCTTTTCCAGGTATCAGGAGGCTTCAACACCAAGGGACTGATCCAAGGACAACAATTACTTATTGGGGGAGTTCAGAACAACCATCCATCGCAACGAAAGGAGCTATCACCAAGAGGGCGAGCTGATCAAAGTGTTATGGTAGGATCAAGAATTCATGTTTTCCCCACTATTGGCAATGATAAATCACTAGGTCAACAAATATACTAATCATATTCTACTTATCATGCTAGCTATATAGGTATGTGATATCCATATCCCCACGAAAACATGTTCTCCCCACTATCATAATCCGGTCATCCCTTGTAGTCCCACTTAAAATCCCACATTATCCCCAGATTTTTGGTGAATACCATTGTAGCAGTTCAACCTTTAACCTATAATGATGAATTGATATTCTGGGATCCAACTAATCCCATGATTTTCCCACTAACATCCTGCTTCTAAACAAGTCATCCAACTTCCCAAATATCCCCACTTCACAACTCCGAAAATCCCGGATGTATTTCAATGTGGAAGTACAAAATCATATACTAGCATTGGGTGAACGAACCCTCCTGGTAGCTCCTGTTTCGCTCCCCCTGTCTGAAAGGCCCTTTAAATCTCGGTTCTCGGTCCGCACTGGGTACCCCAACGGCTCCTGGCCTTGCTCCCAACCACCAGCCAGTATATGGCGTTTTCTCAAAATAGGGAACTCCGAAAATGGTTGATGTATTACTACTAATGCTTAGTAAAGGATGATTTAGGGGTAACACTATCTTGAGAAGCATCCATATAGGCTTGTAATGGTCGAAGGCTAAGTGATGGTTCATTCATAGCTAATTCTATACTAGGGAATAGATGGTCAACTGACGGTTGACCGATGGACAATCTATGGCTTACCAACCAGTGGGTGTGTAACCATTATCGTTGGTTGTTAATTATCCCCTATCATCAATCATGATCCACCATCATTAAGCATCATGAAGTTATCTACAACAAGTGCCATGCCCAAAATCTCTTGACCTTACTTTGAAGGGCGGACCCGGCCAGGTTCAATTTAAGCCTCAGGAACCACCAACACCAACCAGTAGCCATATAGTTGGCATATATGCCCTCTAATTCTTGGTTATCATCCCCTATCATGAACTATTAATCAGCTACTGAACCAGCCAACACCAACCAAGCCTACCGGGTAGCTGCTCCCCTACCCGTTGCCGTCCGAGCAGGCGCGCCCGTGCATACTCCAACGTGAGGCATGGCAGGTCGTCCGACAGGAAGATGTCGCAGGGCCTCCACCGATGGCGGCGGGCCCGGGTGAAGCTGGGGATGACCCCGTGGGGATGACCCCGTGGGGATGACCCCGTGGGGATGACCCCGTGGGGATGACCCTGTGGTAATAAGGCGATTTAGTGGTTGATGAAGGTTGGATATGATGGTTGGATTCATAGAGATTCAGCTTGTGATTCATGGTGTTGACCACTCTGTGGTTGATTTAGTGGTTGGAGATGAACTGTTAATGGTTGGGGGCACATGGTTTAGTTAATGGTGTGTGATTTGGTGTGTTGATGATTTGGTTGTAATGATGGTTTGTGGTTGATTCGGACTAGTTATACATTAAAGTTGATAGACAATGATTGAGCTGGATATATTAATCATTTATGGCCATCAACCAGGATTGATGACTTAACAGATGACTAAGAAGCGTTTAGTGTGTAGATGATGGCTTTTCACTTGTGATGCTCATTTTAAGACTGGATAAGAAGGGTGTCTATGATGGTTAAAACAAATATATCCCTTGCTGATCAACAGAAACAGAGTATCTAGGTCGACGAAAAATTCTTGCTCAACCAGTCGGCTCAAAATGGTATTGCCAGAACTGCAATAAAGCCAACATGAAGCAAGAGCACATTCACTTAAAGGCACATAGTCACATTATGCAGAATGTCCGTAGTCACCTAGATGGTTTCAGGACAAAACAAATGGGAAAAACCTTTGCAAAGGATCATCGATACAAAACGCAACGAATAACAGCGTTTTGGGTATGAATTTACGCACCGCATGATGACAACTCTCCCCGAAGTCCTCGGTAGTGCTTCTTGTGGGAAACTAGCATGGAAGGCAAATATCATGTTTCTTATTTAACCAAAGCATGATCGGCTTGGCTCGTCAAACAAGAATTTCACACAACGCTCTTTCTGCCACCATCAAATATCGAATTGCGAACCAACATGATTTCCATATTCGTGCTGTTCATCAACTACCAACATAATTCTCATATCCCTCGCATTCTCCTTTCAGGTCACTTTCTTATCCGTCCCTCCCGTAAACCCTAACCAGATCCAACCCCAACCCCAGCCCCAGCCCCAACCCCAACCCCAACCCCAGCCCCAACCCCCAACCCCCAACCCCCAATCCCAACCCCAACCCCCAACCAACCCCAAGCACCCGCCGCCACCGTCCACACCTGGGATATGTACACACCGTGGTGGCATTCAGCTGCGTCTGCCCCGCTGCCAGCTGCGCCAGCCAGCTGAAGCACAGCCAAAGGCAGCAGCGCTGCAGCTTAGACCTGGAACAAGCAGTGGTTCACATTGGCTGATGGTTGAACCACTAAGGGTTTTTTAATGGTTGACTATTGGCACTATGACTACTAATGGTTAACTATGCTTAACTAATGGTTAACTAATAATGGTTAACTAATGATAACAATGTTTAACAGTGGTTGGTACCAACAATGGCTATATACCTAAAGTCATAATGGTTGATGATTAGTTGAGTAACGATATCTAGTGATGAATAATATTGGTTCACATTGGCTGATGGTTGAACCACTAAGGTTAACTAATAATGGTACAACTAATGATGATTGTTAATTAATTACTAATGGTTAACTACTGGTTGACTAATGATTATGTGAACCACGAAGGTTTACTATTAATGGTTAACTATTAGTACTATGATTCATGGTTAACTAATGGTTATTAACTACTATTAATCATTAGTTAACAGTGGAACGATGGTTACTACTAATGAGTACTAACTAATGATTAATAATAGTACTAAGAATGAGTATTAATGGTTAACTATTAGTCAATATTGACGATTAGTACTAATATGTTACCATTGATAGTGCAACTGATTAGTACTCATAGTAGTTGACTGATGATTACCAATTATGGGTGATTGCCAATAATCATGGTTAAGGGTAATGATTAGTAGTTAGTATTGGTAGTGGTTACTTAATGACGATGGTTGATGGTCAATAATGATGGCTAGTTAGCATGGTTGATACTGATGGCTGATGGCTAGTAATACACAAATGGTTAGTGCTAATAATGATGGATGATTAGTAGTATTGATGGTTTACCGTTACCTGATGGTTCAGTGATGGTTCACAGTGGATAGGATGCGTTCATGCTGCTGATTAGCAATGATAAATAATGATTAACACTGGATGACACTGACCAGGATATTTGACAGTGATTGGTGGCAAATTAAGGGTTAATGGTAAAGACTTAAGAGTGGCTAGTGGATACTGTCTAACAATGACTCATGATGGCAAATAGTAGTGACTTAATGGTTGCAGTTGGCTAATAATGATTCATGGTAAATAATGGTTCATGATGGTTAGCAGTGGTGAATGATGGGAGATAATGATTGATAGTGGTCGATTAGTGCTCAAATAATGGTTGATAATGGTTTTCATGGTTGATGAATGGTGAATCTGGTTCATAATGGTTAATGATGGCTCACATCGGTTTATAAGTAGTTCACAGCGGTCTATAGTGGGTTCTACCGTCTAACAACTGTTGATAGTGGTTAATAGGTTAATAAGCATTCAAGTAGTGGATAGTAGAGGCTAATACTAATACTGTTCAAGAACGGTGGTAACAGAGGCAAAAATTACAACTCACATCCGAATCCTGTTAGTCAATGCGGTTGATAGTGATTGCATAAGACGCTTAGTGGCTGAATGCCGGAAATGGCTAAGAATGGTTCAGAGCAGTTTCCCCTAAAATGGTCAAAATGCTGTTTAATGGTTGATTAAAGTATGTTGATAATGAACAAACGTGGTAGACAGTGACCTAGTATAGTTTGTCCATGACCGGTGTACCCCCGAACTCAGCGCTTCCCCTTGACCTGAGAATGGTTGCGGGGTACCACCATTTACGCACCCATATCAGGTGGGCAACGTGTTCAACCATTGATTGATTCACAATGGTTAAGAACCATAACTTATGTAGTATTAATCACTATTGACCACTAACCAGGCTTAGCCGCAATGATTCCGGACCATCATCAACCACTATCATGGGTTTAAGAAGGATAGTCGTGTGCAACTTGTGCCTGTATCTACAGCGGCTCTTACATAGATATCTATTGAAAACAAACAAGGGGCAAAAGATGATGTCAATGGTGACACCCCAGGCAGCAGCCTCAACATGAACGCCAATGAAATGACCGCAACCAATCAACCAATACCTGTTAAACCGAAAAAAAAAAAACATTGGTTGGATCAAAAAATGATCAACTAGCAAACACCAATAAACAACAAATTGGTGTTTCTTAGAATAGGGGTACCCCAACAATGGATGGTTCATTACTAACATTACCTAATATTGGATGATTTGGGCGGTCCCCTATGACTTGAGAAACACTCAAATCAACAAAAAGAACCCATAAACAATAACCAATAAACAACAAAAAAAGTAGCAAAACCCAATAAACAACAAATCAACCAACAAATGATGAGCTAGCAAAAACCATCAAAAACCAATAAACAGCAAATCAACAACCAAATCTCAGCCATAACTGCCATGGACATCTCACCATGTGGTGCGCTTCTGCCCCCCCGGGCGCCCACCAGAACCATGACCTGGGTCCACAAGAGAGAGGGATTATATTGTAGCACCAGGGTTAACATGGTGGTTCATACGGTTAACATGGTGGTTTATATGGTTCATACGGTGGTTTATATGGTAAATATGGTGGTTTTCGTGCTTAATATGATGATGTATATGGTAAATGTGGTGGTTTATATGGTTCATATGGTGGTTTTTGTAGCTAATAAATGGCATATATGGTTGAATTGCGGTCAATATGGTGCTTTATATGGTTGATAAAGGGTTGGTTGGGGAATTGTTGTGTTTGGTGAACTAGGGGGTTACTCGTGGTTTCCTTGTTTGGCAAGCCAGCAATATGGTAAGGGAAGATCATGGTGAATCGGGGATAATAACCAACAGATATATGACATGCAAACTCTATGATGGTTTCTCAAGCCGTAGGGAATCCCCAAGAATGGTTACTCAATGGTTAAACAATGGTTATGTACTTCTGGTTAATCAATCGTAGATGTGGTGGTTTCTCAATATGCAGGCTACCCCAAAAGTTATGGTTGGTGTATTACTAAAATAGTAAATATTGGATGACTGGGGGGGTCCCCTATGACTTCAGAAACACCCTTACCCCCTGGGCTAACCAGAGCTAATTCATCAATATCCTACTTGATTGAGTATTAAGCATTATGTTTGTGAAGTGTCAGTTTGGCACCACCAATGACAAAGTTGATACAAAACCAGCTGGTAATTGTCAATGATACTGTAATCAATACTGACCATGAATGACCAGTAATTTTCGCATTGATGATGTAAGTGGACATTGTCAGCTGTCTATATATAGCTGTTGAATGCATGGTCATTGTCACCATTCATTTAGGTCAATGGATGAATGCTTGACGTATGCCTTCTAGCGAGCTGGGACCGTATCTAGCGTTGGACTAGGGGATAACAGGCAACACCAACAACAATCATTACCACCATGGTCCATTCGCAACCACTGTTTTACATATTGACCACTAACGACCATCATCATCAATTAGCCAGGATGAATAATCATCAATGACCGCTCAACAGCGATCACTGATTGGATGGTCTCCCAAAAGTGGAGGCCGATGGGTGCACCCAAAAATTTCGACTCGCTCTGTTTCCCTAGTGGTTCCTCAGCGATTCCCAACCAAGAATCACCAGCAAGAGTCGTCATCTTCATCATCGTCATCAAGATCATCATCATGTGGCATATCACCCATTGCCACCAACAGCTGACCATGTTGTAATCATGCCGCAACAAATCAGTAGTTAGTACTGTTTGGTCCGTGACAGTTCATGTACATGTTGCAACCTCGAAGTGGAATCTCATCTGCTTACTGACTGCAATGAAGCAACAGCTAGTCATCAAACCACCTGTCAATTCCTGGCCACTTTCGACCATCTGTTGGTTTATCAACCATTTTCACTGTCACCCACTGTTGTCATCAAGATGAACCATTAGCAGCTGAATTGCTGCTCAGCCTGTCAACTACCACTAGCCATTCTTGGAAATTCTTGACTATATACTGTAACTGGCACTGGTCCTTTACGCATGCTCTAGTACCAGCCATTCTTAACAACACTTAACTTATCAACCACCAATTCGCCATTATGATCCATTTTGTAAGTAATTAACAATCATCAACCATTGCTTGACCAATATCAACCAACTGATTAGTTCATGACTCCATGATTGACCATCAATCACGTCACCTCCCCAGGATTGGCTCGTCCAAGACGCATTGATCAACAGCGGTGCCGCACACGGCCGCAGCATGGCCGCAGCGGCTACTTCAACATGGATGATAGCTGCCCCTGGGTGCAGCTGGTTATTCTGGCTTATTATCTCAAACTCCAGTTGCTATATGGATGTGGGTCAAAATTAATCAACCAATAATGGTAATGATTGGGGAACCAGGGGTACAGGGTTTTGACCCATAGCTACAAACATTTTGTATACTGTTGGTCATATTAAACATAGCTGTTTTACATCTGATGAGATGACATTGTACAAACGTAATATAGCTGTCGTACATCTGATGGGAGATCCATTTGTTCATAAACCACCATCAGTTGCTCGAAATTGGTGGGTGGCAAATCTATTGATGTGGATCTTCCATTCTCCGACCATCGTCCATCATCGCACATCGTTTCCATTGCCACAACATGATGCCATGACTTTGCTGACAGCTGATGACTGGTTCGGGGTAGCCCCTTCTAACGCGTGAATCTATGGCTGGGGCTTCAGGGTGGCCGATTGGATTTACATAAAGTTACTAGACCTGCGCAAGTCGAGCCAAAGATTTGCCACAGCTCTGAGCTGTTAAAGTTGTGGATCTCCGAAGGAAACCGAAGGTCATCACCCTTTGATGAGCACAACCTGCAGCTCGTAGAACACTCCACTGATCACGATTCAGCTACGATTCAGCATGCTGACTCATATGCAGGAAAAACGTGCCCTCCCCTCCCCCGGATGAATCAGCTTTTCGGCAATCTGCATCACCCACTTCGGTGTGCGTTCCAAAGCCACTCGTGATCCCTGCTTCGCAGGCACAAGAAACCCAGGACCAGCACCAATGCACGGCACGAAGAAGTGTCCATATCTGGAATTATACTTATTCTGGCGACGAAGAACAAACCAGAAAAATCGGGTATAGTGCGTGATCACTGTAATACCTATCTTAAAGGTATGAAAGCGATAAAAACTGGTATCACAATGACTAGAAAATGATTTGTTCGTCCAGTGGTGGCCGTTACTGAAATGAGTGTCGTCTTGAAAATTGGGAACCCCAGAAACCACCCAATCTGGCTGGCACTTTTAAGCCCTCTGCAAGATGTCAACTAACATTCAACTATCCCAAATGTAACGCTATACAAAAAATGTTCAAAACCACAAACCAAACATGTATTCAATGATCCAGGGCGTCAATGATGGATCATAGCGGCTGACTGCAAAGGATAGTGAATGTCAACCGGCCCATGAGTTTAAGGATGGTTATGTTATGATATTTGGAGCTTAACTATTTCCTGGATGTGACGCGAAACGCCGCACATTGCCACAGGTCCCGGGATTTTCCAACAAGAAAAATGGTGAAAGGAACCCATCTCGGCCTGGGTCCCAACGACAAACGGTGACACGTGACATGGCGATGATTCAGAAATCCGCTTGTCACAGCTGGTAGCTCCTGTCCTTGGTCCTTTTGAGGGGCGCCCCTGGCTCCTCGGCTCACGACGTGCTGAGATCGACTGTAGCTGAAAGGTTTCTGCCAACGCTTCCCGGCAACATCAGCGCCAGCGCAGGGTTGCCGCGTTCTCTCCACGGAATCTCCATGTGTTGATCGCCTCCACCATCTTCCTCGGTGAGGGGGGTCCCTTCCAGTCTCCGTGGGGTTTTGGGGGATGCCATCAGTCAACCTTTCATGTGGTTGGTGGCCACTCCTGGGAGCTACAACCGACTCCTTCGAAGGGATGGGGGAACTCTCTCCCAACCAAGATTTCAACCACGATTGATGCATGATCCATCAGTGCTGATCCACAATCATTGTTTCCTCCTTCCACCATCGGTTGATGTTGATACTTCTCTGTCTCCATGATCCACTATTAAATTGTAGATCCATGACTGGTTAGTGGTCATAACCCCACTGAACAAAATCAGTCAATTAACTAACCATTCCAAATACTGGAAAAAAAACTACCAATTCGTAGGTGTCGAACCATTATTGTTGGTTGTTTTCCCCCTATAATCAACCAGTGAAAACCATCCACACAATATTGGGTAAAAAATGTTTCAAAGAGCCAAGAAAATCATCAGTGTCGAGGCTTGCCAGGTACTTTCCAGCCACTTTGCTGCTGGCCTTGACAGTGAAAACTATACCTGGACTTGGATTTCCAACTAAGATGGATTTGGTGCTGCTAACTTAGTTGATTTACCTGCTTGGTGAATGAAAACTATATGGATTTCCACCAAGCACTTCACACAACAAACTCGCTCAACAAGCCACCAGATCGTGGCTACATCAACCGTAGCTAAGTACAAAATGTCAATACAAATCCCGTTCAAATCAACTTTTTCCGTAAGAACATGAAACGTAATAGCTGGGAAAACGATGATTGGTTGATATATAAACATATTTGACTATCACAACACATTTCAATGACCCAACATTCTGAACCAAGCGCTAGCATCACGACCCCACCATGGGAACGGTATCCACCCAAGTATCAGCCGACAACCAGCAGCTCGCTCTTGCCATCGCCACTGCGATGGTCTTCACGGTGCAACTCCGGCCCGCTGACCTCATGGTAGTTACTATGGGACTGGGAGAAATAGTAGTTATCATTAATTAACCAATAATAACCGTTAGTATTTTCCATCAAAAAACAATTAGTAGCCATTAATGCAGCTATTCGCAAGCTATTGTGGTCAATGACTGGCGACTAGCTGGTGCAGAATCGGTGTTAACAAAATCCACCGGTTGGTTGTACATTGACGATGATGATGATGATGATGATGATGATGATGATGATGATGATGATGGTTTTCAAGGCTTAAAAACGGTTGGTTGAAAGCTACTCAAAAATATTGTTAATTGATTGGTTCTTTTTGTTTCCGAAGTTGAGGTCGTTGCTAAAGGCCATCACATGGTGGGTAGTGGTTTGGGAAGGTCAATCAGGTTTGATCTTGGCTAAGCGGGGGCTACTGATGGTGGTAAACATGAAAGAAACATGAATGAAACATGAGGGTTAATAACGGTTGACACTGATGGCAGCGATGGTGAATAGTGGTGGTTGGCAATAGGGTCTTGCTCATGGCAACAGTCATTCCAGATCATCATGACAGGTGGCCGGCAGATGCATGATGGTTGCCAACGCTGGTTCATGCAGTAAAACAACATGTGAAAACAGGAAAATTGGAACACTGGGCCGGTGCTGCCGTGTAAACAAAAACATATGCACTCATGAATCGGCGCATCTGAAGCAATCCTGGACAATGTGGGTATCGTTTTGCCGGCCGTGCCGCAGAAGAGACTTGACAAGCGGGATATCATGCAATGATGTTGCTGCTGCAAAAACAAACTGAGGCGCACGGCGCAAGAACGAAGAAGATATCGCTTGTTTGTTTCCAACCGGAGCTCCTCACAGCGCGAAAGAACAACCCCAGCGAAGTGATTGTGAAGACCTAAAGCTGCGACCGACTGGGAAGAGGCAATTCTTGGCTGGCTGGGATCCCTTTGCCTACTTGTAGGTGGCAACTTGACAACCGGCACAGGGCAGCTTGGCAAGCCCCGTTGCCAGCCGCACAAGGGCGGCTTGGAAAGCCCCTCATGGCTACCGCCCAGGGTGAGCTTGCTCCCCAAACCCGGGAACCAACCAGCCACAACGCGCAGCCCGGCGCAAAGGTCGGGCTTCGACAGGTGCGCGCCCATCTGCGCGTGCCGGCACTGCCATCCTGCGAGGCATGTAGCGCTTCCAATGGCTTGTGATTCATGCGCCAACGTGTTCCTGCCACTGCTCTAAGAATCCGCAAGCGCCGAGCTGTCGTCGCCGTGGTCCGCATCGCCTAGGAAGATGCTTGTTGGAGTTGCTGGCGATCACCACGGATAGCCACAACAACAGCAACAATCACTGGATTGGTTGGAAAATAGAGCGTGGAAACCCGAGAGCTTTAACATGTTTTAACCACCATATGCAACCAGTTTCCCTTTAGATTCTCCCATCATTTCCCATCATTTCTGGGAAACAAGTCGTGGAGATGTTCAGCACGAGGCGATGGTGAGATCGTGAAGGCAAGGTGTGCAGTACCTGATTGGTGCTTCGTTGATGTTTCACACCACGACCCACCATTGTCTTCACCATTGAGTATTGGCATGTCCATATCCTCTTTTAACAACCATGATATCAAGTGATAACGGTCATACTTGGCATGATTACCATGAATCATGTTTGATAGTAGCGGTTCATCATCTTTTTGAAACTCACACACGTTGGTCATGCTGTTCACTCTGATGTCGTCATTGGCTAGTTGGTGGTTTAACCCCCTCTGAAGGGAACCATCCTAAACCAACCAACCATCCTAAATATGAAGGGAACACTTTAAAAAATATCACTAACCACCAACTAGTTGTCTTCCATTGTTGTACTCTCTGGCAAAACCACCTGGGAGCTGAAAATCATCCCCTTGGTAAAACCATCATAAATGGTGTTTTTTTTTTCCACGCAGCCAGCTGAGAACTCTGCCAGAATGCATTATTGCTGTGTATTATCCCCTATCATGAACCAGTATAATCAGCAATCATGGCAATTACTGGTCATGTTGTTGTCAAACTGGTGATTTATTACAAAACATGTTGACTAAGTATACTGGTTCAATACTGACATGTAACGGAATTGCTTGGCGGTAATCCCTTCAAAACATGTCACTCAAACCATCACTGTTTTGAGTCATGTTATCATACCCTATCCTTATCCACTCTTATTCACTATTTAATTCCTACAAAACATGTCACTCCAACCACCTACCGCCAGTCGGTCATGTTGTTGTCCTACTGCTGACTACCTGACCTCGTTTTAGCTCCCTTCCAAGAGGTGAAGGAAAGTGAAGGATTAATCAGCTGTGATGCGGTGACTAGGCGCTGATAAAGCAATGATTGTCTGTTTATATATCATTGTGAATTATACATACATATGATAAACCTAATCATTACCTATCGTATATGATTCTGAACATGGTTGATATTTGTTGCATACGATTCTTAACGTGGATGATGTTTTTTGTATCTAATTATTAGTATTATGGTTGATATTTGTTATGTATGATTATCAGCATGGTCGTTGTGTACTACCAATTGTTAATTAAAACCAATCATCATTGATCAGTGTTTATTGTGATTCAAAGTAAAACTGGAAACACCCATAGTTGTCAACATGTTTAATGATTAGTTGCTAGTTGTTGCACCAATAGTTTTTGATGAACCGCAATCAATGGCGAAACATATCGATAATATCAATCAACTAACAAGTTGCGGATAATACATAACACTGATAACAAATGACTTTGGACTATATAATCAATACCAATCAATACCGGTTACAGTGACACCATTGGTTACGTTTAAAGTGACAAAATGGTTTCTTGCCCAATAATTTTTCTCAATCCCTCATGAAACTTTGATACGTGTAAGATCCAGAAGCATTTTGAACCACTAGAAACAATCATCATTAACATGGTTAACCACCATTAACAAGTATGAGCCACCATGATCAACATGATCGAACATCCCTAGCCATTGCTAAACACCATCAACCAATATAAATTGACCAGTGACAGCTCCCCTGGTTCGTGGTTGAACCACCTCGATGAAAAAAATATTAGTCAACCAACCATTTGCTTATAATTGCAAAGAAAAATCAAAATGTTTGAAACCACCGACCACCAAACAGTCCCAGTTCATAACAGTCAAACATTGAGGGCTTCATATCTCATGACACTCAGGGCTGGCTCATGCTTTCTCATCCAGCAAGCCCTCGCGGCGCAATTCTGTGGCGCCGTACCACAGTGTCGCTTCCCGTGGTACCGCGATCTCCGGTTAGCGGGTGATCATTACCAAACATCATCAGTGGTGGCTACTCATCCACACAACTTTGTTATGAAAATCCGAAGTCCTCTCTTCGGTTTGTGGTTTTAATTGCCAACAACTCTTCTAAATCACTACTATGGTATGATGTTCTAATTGTTTTAACCTAACATGGATGAAGTACCATTTTCAGTTTAAAAAATGTATGTCCATGTCTATCCTATTCCATACATCCATGTGGGTGTTTCTCAAAATAGGGCTACCCCCAAATCCTCTTTTGTAAACCATTTATAGTGATGAACAAAGCATGTCCCCTAGTTTAAGAAACCTTCATGTAGATCCTGAACACCGTTGTCCCCCCCAACAAAGTACCCAAAACAGCGGCCAAGTTTCCCCGATTGTCATGCAGCAGCTGGGCAGTTGATGAAATGTCGGCATCGTTCAACTGCTTGGTGGTTGGACCACCCCTTTCAAAGAACTATTAAAAATTGATCACCATAGTTGACCATAGCAAAACCATTGTTAACCATAGTCACTAAGCATTATCAAAGATTTATTAACCAATCAACCATTACAAACATTATCAATCATAGCTGATTGGTAGCCCGCTGCCAACCATAAGGGGTAGATTCTTCATGCGTATTATATAATTATGCTTCACTGATGGTTAACGATAGTGAAAATGGCAAAGAGGATGGTGAACTACTGGGTACCGATGGTTCATTGACTGAGTGGTGGCTTCAAACCCTACGAAAGAATACGGCCAACCAACCAATTGTTCATACTGGGGAAAATAGAAAATGTTTAAAAACTGATGTCAACTGATGTCAACTCGTCTAATTAGTGTTCTACGATGGTCAACAAAATCGTTGGCTAACAACCAAAGATTCCAAACTACAATACCATCACTTCTGGTTGTGAACCATGAATCCAAGCTGCGCATGAGAATGAAACGACTTGAAGCACCCTTTCGATGGAAAATCATGTCAAGCTGCCCTCTGAAAACCATTGGTCAATCAAGCAACGGTCCCAAATACTGGGAAAATTACAAAATTGGTTGGTGGTTGAACCACCCCTATGAAAAATATTAGTCAACCAGCTAGTTGTTGATAAGTACAAGGGAAAACAAAAAATATTTGAAACCGCCAACCAGACGAAATGCGAAAATGTGTAAAACCACCAAGGAGGTAGCCATTGAGGAACTTGTACAAAAGCCGTGCTGTGTTCTCACTCCCCAACGTATCTCACAGTGTGCACAGCAACCACCATGGTCAATTGGTTCACAAGTGACTGTGGCCTCATCATTGGGCCAGCCACCATCTAAGCTGAGACTGGGCCACCTCTAAGCAGTCACTGGCATTGCTATCATAACCACCCCCATAGGTGGATGATTCCAACCATCAACAACTCTGGTCATCGCCACTTGGTGGTGACCCTCCAACGGCCCAAAAGTCCGGTGGCAGAGGGCCATCTAATGCTGGGCCAAGCGACACCGATGGCAAGTAACGGCCACGGCATCGCGGATCCAGTCGCGTTGCATGGGCGCAGTCTCCCCGTGGTCGTAACGCGTTGGAGCTGATCTTCCGCTATCAGATTCGCATGCTCATCCTGAGCCACAACTGATCTGTAGGAGCTTCCCCGAGGCCCAAGGGAATGCCACCAAAGTGGCTGGCAACAAGAATAACAAGGCATGCAGCCGTAGGAATGGTGGTGGGTATGTGGGGGTATGGTAATCGTAGAGGGTGATTAACCCAGCTATGCAACCCAACAGCAGCAACAAACTTTGGGAACCAAGGTTTCAAGGTTCCCGGAACCCGTGTCCGCCGAGAATTTTCTCGGAAGATGGTGCCACCACCCCCCGCTTCTAGAGATTGAAACCCAAAAGCATCCTGCTGTTGGGAATAATGAATGCCAAGAATACAGAAAACAAATTGAAAATCCAAGCAAGAACCAATGGGCTCAACGTAAACATCACAACCTACAAAAACAAACTGAGACAAAACTGATGTGTTTCATCCTTTCTCTAAGGGAATAGTAAGTTGAGGCCAGTCGTTCGCTGGTCACGATAGTGAACCGGCAGCCGTGATTTGGGCTGATCTCACTGCTGAACATGAGCCGTTGCTGGGCGCCAAGTGATTCCCCTCAGCTATTCCTAGCCTGGAATTCACCCTAAAACCCCAAGCTAACCATCGTTGGGGCCAATCACTTCGATAGGCTTGTGAATAATAGCCAGTGATTATCATTGATGAGTCATCCGTTATGGTGATTTGGTTCATGAACCAACCATAACCAACCTGGCTCTTGGTTCACTTATCATTATTGCTTGTCATCCCCGATGATTAACCACTAGCCATCACTAACCATCATCATTAACCACACTTTGGTTGCACCACTCCTGGTTAGTTCATTAAGCTTTCCTTTTAAAAGAGATATATGGATAACCCATGAGACCCCTGGCTCCTTTCCTCCCAACCACCAGCCACTAGCGAGGCTCATTCCCACGTTCACCTGCGTGTGAGCCTTCTCCTTACCTCAGTGGAAGCATTTTCCGCGACATCGACTCTTCGGGCCGAATTATGTTGCGGGGTACGGTTGGTCATGTTCGATCCGTATCAAGAAACTGGGGGAATGTGTGATGGCAAATTACAAGCTGTTTAAGGTAAACTAGGGGTAGTTTATTCATCTCTCAGTATTGTTGTGTGAGCGGTGGCAAAAAGAAGACAGGCATGAAACGATCAATCGTGACCAAATTACAAGAATGTGACATGGCAGTGCGACAAGTCAATGAGTGAATGTATTTCAAGAAGTACAACCACAATGGCAACGACAATGAGAACGCACTTATAAGAATAAGCAATCTCAACTAATCTATAGAAATCTATACGGGCCAACTTACAACTGCTTGGCATTTGACAGTTGACTGCTCACAGTTCTCAAGCAGCTGATGCATCAGTTTTGACGACCAACTTCAACCAAGAAGATACCCTCTGGAAAACCAAATCTAGAAGTTGCAAATCACATCTACTTGATAGGTGAACCATCTGTAGATGGTAGATTTTCCGCGCAACCAGCTTGGTGAAACCAGAAACCATCAGCCAAGAACGCCTATTAAGGAGCCAACCAGTTCTCGCAATTTAGCAGGTCAGCAGCCATGGTCAACTAGTGGTTGCTGATTCGTCAGCACATAAAATAGCCAGGGCTGTTGACCATGCTGAACCACCACTTGGCTATGACTCAGCCTAATTCTTCAAGGACAGTCGATTGGTTCTAGTAGTAGCTCCTATTGTGATCTCTGGTCCTACTAGAACCTTGAACCAATAACTACTAGAACTGGTTCTTGTTGCTCTATGACAGCAACATTTCTTATGGTCCTTTAGCTGGCCAATCGTCAGCCTCTAAAAAGATGTGTTCTTTCATTGTCGGCTATGTCGTGATGATGATTCACCACAACTAGCCACTATATGGCCGAAACTATTGCGATTGCAAGATCTTACCAACTGTCACACACTATTTATCTTGTAATTGTCAACCATGAATTACTACCTCAAATCATTGTAAACCACCAGTAGGTATTCACAGTTGCGTAATTAGTGCAAACCATACATAATTAATCAACATGAACACGTGTTCATCAATGTATAACAGTGATGAACAGTGATTCAACCTGCATAGCTGTGCAACATGGTTGTGATGATGACCATATTCCCCCGGTGAAAATCCAAGAAATGACCAGATCGGGCTTCGCTGAGCTGTTCAATGTTCACCAATTGTTGGGGTGGAACCATTCATGACCATCAAATTGGACATAAAATTCATCAACGTCAAGTCATGTGTCAACCTTGCGAACCATAAAACCATTCACAACCAGCCATTCACCATCAACATTCATAGATATGATCGTTACCAAAGCGATCATCCGACCATTTACTTATACCAATACCATTCACCATCTACAATTACCTTGTCTCAGCATTCATATCTAACCATAACCATTGACTTTCATCAGTCAACAGTAGGTCTGAAAAAAAACAACCCTTCCCAAAATCCACATACCATCAACCAACACCAACCACCCAACCCAACCAACCAACCCAACCACCCAGCCACCCAACCCAACCAACCAACCCAACCATCAACCAACCACCCAACCAGCCATTCCTTCACCATTCACCAGCCATCCACGGTCGCCACGCCGTTGCGTTGCCGCGTCACCGGTCTTCTTCGCCTTGCTGGCCTTGCGCGCCGCGCGGCCCCGCTCCGCCGCCTGGATGGTGACGGCGGCGTCCTCGCGACCTGACGGCGGTGCGCAAGGGGCAACGGTGAATCCCAAGGGCATCAGGTGGGTTGAGGCTGGTGGATGCTTAAGGGATGCTTAAGGGATGGTTCAGGGATGGTTAAGAAATGGTTGAGGGATGGTTAAGAAATGGCTAAGGGATGGTTAAGGGATGCTTAAGGGATGGTTAAGGGATGGTTAAGGGATGGTTACGGGTTCAGATGGATGCTTAAGGGATGTTTTTTTTCATGTATGGCTTATGATGCTTGATGGTTAAGTGATGGTTCGGTGATGGTTAAGTGATGGTTCAGTGATGCTTAATGATGGATCTGGTGGTTTCTCACAATAGGGAAGCCCGAAATAGTTTATTGCTATAAATGGTTTAAAAACTGGATGATTTGGGGGTACCCATATTTCGAAACCCATTTGGTTCATTATGGTTGAAAGCTAACTGAGTGATGGTTCATTTATAGCTAATTCATAGGGAATAGGAAAATAGATGGATCATTTACTGCTTGCCAATGGTTAATGGCGGCTAAGTGATGGTTAACTAATGATTCATACTGGTTTGTGATGCTCAAGTGGTGGTGAAGTAATGGTCAGTGATGGTTGAGGATGGTTGAGGATGGTTGATATCGCTTTGTGATGATATCTATGTTTTAGAAAGGATGACAGGAGATACAATAAGTCCAATGATATACAGTAGGTTGAATGATGGTCTTTATAAGGGTTGTCATTATCACGCCTGTCGGTAGTATGTGATGGCTTATCACGGTCTTTGACAGTTTCGTGATGGTTGAATTCTACTTTAACATCATGGTCTCATCATGTTTTGAAATCATGCTAAAGAATGGTCATAGAGTGGCGGATGATGATTAGACAAGGGCCAAAAAGGGTGGCTATGCAATGGCTAGATAATAGGGAATAAGGACTATGTGAGGATTATATAATGGTTTTCAAATTGTCAACAATTGTTGTATAATGTTTCATGATGTTTCATGATTTCCTAAATTGTCAATAAGTGTGGTTGTGGTTTACCATAGTTGGAGTGCGCTATCGGTTATCCAACATAAAAAAATGGCAATTGGTCAAACATGGCTAATGCAAGAATGGTCCGTGGGAACAAAATTGTCATAAGGGTATTAGCAAAACTAACGTTTGATGATAATTGCGGAAGGGCTCTCAATGTTTATATATATATATACGAAAATACGTGTATATATATATATAACGGTTGATACTCATTTATTAAATTTCCTCATTGTCTGTATTGGTTTATTACTGTCCGTGCATACCACGGTTGACAATGGGTGAAAGTGGTTTGCAATGGTAAATCCAATGGTCGCAAATAGTTTATAACTAATGGTTCATACGGGATCCGGTCCGCAGTTGGTGTATGGTTCAAAGTCACAGTGCTTTGAAGTTTTCATCATGGTCAGTCATGATCAACAACGGTCAATCATTGGGGTTTGCGGTCCCTGGATGTGTGTTGCGTGGTTGTAACTCATTGGCCATGGCTACAGGGATCTCACCTGACAACGGGTTCTTCACTATATTGACCATTACCTAAACATTCTTAGTGAATATGAACCATCATCAACCACTACTAGCCGCAATCAATCAACGAATTTCGTTGAATACACCAGTGCTTGGATGGTTCAATCATCACCACCAACCATCATCAACCACTATCTGGATGGTAAAACAAACCATGCAACTAATCCCCAAGAGCCACCGAAGTTTGCCGTGAATCCACCAACCTCTTAAACCCAGCCGCCTGGTTTCGTCGCCTTAGCCTTGGACTCGTCTTTCGCCTTCGCAGGTTGGGCACCAGATTCAACTCTGGTGAACCTGGGGGTTATGGATTTAATTGTGAACATCCAGGATCACCAGGTTGATTGTTCACAATCAAATCTACAGACCATTTGGAGCTGGCTGATCAACCAGGATGTGATCATTTATTTCAAAGGGACCTAGGATGAGGATGATTGAACCTGGTGGATCCGTTGTTCATTGATTTCAAAAGGAAATCACCCATCTGCGGTCGGGGTTTCAAGATTTTTACGCGGGAAATGGTGGTTTCTTAGAAGAGGGAACCCCCAAAATGGTTGGTTTACCACTGGTTGATATTGGATGAATTAAGGGTACCCCTATTTTGAAAAACCACCATATATGGGCACCCCGTTTATGGACTATGATCAACCAGTCGATGAACGAAGAAACAGCAAGGAAAACACAAAATAAAGAAAACAAAACCGGTGATATGAGTATCAGTTATGTCATATGTGTATTTGAATGTAGTTTTGTTGTGAATCTTATTTTCATCCATTTTTGCAAAACAGTATCTTTGAACTTGCACACGTGTTTGAATTTCCAGTTGCGAGTCAGATGCAACAAACGCTGATGTGGAATATGCATGCATTCTACATCTCCAGCTCCAAATTGCGAGTGGGACCAAATGACATGCGACATTAAAACAAACAAATCGCATGTCAACTTTGGATGACAATGCAAATGTTGTGGCGGACATGTTGGTTCATAGCTGCTAATCATGAACATCACTAAACTGCATGTGACTGACAGGTATGAAGATCAAAATCATCTATAGTTCGTCAGCCAACTAATTCACCAGGGTCGGTTACAACCATGTCAACTAAAATCATTGACGGGTTCTTTTGTTGATACCCCTGGCGCTGGCTCCAGCCATTGTTAATTCTGGTTGATCACGATGGGGCCACCGGTCACTGCTCAACATCACGGCCGCACAGCTTCATGGATCTATCAACCATACAGGGACGGATCTGTTTACGGTGAAGTGACAAGAAGCAATGATCCTTTTAAACCTGAAAAATGGCGGCTACCAAGTTTTCATGCGGTAGGTCACTGATGGCTCAATCTGGCCCAAGATGGTTCAAAGTGGTGAAATGAATGGTTAGCACGCCCTGGCAATCCAACATAGCGGGGCGGATCATCCCAGCCGTTCCTTGATGGTTTGCTCATTGGTCAAAACATTCCCTCATGCCATGTATGATTGCTCGAAACTAATAGGAACAATACCAGCCCGTGGAAAAATAAACTGCTGATTAAAATCCGGACAAACAGTCAATCATGATTTCCCTTAATTATCGTGAATGGGTTTTTGATGGCAGCAAGCCAGAACAATGTCAGCCAAGCTTGGCCACGGGTGAAAATCTTGCGTTTTTGCCGCGGGCGCGCCCACTGCCCCAGCCTCTTTCGCTTGACCTGAAGGCCTCAGCCAGGTTGACGGGAAGCCAACTGACTGTGGCCCACGTCAACCAGCTCAAAAATTTCAAGGTGACGCTGTGCTTTTTCCCTGCAGCTAACCTTTGAAGCGAAGACGCCAGGAGCACCACTGCCGTGCGCCGCGAAGGGTGCCGGCCGCCAATTTTCGGCTTAAAGCATGCGATTTTTCCTACGGGTTCCAATGGAAGGTCTCCCCAAACGTTTCAAGAAACGAAGATTGGACCACTTTCACCGGTCTTGCGCGGCACACTGCAGTGTGCGGAAAATACTATCAGCTGGTGATCCTTCAGATGGTGCACCTGTGTCCTTACAAACTGTCATAATCACCGCGACAGGGGACTTGATCTTCGGGGCTGACCTTGTTGCGTTTTGAACGCCTGTGGAGATGGTCATGGCCGATGCCATCCCCAACCTGTCCAATTTATTTTTTTCGGTGTAATATTGTTCAAAAAACATTATAAAACAAGATGATGAATATAATGTGGTTTTGAACTTGTATTTTAGGAGACTATTTATGTTTAACACATTGTTTTTAGAAGTCATACATTTTGTTGAAGCTTCTCACGTTAACAAAACCAATTCTGGCAATGAGCCATAAAATTGATTGCTCCAAGAAAGCTCTGTATGCCCATAGCCAGGTTTGCTAAACAGTTACTACGTCAACTTCACGACCGAAAGCGTATGTGGGAGTTTCTCAAAATAGGGGTACCCCCAAATCATCCAATACTAATCATTTAATATCATTTATAGTGATAAACCAACCATTTTTAGAGTCCCCCATTTTGAGAAACCACTATATGGCTGTGGGTCAAAACCCTGTACCCCTGGTTCCCCTATCACTAACCATTGTTTTCCCTATAGTTTTGTTGGTTAATATAAGACATTATTGGTTGGTTGATATTGACCCATAGCCATATGGGGTTTTCCCCCAAATATTGAGCAAAGAGCGCGAAGCTCAGCCTCGCGGATCACAGGGAAAAGTGTCCACCAGGTAGCATACCTGCCGTGGCCTAACCAACCAGGGGCTCCTTCCGCGAGTCATGGGTCTGGTTGTGTCTGGTTGGTGGTTGAGCCCCGTCATGAAAATTATGAGTCAACTAATCAAGCATCTAAGAAATCAACCAAAAAACAAATTTGCTTCATATTTAACCAAACCATGAAATGGTTCATCGATGGTGGTTCAGCTACCACGTCATGAAATACTTGAAATTCAACCAAACAAGTTGGTGGTTTAAATTAGGGAAAAAAGAAATGCTTGAAATCAATCTAAACTACCAAACAGTGGTGCACATGGTACCATCCGTAGGAGGTGTGGCAGGCCTGGGCACAAAGGTCAATCGCCACAGACAGCAGTTTCACTTGTGTTTTGGTGTTCACAAGATACAGGTTGCAACACTTACTCAACCAAATTCACGTTGTCAAACTTCACGTTGTCAAACTTCACTGATGGAAAATGGTGGTCAAATGTGCTTAATGAATGGTCGATTGATGGCTCAAATCATGGTGAATATGACTTCATGGATGATGGAAACATATACAGTCTCACAACTTGGATATTCATTTGGGATGTAACCATGGTCTATCATCATCCATGATAGATATGAATGACTTTTGATAGACTGTGGGTTCACAACTGGGAGAACCATGGTTTATCAAAAAAAAGTCACGATCTTCTCCAGCGATGCGCAAATCTATGGGTGAACTAAACATGCGGCGCCAGGTGTTGCAAGCGAGAAATTCCAACGATACGAACGTGCCACCGCAATGGAACCGGATGGAACAGGACCAATTTCCAGAAATAGTTGTTTTTTGAAAAAATATTATAAGTGCAGCACGGAAAAGGTCTTGAAACAACATAACGGACTTGCAGCACAAGGATCGTAAAACACATGCAGTACTGCAAATGGAAGAAGTGTGGCAAAAAAAAATGAGAATATCATTGAGCTGCAGCACGGAGAAGGTCCAAACCACGGTTGGTTGCAGTTCTCTTTGTTTAAACATAGTGAAAACACAATGGAAGCGGAACACATGTCAGGTGAACGAGAAAATTACTACATGAGATTGCAGTGGAACTATAAAACAGCAAATTCACAGCATTCTCTGCAAACTCAATTAATAAGGAAAAAGGGGCGCAACACGAAGGACCCGGAAGACTCTTCGTTCGCAAAAATCAAATGCAACTGATGGACTGCAGACTTCCAACTGAAAGCATCTTTACCAACTTGAAGCCGTAACCCAACTCGCAAAGCTCATTCATACCATGAACATCCAACATATCCCGCAAAGGTCTGCAAACAAGAACTGGGTACGTGCCAAAATAATGGCACCCCCCAAAACCAAGGGTTTCCGGGTAATGTTGGTTTCTGATTAGTATCTACCTGTTGGTTTCATCTATTTTCATTACTTTAGGGGGGTTACACTAATCAGAAACCAACATTAAAATGATCAGTTTTTGGTGGGGCCCATTGGTGACCCGTCATGGCTTGGCGCAAAGCCGACTTAGCCACCACCGCGACACACCATGATTGGCACGAGCCGCGGTGGTGAACTTCTGGCGTTTGGCCCTGAATTGGTCTTCTATGCTGGTTGGTTGGTGGATAATGCCAGGTGTTTCTCAAAATAGGGGACCCCCAAACCATTCATGGTAGAAAACCAACGGTTTTTGGGGTCGCCCCATTTTGAGAAACCCCCAATGCCTCGTTCATGGTCACGAAAACCTTCCAGGGCACAGGTGTGACTTTCAACCCTTGCCAGCCCAAAACCGAGCGAAACTAGGAAAAAACATCGGCTTTGTGACAGTTGAATCATCAGCAAGATGGAAAGTCAGTGTATGGTTGCTAAGTTAGTAAGTCCTGATTAAATTCAATCCGGGCAATTGATGGCTAATAATTAAGCATCAACCGAATGCTGAAAGCTGATGCTTACACACTGGTTGATCAATGGTCAAGAATGGGTAGTTCAAATGATCGCCTGGATAGCTAGAAAAGCATCCGCCCCAAGTGTTCAGCCGCCGGGACCGTGGGTTTCCACCAGCGAAGAGGGGGTTCTGACAGTTTCTTTGGGTTGGAACAACGGTCTTCCGGTGGAAAGCTGGGCAGCTGCAAAGGCGCTGAACATGGATGGCACTTAGATTGGAACTCAGTCTCCATGCCCTGGTCCTGGGGCTAGACATGACATCCAGGAATCATTATCATCAATGAGCAGTGGAACCGAAACCACTCCTAGAAGATCCATGGAAAATCCTGGTTTAAAATGGAGTCCTGAAATCTGGTTGATGGTGTCAACCATCCCCAACAAAAAGATCGATTCCTTTAGGTAGGATGGAAAGTAAGAAATGTTGGAAACCACTGACCAGAAATTCGGCTCTGATAATTGTCCACAAACCAGGTGATGACAAGCAACCGAAATCAAGGCACCAAGACCAGCAAAGCCCTAGCAATTGCCCCAATTTGAGCCAAGTTTTGTTCCTCAGTACTGTTGGTTAAGATTCCGGGAACTCATGTTGGTTACTGATAGCGATTCACCCAATATCCGACGAACAAAACAGTTGTCATGGTGGCTTACTAGTGGTTCTTCACCATCACGAATCACCCATTTGGTTCGAACCCTCCTGGCAGCTTCTGGCCTCGCTCCCCCGGATCAAAGGCCCTTTAAGGGCCATCTGCACTAGGTTCCCCTGGCTCCTGGCCTTGCTCCCAACCAACCAAGAGCCAGGAACTTAAACATCACTTACCCTCTGGTAATTTAACATAGCAATGGAAAATGGCACATATTTTGTAGAGAAAGCCTGGGAAATGATCCATTGATGGTGGATTCTCCATTGCTATGTTAGTTTACCAGAGGGTAATCATCATACACCATCATTGACCGTCAGTGGCCAATTATTAAGCATCAGTTCGCCGTGAGTGGGTTCTCCAAATTGGAATGCCCCACTTACCGAATAACCCAAGCATAACCTTTGGGGTGCCCCGCATTTTGAGAAACCACCCTATCTACTATTCGTTAACCATCAGCGACCATTTATTAGAGACATAAACCACCATATTCACTGTTCAATTCCCTATCAACCTAGTGGTTGCATCAAGTGATCTCCCCATGAAAAACAAAACATTTTTTGTTATTCTTCCCTATAATTAAATAATTGAAATTTCCCATATGTTTGTTGGTCATCATTCTCTGCTGGAGTCTCCCCTTTTATTAACACTGAGTCTCACCAACAGTACACCGACCAACTCCAACCCAAGGCCCCAACGCGCTGGTGGAAACGGTTTCCGCTTCCTGATCGCCGATCCAGGGGGAACAGCTGGGACTGCTTTCGATGGTTGATCAATGGATCGGAACTCATGCTTCATGAATCATTATGAAGTCATTGTGCACATTGGTGCACTAGTTGTTAATGAATGGTTGGTTAATGCTGGATCTATGGTTAATGAATACTTGATTAATCAAATACTGTAACAATAATAGTTGATTAATGGTTGATCATTGGTGGTTTATCAGTGATATAAAAAAATAACTGATTGGTTCATTCATGGTTGATGCATGGTTGATCAATAATTGATTAATGCTTGATGAATGGTTGATACATGGTTCATTCATTGTTGGTTAAATGGTTCATCCATTGTTGATCAATGCTTGATTAATGCTGAACAAAGATTAATCATGGCGAGCAATGGCTAGTTCAATTGGTGGTCAATGCTGGTGGAGTAGTGGTCAATGATGCAAGTACTGGTCAGTACTAATGATGGTGAAGTGCTTGATACTGTTGAATTGGTGGTGAATCAGTGGTTGAATAGTCGTTGGCTGGTGGTGAATTACTGGTCAATGGGTGGTTAGTTACAGCGAAGGTACTGCATAAGAATCTGCTGTATAAGAACTTGAGGGGCTCGGATTTGTTTCCACTCCTGTTGGGCCTGAATATAATTTGCTTCTTCGGTTAAGAATTTGAGGGACCCTCACGGTGGCAAGTAAGTTCTTAGCAGCGATGGTTTGGGGTAACGATGATAATTCCTTGCTAGACAACCAAGAGACAAACAAAAATTGAAAAACATGTTATTAATGTCCCGCGCGGGGGGTTGAGCCGTCGACTTTTCGGTTGAAAGCCGCCCTTTTTGCCAACTGCGCCGAGCAAGCCTGGCCCGGGGGGCCAAAAGCCCACTGTTGAAACGCTTCTGTCAACTTGCATGTTCCCCCCCCGGTTTGCAAAGCAAAACTAACTTTTCGGGTCTCGAATTTTTTTTGGGTCTCGCGGGCTGTACATATTCGCAATATGGCAAAAGCTAGTTTCATGACAGCCAATTTTTTGGCCAAAGCATCCAGTGGCTTTGCCCGGGACATGAAACAAATACAAATAAATACATATATATATATATATGTATGTATATCTGTTCATGTAGCGCTACGGCAGGAGGTGAACAGCGAGAACACCACCACCACCAC
>VSDK01002217.1:124441-178955 GCA_009767595.1 Symbiodinium kawagutii | reverse complement strand
CGCCAAGGGTTGCACCCTCTCGGGCGGCCACGAAGAGGAACTGCCTGGGTCCACTCTGCGATGGCTGGAAATTTGCGCATTTGCGACGATTGGACTGAAAGAACCAACGTCGGGCCTCCCAATACGTCTCTGCGGCATCGGCCGCAGCAGCACGCAGCTCATCCTGGCAGCAACTTTCGCAAGCACTCCGGCGAACGTCGGTGAGTTGGCGTGGCCAGGAAGTCGTACGGGATGTGATGGGCGAATCTCAATAGCTAGCGCGAAACTAGATAGAAGTAATGTAAATATAGTTATAGATATATATATATATGTATACATGTAGAAATGTACACATAGCACTATGTGTTTTTATCTATGTAGAAATCAACAGCTATACAGCTCAATAGATGTTACAATATGTATACTTTGCCAATTAAGCAAAAGCACGTTGGATGACAGGTACGAACAATAACTACGGGGTTGACCGACAAAAGCAGTCGGCGAAGACCTAGCACATCCCCACAAATGGCACTGACCAGCCAGGCCGTGATGGCTGGAAAACTTTGGGTTTGTTTGCAAGCACCAACGTCGGGCCTCCCAACTTGTCGCAAGCACTCCGGCAACGCCGTAATTGCCATGGCACCCAAGAGCAAATTTCACAGTGGCAATCTGCAGACATGGAGCGCGCACCTCCCAGAAGCCAAACGCATCATGAAGCCCATCGTTACCGTCTGCAGGTGGCCATTCCTATCTCAGAGGACCAACAGGGCACAAGAGAAGACACAAAAAAAAAACCTGCAGATCTGTAGATATATCACTATGCACCAATATCTATCTATGGATCAACAGCACTACACCCAAAAAAAAATTAACCATTTATGTACATTCCAAGTATAGCAGAAATTAGTCTGATGACATTTTACACGTGGCAATCTGAAGACATGAAGCACGCACCTCCCAGAAGCCAAACGCATCATGAAGCCCATCGTTGCCGTCTGCAAATGGCCGTTCCTAGCCGCAGAGGGCGAACAGGTCACAAGCACGACACCCTGTCGCACATGCCCACCTGCTGACGCTGAAGCTCTGCCTGCCACACCTCCAACCGCCGCAGGACCTCCTCTCATTTGGCCACCGTCGAGGGAACACATGTTAACGCAACGCTTGCAAGAACGAACTCTCCTTCTGCATCTGCACCAGCAAAGCTACTGCGCCCAGATCCATGGCTAAGACGAAAGAGCAGACGCCGATGCACCAGATTTGGGGCAAGACAGCTGCAGAACAGGCAAGCTGCATCCAACCAAACTCGACGTCAGCGTCTCTCCAAAAGGAGCTAACAAAAATGAGGAGTAAGAAGAGGCTGGGTATGGCAAGAGAATGATAACACCAGGCACACCACTGGAATGCTTTGGCAAAAGAAATTCAAGAAACGGACTGCGCCAGCCTGTTTCGGAGGTCCATCGCACTCACTTGCAAACGCAGCGTGGACAAGATTCCTGGAATCAATCAGGGACGTCATAACGTTGATGAGCTGGCTCCAGCAAGCTTGCAGTGTTCATTTCCCATCTTTTGCCAGCCTGTAAAGGCTTAAGACACAGCAGCCAGTTTGTCAAGCGCCGACGGTGTCTACCGGTCACGGCTTAAAGGACAGCAGCCAGTTTGTCAAGCTGCCGACCTCGCCCGGCGAAAAGGCTTCAGTTGATCTGCGACATAAATTATCCAACGCTCACCTGTTATTTGCAACCATGATGTTCGAATTGGAACCACTTGCGACCTGTCGTGCCCCAGACCTTGCACTGCTGCAAGAAGGCATAGAACTTGGTAAGTCTGAGACGCTAGAACGCCGAAATTCACTTCACCCTGCCAGAAATCAGCACAAGGAACTTAGAGAAATCAATTGAATGCCTGTTGGCCACCAAACACTGTACGAGTCAGGTTGCGTGCTGAACTGGCCCGAAACTGCTGGAAGCTTTTTACGGTAGCACCGAGCTGTGCAGTTCAACTTGAAATGCTGTAATTCTATCGACTAGAGATTACCATCACTTAAACCACTCATCATTGATGTTGGATTTTATAGTCATCCGGCCAGCCGCTTCAGACTTGCACTTGGCTTGCTTCACATGCTTGGCACAACCCTTTCATGCTCCGGTGCGAGGGTGCGTAGCAGGGCCATTGCATGTTGTCTGGGCCATGAACTCGCAGGAGCACCAAAATGTGGAAAATCTGCGACAGTGCTTGGCTTTAACGCAATCAATGCTTTGGCCTTGCATGCGCTCACAAAACGCATGTGTGGAAATGTTCATGGTACGTACTACCTTGATACACACTACGTATGATGCAGAGCACTGTCGTTGAATTTCCGTGGCAATCTTCAAGCAGCGGTTCCATGCAGACCTGAAATGGCCTGCTCCAAGAAGCTTCAAGATTACCAACGCAAGTTTTTTGGAAACTGCAAACTGTGCCAATGACTTTGCAGAAACTGTGAATCTGCAAGCCCACAAACAAAACCATCAGTTTGAATTAGAAGCACATGCAGCGACGATGTGCTGACATTCAGGCGTAAGAGGCGATGAAACATGCCTGGACCAGGAAGCAGAAACTCCTGAGTTTGCTGTTGCAGGAGCCTCACCACTAGTGGCTGCTGCCCCCTTCATCGCCCCCCCAGCCGATCAGTGGCTACGAGGAAATCAGCAATTTCGGCTGGCCGGCCTAGTTTGGAGCCCCTGGCATTCTTTTCAAGTCTTGGAAAGTGTTTTGAAGCCGGCTCCATCAATTTTCCAACCGTAGAACAAAAAAAACTTTTCAGGCTTCGAAAAGTTGTTTTTGTCTTGCGGACCCGCAAGCCCAGTGTTGAGCCACCGGCATTCTTTTCAAGGACTGGAAGGTGTTGTGAGAGCGGCTTCTTGCAAATGTGCAATCGTAAAATCAAATCTGAGGAAAGCCAAGGGTGTAAAGAAAACATCTGGTTTTCTATAACAAGAATAATTGGAATACATACTTAAGAAATCGCTAAGAAATTGAGGGGCCCTCGGACCGGGAACATGGAAAATCTTGAGCAATCTAAATTAAGAATTTGAGGGACCCTGGACCACAGATTTGGAATTCTTATCCAGGAGTTCCACTGTAGTGGTTAGTGTTGCTTGATTAGTGGCTCATTGTTGGTGAACACTGGTTAGCAATGACGGGTGGCAATAGTTTACAGTGGTGGTCGATGAATTAATAAGAAGTTGAAACATCATAATGGTCAATAGTGATCAAGAACGGTGAAATAAAATGTTTGATGCTGCGATGATTTAATGGTACATAATGATAAATCGTGATCAACATGGTGAATGATACAGGTGAACGATGCTGGTGAAATGATCGTTCTTTTGCATATTGATGGCTACCGGTGGTTTAACAGTGGTTGATATTATTCACGGGTCAAGATCAACATACATCTCGATGAGCCGAAAAACCTTCAGTGGCTGGCAAATCTTGATGAAGAATGGTTCGTACTGATCAATAATCATGATGAATGATTGGTTGGTTGTGTTTTTTCTTCGGTATGGTCAAAGCATTGCAAGCATGAATAAGATTTATTAAGCCAGCTGGCAGTGAAGTTTTATGAACGATTAGACACCCAACCCGAAGTGATCATGCTTCACAATGCTTCAGTTCTTCCTTTGGGAATTCTTAGTGAATCAAATCACTAGTCGTCACCACTAATCACCGTGAATCACCATGAATCACCACTAACAACAATGAATCACCATGAATAGCCATGAATAATCATGAATAACTGAATAACCATAAATCAATCACGATGAATCGCCATTACTTTCACAATAGTTTGCAAATCAAGTCGTCAATAGTCGCCATTAAACGTCGGGCTATGCTTTATGCTTGGCTGTTCAATCGCTCCTTTTTGGCGTTGTCACTCCCATGATGGGACATTCTCCAGAGGTTCATCCAGGAATCTGACATTGCTGACGCTGCTGATTGCCATGTTTTTATCCATAGTGCTCTTCTTCCACTAATGAAAACGACCCCATGATTTTCAAAGATTTTGATTGATGGTCAGCAAAGAATGTGTAAAAACAGCCATCCTGGGTTGTAAAAATCACGGCTTAAAGTTAAAGCATAGCAAGACTGCTTGCTGGTTTCAAGCCCACTGAAAAATATGAATCAATCAACTCACCATTCCAAATACGAGGAAAAATAAACCACCAACGAACAAAACTACCAAAACAAACCTGGTTAGGTTGGAAAATGAAGAATGATTCAAACCACCAACCTTTATTGATTAACTAGCCAATCAGTAAAAAAAAACACTACCAATTTGTTCCATACTAACCGAAGAATGATTAAAACCACCAACCAAAAAAAATGGCCACCGCCATTGATCACCTATACTATGACGGAACTCTCCTAAGTGGGGCGTGTGGGGCTGATCTACAATCAGGACGGACATGCACCACTCCGCGGCGGGGAGCCCAGGGCATCCGGGGTCAACGATGGCGAGACGATGCTTCATGATAGCTGTTGAGAAGGGATCCGATGAACATCGAACAAGGACCAATCTATGACAAACCAACAGTGGAGATGTGGTTGCTTCATGACAATAGTCATGATAATCGGTTGACAAAGGATGATAGAACAAAGAAGATCAAACAATCATCATCAATCATCAATCAGCCAGCTGGTCATTGACTTTCCAGGGCTCCCCCGCTTGCTGCACTGAACATGCGGATGAACCCCATCCATCAACCAGCAAGATTACAATTGCGCCAACTATAACCAAGTCCGGATTAATTGTGCGGGTTGTCGATTCCTGCATCCCTTAGTATGCCGCATGCCAAGTATAAAATATAGGGATTAACCAAGTATAGCCAAGCTAATCATCCCTGCACTTTTGCAGTTGCTGTATCCCTTAGTTCCTTAGCAATTCCCATCCATTCTGGATTGGACATTCGGCTTCCGGCTGCCCACTGCCTCCAGTGTCCCAGCGGTGTAGGCCTTGGCAGCAGCCTCCTTTAACTTCTTCCGGAGTTCGTCGTTCTCCTGCTTCTGCTTTTCGAGTTCGACCTGATCAAACAAAGCTGATCAATGGTTGGATCATGGTCGGGTCACGGTCGGGTCATGGTTGGCTCATGGTTGGCTCATCCAGGCTTGGGGAATACACTCCTGTTAACAGCTTGAGGCTCCCAGGTGGCCGTTGGATCAATGGTGTCGAATGCTTGGCTCCGTTGGGGAATACTTTGTCAATGCAAGGCTACAGTTACGAGTACTGGGCAGCTGGTCAATGTGGGCCTTAGACTTCTTGTCTGCCCTTATCATTTGCGACTCTTTCTTTCTCTCCATTAATCCCTAACGTAACGTTGCTGTTTGTTGTCCCCCTTGCATTGACATGAATTGAGTCTCGATACCCATCACCATTAATAACAATTACATTATCAAGTTATTGAGAGTTAATGCAGGTCAATGCAGCATCCATTTCATCAGCATCCATTTATTGTTAATAACAACTGTTGGGGCTGGAGGTGAATCTGTGTACAACTGGGTGTGGATCATCACTTTCTGCGGTTTTGTTGTCAAGCTCCCAGTGTCATTAAAGATGTTATTAAAAGATGTTTATTCAATGACAGTTGTTCAATGACCAGTTTAAAGATGTCAATGACCAGTTGTGTATTGAGAGTTGACAACAGTTTTTAAAGATGTTATCAAAGATGTTTATTCCACCAAAAACTATTCTTGAGAGTTGATACCCCTCCGTTCTTGCATAGTCACCCCAACCATTTACAGCCCATTGGCACCTGGAAAATCAAGACCCAGGTTCACGGATCACCCAGGTCACGGTCACTGGGAAAGTATCGAAGCTCAGAATCAGTTTTTTTCAGATGTAAACCAGCAATAACTGGTTGGTGGTTTCAACTCCTACGAAGCCAATCAACCATTTGTTAACGATTACTAGGGAAAACAAACAATGATTAATAACTACCAACCAAAAAATGATCATGATAAGCTAAGAGTCCGTCTGAATACCAGCCATCACATGGTGGGTTTTCCACTTGCAGGTTAATTACGAACCACTGAGTGAGTTGGTCCTCCAAGTAGGTCAATACCCCTTCATGATCACAGGCAACCTGCATTCATGTCTATCATTTAAGAGCATATCGCAACCCAAAAAAAAATCAGAAATGATCGTCATGAAAATGGTGGATAGTGATTAATTCAAATCATTTTGGGCGGAGACCAGAACTGAACCCACTTCCAAAAACTATCCATTTGTCCTATCATTTGGGTTTATCCATAAATGGTACACGCTATCCATCCGGGACAGGCGTCGCAGGGTCTACTATTCTACAGGACCTTCGCACCCTTGTGTGGACGAAAAAGTAGGAACCATCCAATCAAAGCTTCTCTGGTAGTGAAACTACCAGTACCCCATTCATTTACAAACCCATATGGTACGAAGTGGGTCAAAACCCTGTACCCCTGGTTCCCCTATCATTAGCCATCCCTATTATTGTTGCTTATCATCCCCCATTATTGGTCGGTCAACAGCTTGACCCATAGCCATATCTCATCTTGAAAAACAGTAGGTGTAGCATTTGACCCAATGGCTCGCCACTCATCAGCACCCCGCTTGTGCGGGGCTCCGTTGGTCATTCACAGCATGGTACGGCTCATGTGTTGAGATTTTTTCGTAAGGATGATGCCATGTCCAACCACCAACCAGCTTGTTCAAAAGGATTACTACCATGACTATATCCTTTTACTGCCATGAATCTATGCTCTTTTTTGTCGCATGTAATCAATAGCATTGACAGTGAGGATCGTAGCGTTAAAACCATCAAGTATGAGTAATACCAATTGTAGTGGCATTGAATCAATAGCACTAAACAGCATGTACAGTGGGGATGGCAACATACAATGCTACAATCCAAGCAACAAATTAGTTGCCAAGCATCCCCTGAAGGCTGTTGCTTGTGACGGGGATATGATCTGAAGTGATAAGAAAAGACACTGACACTTCAGGAAAACGGTTTTTTTGTTGCGTCAACTTTTTTGAGATCTGAAAGATCTGATCCTTGATTGTTTCATGAATGTACTTTCTATAAATCTATCAGATCCGGTTGATTCGTATTTGTTTCATAGCATTCAATATGCTCAATTGACAAGTTTGGGTGCCATGCTGGTTTGCCACGTTGTCTTTGGTGGGTGCTAGCTGCCTCATCCCAAAAAGGTCAATGAGAAACCATCATCACCATGTATGGCTCAACCACCAAGCAGGTAAAAATCCTGGCTGCTCCACAATCACGGCCTGCATTGCAGATGCTTCCTGCAACCGTTTTTGCATCTCTTCAGTCTCTTCTTTCTTCTTCGCAATTTCTTCCTGCGGCATCCATGCTCGAACTCCTGTTGTTGGGGGTCATCTACCAACAATACGGAAACATGAGATATGGTCATGGTCATTCACCACTTCTATCTAATATCGGGACCATTGTGGGCCATCTCCGAATATTAGTGACCAAAACATACCAAAACCTGTTCCAATCATGGCTCAGAGTAGGATGATTGATCCGATATCTCAAAAACCACAAATGAGACCTTGAATGATTCGCGCTGGAACCAGCACTCCTGAGATTAAAAACTGAACTCAGGCCCCCCCCCAAAAAAAAACAACCACCGTTTGAGACCTCAACCAACCTGAACCAGTTTCAGTCTTGAACCCAGATTGGCCACAACAAGTCCTGCAATGCAGCTGTTTGTTGCAGTTGCTTCTGCAGCTCTTCATTCTGCCGGTCCATTTGCGCCTTGATGCTGACCACGGGGGGTTGCAGTTGTTTGAAAATCAAATCCCCAAAAATTGGGCATCAATGGCGGGTGGATGCAGGAGGAAAATTGGCATCACCATTCATGGCAAGTCAATGGTTTTTTTGTGGATGGTGGCACCCGCCCAGTGCCCATGTCGACAGGTGGCTGTCAGTAGATTCGCACAAAACAACCACAGAGAACAAAGTGAGCCTACCACCAACAAGGGATGCATTGAGTTTCCATGGATGAAGAAGGCACGGAGTCTTACACAGCTAGTTGTTGACTAATGATGGTTAGTTCATGTGTTACAACAGTTTTAGTGCAAAAGAACAAGTGGGATACGCAATGTCTGCATTGAAGCTACTTCCTGCAACCGTTTTTGCAGCTCTTCAGTCTCTTCCTGCTTCGCAAATTCTTCCTCGTAACGGATGGTCTCCACTCTAATTAAACAACTCAAACTGTGAAGCATGACTGTGATAAGGTCCAGAATTTCTTGTCATATAAAGGCTAAACTCGAGACGTCTAAAGTAAGTGCATGGAATCTGTACATTGCCCTGAAAACATGAACCTCATGTCAAGCCAAAGTTGGCAAACACAACACCCATATTGGCCGCAAAAGCCGTCAAAACTGATGATTACACCACAAGCTGCAGGCTTGAAAGGGCTATAGAGTAAAAAACACAAAACAAACACTCTCAACAAAGATTAACATCTTGCCTTGAACACCGACAATGTTTGAGCCGAATAGGTTCATCTGTACCAAAAGCAATGAATACTAACATCTCGATTTCTTTTTCTTACTGCAAAATATTGGAGACAATTATGTAGCTGCACGTCAAATGCTAGGATAACTTGGATACCCACTCCTTGCCTGCAGTGCAGATGCTTCCTGCAACTGTTTTTGGAGCTCTTCTGTCTCTTGCGTTTTCTTTGCAACCTGATCCTGGCAACAAATGGTGGTTTCTCAAAATAGGGGTACCCCCAAATCATCCATTACTAGTCATTTTTGATGGTAAACCAGCCATTTTTGGGGTCCCCTATTTTGAGAAACACCCAAATGGTTCTGCACACAAGTTTTGTCGAGGGTTCTGCGAGCGAATACCTCAAAAGAGACGCACCACTAAAGGTCTAAAGTCAATGTAGCCTAAAGGCAAAGCTTGGGCCAACAAAAGTCATTTGATAAATATGTATATATTATATATATACATATGTATATATAAACAAATAATAACAAATATATGTAATTACTGTATATAGTGAAAGTCGCCACAAGAAAAAACTAAACAATAAAAGAACACATTGCACCCAAATTGGCTGCAACAGCTGTCCTGCAATGCTGCACTCTCTTGCAGTTGTTTCTGCAACTCTTCGTTCTTTTGTTTCTGTTGTTCCATCTCTGCCTTCACAAAGCTTTCAACATCCAAAAGGCATATAAGGGCTGCTGGATGGAAAGTTCAGTAGAGTAAAAGCATTCAGTAGAAAGATTGAGAAACCACAAGGGAAAACAGTTCCAAGTCGGTCTGGTCTGGTTTCATGATAGAAGGTGTGATGTTTTCTAGTGGCCTGGGTCTGAGTTTAAGTCTTGTGTCCTGTTCAAGCAGTGAAATCAAAAGCTGGTGGAACGTGCTACAATGTATCTTTGACACACCTAAACGAATCTTGGAAAACACACAAATCAAAGAAATACACCAAATTCACGTAAGTTTGCGCACACAAGTCCTTTGGAATAGGGTTTCGCCCACTCCTTGCCTGCATTGCAGATGTTTCCTGCAACCGCTTTTGCAGCTCTGCAGTCTCTTCCTTCTTCTTTGCAACCTCCTCCTGCCAACAAAAACTCCCCACAATATTTTTGAAGAAAGTTATGCACGTGGCGAATACTTCAAAAAAGATGTGGTAAAGGTCTACACAAGGTCTAAAATCCAAAGTCTGTCAAGTTCAAAAGCTTCCCCTGAGCGAAACAAATCAAATCAACGGGTGGCCGAAGATAGTGAATGAAACGCGCCACGACAAGGAAAACTTTGCACCCAAGCTGCAACAGCTGTCCTGCAATGCTGCACTTTCTTGCAGTTGCTTCTGCAACTCTTCGTTTTTCTGCTTCTGCTGCTCCATCTCTGCCTTCACAAAGCTATTCCAATGAAGCACACCGCAAGCTGGCAGGAAAGGGAGACTAGAATCCGAGGAGAAAGGGCCGAAAAAGATCAGTCTTTTGCCTTGGACACCAGAACTGTGTCGAGCCGAATTGGGTCCCTCTTCGCCGATAGCAGTCAACAGTTGTGGTTCCCAAATTTGTTTGTTTTCAGCAAAACATTTTGCAGTGTGATGATGCTTTTGCAAGTCAAATGCTGGGATACCATGGGGTACCCACTCCTGGCCTGCATTGCAGATGCTTCTTGCAACCGTTTCTGCAGCTCTTCTGTCTCTTCCTTTTTTTTCGCAACCTCATCCTGCCAACAGAGGGGCCTGCACATTAAGTCTGAAGGAGGCAATGTGACCACCGGCTTTAGTTCTAGAGTTTCTTGGGTTTAAAGACAAACCCCGAGCCAACCCTTCACCGTGTGGATAGTAAAAAGAAAGGTCACCACAAGAAGAGACTAGACAACGATAGAAAACATTGCACCCAAATTGGCTGCAACAGCTGTCCTGCAATGCTGCACTCTCTTGCAGTTGTTTCTGCAACTCTTCGTTCTTTTGTTTCTGTTGTTCCATCTCTGCCTTCACAAAGCTTTCAACATCCAAAAGGCATATAAGGGCTGCTGGATGGAAAGTTCAGTCGCGTAACAGGATGCGGTTGAAACATTTTGAAACCACAAGGGAAAAGAGTTCCAAGTCGGTCTGGTCTGGTTTCATGACAAAATGCGTGATGTTTTCCAGCGGTTATGGTCTGAGTTGAACATTTTGTGTCGTGTTCAAGCAGTGAAATCAAAAGCTGGTGGGACGTGCTACAATGTATCTTTGACACACCTAAACGAATCTTGGAAAACACACAAATCAAAGAAATACACCAACTTCACGTAAGTTTGCGCACACAAGTCCTTTGGAATAGGGTTTCGCCCACTCCTTGCCTGCATTGCAGATGTTTCCTGCAACCGCTTTTGCAGCTCTGCAGTCTCTTCCTTCTTCTTTGCAACCTCCTCCTGCCAACAAAAACTCCCCACAATATTTTTGAAGAAAGTTATGCACGTGGCGAATACTTCAAAAAAGATGTGGTAAAGGTCTACACAAGGTCTAAAGTCCAAAGTCTGTCAAGTTCAAAAGCTTCCCCTGAGCGAGACAAGTCAAATCAATGGGTGGCCGAAGATGGTGAATGAAACGAGCCACGACAAGGAAAACTTTGCACCCAAGCTGCAACAGCTGTCCTGCAATGCTGCACTTTCTTGCAGTTGCTTCTGCAACTCTTCGTTTTTCTGCTTCTGCTGCTCCATCTCTGCCTCCACAAAGCTTTTCCAATGAAGCACACCACAAGCTGGCAGGAAAGGGAGACTAGAATCTCAGAAGCAAGGGACAAAAAAGATCAGTCTTTTGCCTTGGACACCAGAACTGTTTCGAGCCGAAAGGGTCCCTCTTCGCCGATAGCAGTGAACAGTTCTCGTTTCCAAACTCGTTTGTTTTCAGCAAAACTTTTTGCAGTGTGATGATGCTTTTGCAAGTCAAATGCTGGGATACCATGGGATACCCACTCCTGGCCTGCATTGCAGATGCTTCTTGCAATCGTTTCTGCAGCTCTTCTGTCTCTTCCTTTTTCTTCGCAACCTCATCCTGCCAACAGAGGGTCTGCACGTTAAGTCTGAAGGAGGCGATGTGACCACCGGCTTCAGTGTTCTAGAGTTTCTTGGGTTTAAAGACAAACCCTGAGCCAACCTGTCACCGTGCGGATAGTAAAAAAAGGTCACCACAAAAAGAAACTAGACAACGATAGAAAACATTACACCCAAATTGGCTGCAACAGCTGTCCTGCAATGCTGCACTCTCTTGCAGTTGCTTCTGCAACTCTTCGTTCTTTTGTTTCTGTTGTTCCATCTCTGCCTTCACAAAGTTTTCAGCATCCAAAAGGCATATAAGGGCTGCTGGATGGAAAGTGCAGTCGAGTAAAGGATGCAGTAGAAACATTTTGAATCACAAGGGAAAAGAGTTCCAAGTCGGTCTGGTCTGGTTTCATGACAAAATGCGTGATGTGTTGCAGTGGTTGGGGTCTGAGTTGAACATTTTGTGTCGTGTTCAAGCAGTGAAATCAAAAGCTGGTGGAATGTGCTACAATGTATCTTTGGTATACCTAAAAAAGAATCTTGAGAAAACACAAACCAGAGCAACAAACCAACGCCGTGTAAGCTTCCACCACACACAAGTCCTTTGGAGCGGGGTCTCGCCCACCCCTTGCCTGCATTGCAGATGCTTCCTGCAACCGCTTTTGCAACTCTTCAGTCTCTTCCTTTTTCTTTGCAACCTCCTCCTGCCAACGAAAGCTCACCACAATATTTCTGAAGAAAGTTATGCACGTGGCGAATACTTCAAAAAAGATGTGGTAAAGGTCTACACTGGTCTAAAATCCAAAGTCTGTCAAGTTCAAAAGCTTCCCCTGAGCGAAACAAATCAAATCAACGGGTGGCCGAAGATAGTGAATGAAACGCGCCACGACAAGGAAAACTTTGCACCCAAGCTGCAACAGCTGTCCTGCAATGCTGCACTTTCTTGCAGTTGCTTCTGCAACTCTTCGTTTTTCTGTTTCTGCTGCTCCATCTCTGCCTCCACAAAGCTTTTCCAATGAAGCAGTGTTTTGAGCCGAATGGGTCCCTCTTCGCAGATAGAAGTTAACAGTTCTCGTTTCCAAACTCGTTTGTTTTCAGCAAAACTTTTTGCAGTGTGCAGATGCTTTTGCAAGTCAAATGCTGGGATACCATGGGATACCCACTCCTGGCCTGCATTGCAGATGCTTCTTGCAATCGTTTCTGCAGCTCTTCTGTCTCTTCCTTTTTCTTCGCAACCTCATCCTGCCAACAGAGGGTCTGCACGTTAAGTCTGAAGGAGGCGATGTGACCACCGGCTTCAGTGTTCTAGAGTTTCTTGGGTTTAAAGACAAACCCTGAGCCAACCTGTCACCGTGCGGATAGTAAAAAAAGGTCACCACAAAAAGAAACTAGACAACGATAGAAAACATTACACCCAAATTGGCTGCAACAGCTGTCCTGCAATGCTGCACTCTCTTGCAGTTGTTTCTGCAACTCTTCGTTCTTTTGTTTCTGTTGTTCCATCTCTGCCTTCACAAAGCTTTCAGCATCCAAGAGGCATAATATAAGGGCTGCTGGATGCAAAGTTCAGTCGAGTAAAACGATGAAGTAGAAAGATTGAGAAACCACAAGGGAAAAGAGTTCCAAGTCGGTCTGGTCTGGTTTCATGACAAAATGCGTGATGTTTTCCAGCGGTTATGGTCTGAGTTGAACATTTTGTGTCGTGTTCAAGCAGTGAAATCAAAAGCTGGTGGAATGTGCTACAATGTATCTTTGACACATCTAAAAAGAATCTTGAGAAAACACAAACCAGAGAAACACACCAAAGTCCCGTAAGCTTCCACACGCAAGTCCATTGGAGCGGGGTCTCGCCCACCCCTTGCCTGCATTGCAGATGCTTCCTGCAACCGTTTTTGCAGTTCTTCAGTCTCTTCCTTTTTCTTTGCAACCTCCTCCTGCCAACAAAAACTCCCCACAATGTTTCTGAAGAAGGTTATGCAAGTGGCGAATACTTCAAAAAAGATGTGGTGAAGGTCTACACTGGGTCTAAAAACCAAAGTCTGTCAAGTTCAAAAGCTTCCCCTGAGCGAAACAAATCAAATCAACGGGTGGCCGAAGATAGTGAATGAAGCGCGCCACGAAAAGGAAAACTTTGCACCCAAGCTGCAACAGCTGTCCTGCAATGCTGCACTTTCTTGCAGTTGCTTCTGCAACTCTTCGTTTTTCTGCTTCTGCTGCTCCATCTCTGCCTTCACAAAGCTATTCCAATGAAGCACACCGCAAGCTGGCAGGAAAGGGAGACTAGAATCCGAGGAGAAAGGGCCGAAAAAGATCAGTCTTTTGCCTGGGACACCAGAACTGTGTCGAGCCGAATCGGTCCCTCTTCGCCGATAGCAGTGAACAGTTCTCGTTCCCAAATTTGTTTTCAGCAAAACTTTTTGCAGTGTGATGATGCTTTTGCAAGTCACATGCTGGGATACCATGGGATACCATGAGGTACCCACTCCTGGCCTGCATTGCAGATGCTTCTTGCAACCGTTTCTGCAGCTCTTCTGCCTCTTCCTTTTTCTTCGCAACCTCATCCTGCCAACAGAGGGGTGTGCACGTTAAGTCTGAAGGAGGCGATGTGACCACCGGCTTCAGTGTTCTAGAGTTTCTTGGGTTTAAGGACAAACCCTGAGCCAACATGTCACCGTGCGAATGCAAAAAAAAGGTCACCACAAAAAGAAACTAGACAACGATAGAAAACATTGTAACATTGCACCAAAATTGGCTGCAACAGCTGTCCTGCAATGCTGCACTCTCTTGCAGTTGCTTCTGCAACTCTTCGTTCTTTTGTTTCTGTTGCTCCATCTCTGCCTTCACAAAGCTTTCAGCATCCAAGAGGCATATAAGGGCTGCTGGATGCAAAGTTCAGTCGAGTAAAACGATGAAGTAGCAAGATTGAGAAACCACAAGGGAAAAGAGTTCCAAGTCGGTCTGGTCTGGTTTCATGACAAAATCCGTGATGTGTTGCAGTGGTTGGGGTCTGAGTTGAACATTTTGTGTCCTGTTCAAGCAGTGAAATCAAAAGCTGGTGAAATGTGCTACAATGTATCCTTGACAAAAGAATCTTCGGAAAACACAAACCAGACAAACACACCAAAGTCCCGTAAGCTTCCACACGCAAGTCCATTGGAGCGGGGTCTCGCCCACTCCTTGCCTGCATTGCAGATGCTTCCTGCAACCGTTTTTGCAGTTCTTCAGTCTCTTCCTTTTTCTTTGCAACCTCTTCCTGCCAACAAATGATCTTCACAGTGGTTCTGAAAAAGGTTATGCAAGTGGCGAATACTTCAAAAAAAAGATGTGGTAAAGGTCCATAGGTTCTAAAGTCCAAAGTCTGTCAAGTTCAAAAGCTTCCCCTGAGCGAGACAAATCAATTCAACGGGCGGCCGAAGATGGTGAATGAAACGCGCCACGAAAAGGAAAACTTTGCACCCAAGCTGCAACGGCTGTCCTGCAACGCTGCACTCTCTTGCAGTTGCTTCTGCAACTCTTCGTTTTTCTGCTTCTGCTGCTCCATCTCTGCCTTCACAAAGCTTTCAGCATCCAAAAGGCATATAAGGGCTGCTGGATGGAAAGTTCAGTAGAGTAAAAGGATTCAGTAGAAAGATTGAGAAACCACAAGGGAAAAGAGTTCCAAGTCGGTCTGGTCTGGTTTCATGACAAAATGCGTGATGTGTTGCAGTGGTTGGGGTCTGAGTTGAACATTTTGTGTCCTGTTCAAGCAGTGAAATCAAAAGCTGGTGGAATGTGCTACAATGTATCTTTGACACATCTAAAAAGAATCTTGAGAAAACACAAACCAGAGAAACGCACCAAAGTCCCGTAAGCTTCCACACGCAAGTCCATTGGAGCGGGGTCTCGCCCACTCCTTGCCTGCATTGCAGATGCTTCTTGCAACCGTTTTTGCAGTTCTTCAGTCTCTTCCTTTTTCTTTGCAACCTCCTCCTGCCAACGAAAGCTCACCACAATATTTCTGAAGAAAGTTATGCACGTGGCGAATACTTCAAAAAAGATGTGGTAAAGGTCCATAGGTTCTAAAGTCCAAAGTCTGTCAAGTTCAAAAGCTTCCCCTGAGCGAGACAAATCAATTCAACGGGCGGCCGAAGATGGTGAATGAAACGCGCCACGAAAAGGAAAACTTTGCACCCAAGCTGCAACAGCTGTCCTGCAGCGCTGCACTCTCTTGCAGTTGCTTCTGCAACTCTTCGTTTTTCTGCTTCTGCTGCTCCATCTCTGCCTTCAGAAAGCGATTCCAATGAAGTACACCACAAGCTGGCAGGAAAGGGAGACTAGAATCTCAGAAGAAAGGGCAAAAAAAAACGAAAACCAAATCAGTCTCGTGCCGTGGACACCAGAAGTGTTTTGAGCCGATTGGGCCCCCTTCGCCGATAACAGTGAACAGTTCTTGTTTTCAGCAAAAAAACATTGCAGTGTGATGATGCTTTTGCAAGTCAAATGCAGAGATACCACGGGATACCATGGCATACCCACTCCTGGCCTGCAGTGCAGATGCTTCCTGAAGCCGTTTTTGCAGCTCTTCTGTTTCTTTTGTTTTCTTTGCAACCTCCTCCTGCCATGGTTCTTCAAACCAGTTGTGAAGTGGTGGTTAATGACTGGTTTAGGGATGGTTAAAATGATGGTTTTCATGGATGGTTATGCGGGTAGCGAAGACCTCAAAGCAGTTTTTGCAAAGGTCAAAGCCTCAAACGACTGCTTGAAGCCAAAGCCTCAGCCGGTCCCAAGAGACACCGGTCAGCATGCAAAGCCCTGGTTGATGATAGGGGGTATCACGTAAAATCCGACTGGTTGCCCTTTAAAAGAGTAACCCCCACAATTCATCAACCTGGGGTTTATACATCCGGTTCTTGCATTATAAGTAAAAGGCAACACCACAAGAAGAAACTAGACAACGATAGAAGACATTGCACCCAAATTGGCTGCAACGGCTGTCCTGCAATGCTGCACTCTCTTGCAGTTGCTTCTGCAACTCTTCGTTCTTCTGCTTCTGTTGCTCTATCTCCGCCTTTGCTCTCAACATCACCGATGAGAGAAGCTGCTGGGCTGAATGTTCAATACATGGGAAAGGTACAAAAGCCACAAGGAACAAGAGGAGTTGAAAGCTGGCAGAATCTGCAACTGCTACAGAATGAGAACAATACAAGACTTGCAATGGGGGCCAACGAAGACTCACAGACCCAACTCGTTCTGTGTATATTGGGTTTCTGAACATAGGGAACCTGAATTGTGGTTGGTTTATGGATATGGAATGTTTTGGGGGATTTCAAGACACCACCACATGTCAAAATTGCCTACGAATTGTACAAAACAGTCCCTGAGCGAGGGGTATCTGCAGCATCACCCACTGCCTGCATTGCAGATGTTTCTTGAAAATTCTTTTGCAGCTCTTCAGCCTCTTCCTTTTTCTTTCCAATTTCTTCCTGCCAATGGCATTTTCCCTACCACTTCCCACCAAGATGGCGATGACAAAGGACCAATCAGGTCCCCCGCCAGTTGAGTCGCTTCGGGTATGTAAATACATGATGTTTTTTCTCAAATGGGTTGCCCCAAAATCATCCTTTCTATATCATTTCTAGGGCCTAAATGATGTTTTTTCTCAAAATTGGGGTGCCCCAAAATCATCCTTTCTAAATCATGTCTAGGGAAAACCATCCATATTTGGGGTCCCCAATTTTGACAACCCCTCACATATTAGTAAATGCTGACCATGGAATACCCTGGAAACAAAATCGAATCATCACTTGGATCAAACTGAAAGTCAACAGCAACGTTGCCCACACATTGGCCGCTGAAGCCGTCCTGCAGTGCGGAACTATCTTGCAGCTGCTTCTGCAACTCTTCATTGTTCTGTATCTCCTCTGCCTTCACTTGTGAGAGTGCTGAAGGAAGAATGTCTCTTTCTTATGAGTTTTCTGTTATATTTTCTTGGTGATTCCCAAGAATATGCTTGTCAATTAGAAGTTCCCCCAGGTCTGGCTGGAAAATAGGCCTAATATGGGTTCAACCACCAACCAAACTATCATTTACTGATAAACTGCTACCAAGCATTTGTTTCAACCCGTGGCGTTTTTCTAAATGAAGCAAATTCCCGTTACAACCATTTGGTTAGGCCACTGCTGGTAGCTCCTTAGCTCCCACGGCCATAGGGATACCCCTGGCTCCTTGGCTCCCTCCCAACCACTAGCCAGATTGTGAGAAGTAACTCCCGATGATGCATACCATTCCCTAAACTGGATCAAATCGGGGCGTCCTACGTTATAGGCCGTCCATCTGAAAGAAACATGGTCTTTACGAACCATGAATGGAAGCATGTTGGAACTGGGAATTCGTGATATGGGTGTTTCTCAAAATAGGGGACCCCAAAAATGGACAGTTGGTTTCTAGAAATGATTAAAAAGGAAAGATTGTGGAGTACCCCCATTTTGAGAAACACCCATATGTTCGTTTTCATGGGTGAATAACAAAGAAACATAGATGCATGTGAGTTGTGATATGTTGATGAGCCATTGTTAACCCCTGAGTGATGGAAGCCTATCAGCTGTTCTTGTTTAAACTCATGATGATTTCTGAATATGAAACGATCCCTTTGAAGCCACTGGATGTTTAGTGACCAAAACTATTTTCTGAGGATATAATGGTTACAGTAATCATAGAAGTTTAGTAGTGAAAAGTGAAAGTTTAGTAGTGAAAACTGGAAGTTGAGTACAGTAGTCAAAACTGGAAGTTTAGTAACCAAGACTGGAAGTTTGGGAATCAATGGTAAATATGATTGATCAAGATTCATGTGGAATTTAAGCGATTGGTATTTGATGGATTTCAATGTTTAATAATTATGGAAGTAAGTAAGCATGAGCAAACATTACTCTCTGTGAAACAATCCCCTGGAAGTGTTGACGTACGTCACAGTGTTCAACAGCTAAACCAGCTGAGTCAGTGGCGCTACGAAATGAGGTCTGTGTACCAGAGAGTAATTTGATCCAATCATCACGGGGCCCTGTAATTAGCATGAAGGCCAAAGACAACGGGAGAACGACTTCACGGAAGAATTGCATTGGTGTACTAGCCATCAGTGTTTGCGTTCGCTCATCAGTCATGGGTCCTGAGAATATTGTGGTTTGTGTATACAGTACTCATTCGTCAGTGCAAACTAGTGACAAGTTCAGCGGTTATCTGACCCTCACACAGCCACCAGTTACTCTAGTAATCCCAGTCTAGTGCCATCACTACACTAGACTCATCATTGGTAACCCCAATCATCAACCCCAGGCTGTTAGTACCTTTGGCTCATTATACGGAACTCGTAGGGTACACAGCCTTGAGTTCCGACCCCGGGTCCCAGCAGTGATCGGAACTCGTTCAGCCAGGAAAATGCTTCGAAATAAGATGAATCATTCATGCTTCCAATAAAACAGCTGCTTAACAGCTTGTTAACAAATGGCTAACAGCTGGCTATCAGCTGTTCATAGCTAGTTAATACAGGTACCCGACAATCTCATGCCTAAAGCATGCCTCCACCCTTTTTGATGTCAAATCACAAGGTAAACGCTGTTTGAAAGAAAGCATGCCTAAAGTATGCCTAAATCCAAAACACAGTGGATCGCTGATGGGAAAACATCTCCTGACTGACATTTCTTGTCGCCAAAACATCCAAAAACCAATGGAACGCTAGTGATCCAAATATACCATTCGGGATTTAAAACAGATGCCTTGGGGCTGGAGAACTGCATCTAAACGCTGCGAAAACAATGGTTCAACTGTTGTCTGCCATCTATGCTACAAATCCAAACCTGAACCGGACGAGGTACCCGGACGAGGTACGGACGAGGTAGGGAAAATTCATTTTTATGGCCCCAAGAGACAGGCCAGTGATCAGACGACTCACTCAACACTAGCAATCAAAATGGTCATGCTCAAAAACAATGTCGTTTCTGGAGGTGGTTTCTAAATATGTTCAGTTCGCCCGCCATTCACGAAAAAGGCACCCTTTCCAGAATTGGCGTTTCATATGGTATTTGCAACATTTTAAAGCGATTTGCCCAAATGAGGCACGAGATAGTCATGTGCCTGTAGCATTCTTTAACACCATGAGCTTAATAATGGTTGATCGCATTTAAAATAGCTTCCAGCTATCACTGGTTGACAGTTGGAAATCTCATGATGTTTTCTTGAGGTCTTGGCTGGTTTTCGAGTATCCCCTTTTGTTTCAGACGCAGGATTGTTGACCAACTATATACATGCATACATATATTTGGGTCTTTTGTTGATACAAAGCCAGCAGAGCATGACCCGACTTGCCACGTTGGTAGAATCCAAGTATTAGTGCTGAATTTCATATCTCATGCATTTCATTGAACCGCATGATCTGACTCAATGAATACCTTGCATTCAATAATCCCATGGTGATCTCGTCGAAATTGCCCAAGTTAACCGTCCGACAATCGGATCAACGACATCAAGTTGATGATCAACAGTTCATCTTTGGACAAGTGATGATCAACCACTATTCACTGATTATCAACCCCTTAGGGGGATGACAGTTATGCCCGTTGTACGGGGTCAGCTACTGCAACCGCGGGAAGCCTCAATCAGTACCTCTTGGTGATTGGTCATCAGTATAACCATCAGGTTACGCATCATTATCCATCACATGAGGGTTTCTGAAAACAAAGGACCCCAAAATGGTTGGTTTATGAATACAAATGATTAATAAGTAGATGATTGGGGGTATCCCTATTTTGAGAAAAACCCACCTGTTCCATCCGATTCATCACCACTATCATCACCATCCCTTCTTAAAGCAACCAAGGAATACTGATCATGATCTGCTAACTCTTGATCATGTTACTATGTTCACCGTTGAAGCTATGGCTATTATCGACTATTGCTAATTACCTGGAGTCAGTAATTGACCCTTCAGCATGGCTATCAACCATGGCTAAGCTATTGAACCTTTGATGTTGAAGTCACAATCTGGCTGGTGATTATTTTTTGTTGATGATGGTAGTCATAATATGTCATAATCAATTGATATGATCTGGTTGATGGTAGATATCAAGATTGCTCATAGTCCACCAAAACATCGATGTAAACATCGATGTGTCCCAACGCAGGCCTTTCCATGAAAAATATGTTTGACCCATAACTTTCTGGCCTCAATCAATCCGTTTAGGAACTCAAACTATCATTTAAGAGTGATCAATCGTCACTGGTTGAATGTTTAAATCAACTCTTATCTGCCTGATAGATATTGATAAACCCCATTTGAACAAACCCCACTGAAACAGACATAAACTGAACAATCAGTAAATGAAAAGCAAAAACTTACCATCCTCTAAAGCTGACCCGGTTGTTTCTAAAGTTCCCCATAGAAGTGAGATAGAGTGGAATAGAGTGGATATTTAGCTTCTAGGGCATCGTATACCAAAGGACAATCCATGATCAATGTTACCAATCCAAATATTCACGGAATACACTGATGATACGAGTTGGTGATCTGACTGCAGTGCCTTCTCCTGCTTCAAGGCATCTGAAACCTCTTCAATGCTTTGCTCAGCATCTGGGCACATCTCTTGCTCCAGCTTCAATTTACGCTCAACGTCTACCTGCTTGCGAGCATCATTGCCCCTCTTGATTGCTTGAATTTTCAATGCTGCTCCTTCTTGCTGCACTTTCAGCTCGTTCACCTCCTTTCGCGCAGCATTGCCTCTGTAGACTGCCTGCATCTTCACGATAGCCTTCAACTTGGTTTTGCGCTCAACGTCTACCTGCTTGCGAGCATCATTGCCCCTCTTGATTGCTTGAATTTTCAATGCTGCTCCTTCTTGCTGCACTTTCAGCTCGTTCACCTCCTTTCGCGCAACATTGCCTCTGTAGACTGCCTGCATCTTCACGATAGCCTTCAACTTGGTTTTGCGCTCAACGTCTACCTGCTTGCGAGCATCATTCCCCCTCTTGATTGCTTGAATCTTCAATGCTGCTCCTTCTTGCTGTACTTTCAGCTCGTTCACCTCCTTTCGCGCAGCATTGCCTCTGTAGACTGCCTGCATCTTCACGATAGCCTTCAACTTGTTTTTGCGCTCAATGTCTACCTGCTTGCGAGCATCATTCCCCCTCTTGATTGCTTGAATCTTCAATGCTGCTCCTTCTTGCTGTACTTTCAGCTCGTTCCCCCCCTTTCGCGCAGCATTGCCTCTGTAGACTGCCTGCATCTTCACGATAGCCTTCAACTTGTTTTTGCGCTCAATGAGCATCATTGCCCCTCTTGATTGCTTGAATTTTCAATGCTGCTCCTTCTTGCTGCACTTTCAGCTCGTTCACCTCCTTTCGCGCAACATTGCCTCTGTAGACTGCCTGCATCTTCACGATAGCCTTCAACTTGGTTTTGCGCTCAACGTCTACCTGCTTGCGAGCATCATTGCCCCTCTTGATTGCTTGAATTTTCAATGCTGCTCCTTCTTGCTGCACTTTCAGCTCGTTCACCTCCTTTCGCGCAGCATTGCCTCTGTAGACTGCCTGCATCTTCACGATAGCCTTCAACTTGGTTTTGCGCTCAACGTCTACCTGCTTGCGAGCATCATTCCCCCTCTTGATTGCTTGAATTTTCAATGCTGCTCCTTCTTGCTGCACTTTCAGCTCTTTCACCTCCTTTCGCGCAACATTGCCTCTGTAGACTGCCTGCATCTTCACGATAGCCTTCAACTTGGTTTTGCGCTCAACGTCTACCTGCTTGCGAGCATCATTCCCCCTCTTGATTGCTTGAATTTTCAATGCTGCTCCTGCTTGCTGCACTTTCAGCTCGTTCACCTCCTTTCGCGCAGCATTGCCTCTGTAGACTGCCTGCACCTTTGTGATAGCTGTCAGCTTTTCTTTACGCTCAATGTCTGTTTGCTTTCGGGCATCATTGCCACGCTTGATAGCTTGTATCCTTGGTTTACAAGCTACCAAAACGATGGCAAAGTTCTTCCCCATTGTTGCCGTCTTAGCTTCGCTGTTGGCGTTTCATCCTGACTAACTATGAATTCCTTACCATGTCATGGTCTCACACTGGCTAATAAAAATGAAATTGGTGGTTGGGTGTTAGTGCGGAACAATCTTAATCATAGTATCCATCCCCAATTATAGTTGGCTATTAGTATGAATAATTGATAGGTGGTTGGTGGTTTCAACCTCTTCCAAAAAAATTGGTCAACAAACCAACCATTTATAAATACTTGGGAAAATAAACCATTTTTTACACCAGCAACCAGATAAACAGTGATCATTGTGGCTAATAGTTTAATAATAGCCACAAGTTGATTAGGGATATTTGAAATGATTAGTTTACAAAAAATGTTTGAAACCACCAACCAAATAGATGTTATATTATTCGCAGTGAAAGTCATAATCATACAATTAGTACCACTATTGTCAATAGCGATGCCAAAACCAATACTCGTACTCATGCTATTATTGCTAATGCTACCAATAGCGATGGCAACTAAAACCATTCCATTATCCATCGGTTTCCCTGTTATTTTTGATGAGTATCCCCCATTCGTTGGTAGGTTAAAATTGACCCATAGCCACATGTTCATCAATTCCTTGCTGGTATCACTTGGGATGGTCTTTTGATAACAATATCAGCCGTACCCGGAAGACTAGTGTAGATTACGTCTCAGACAGCACTCACAAGCCCAGCATGGCGCTGTCCGGCAGTATCTTAATGTGCATCAGGAAGGTAAATTCACGCTGGAAGTAGAAAATCCACCATTCATAATGATTTGTTTGCCGTAGGTTAATACCTGCCTGCAACGTTATAAACTGTTCAGCAGTGAAAACAGTAGTCCATGGGAAGACTGTACTCGGCTGCCAGAAATGGAGATTGACCGAGCTTGCTTCCCAACCTTACAGAATGTGTTTCACATGACCGTTATAGTTATTACCATCATATCTCCACCATATGAAACCATCAGATCACCATCACAGTACCATCATCATCATCTGTCAAGCATCACCATGACAGACCCGTCATTTCACCAAACGACCATCATCAACCACAATGTCCAGTCCGTTCTCAACAACCAGCCGGTAAAACTCTAACTTTCAGTAGGTATATGGCAGTGGGTCAAAACCCTGTACCCCTGCTTCCCCATCATTAACCATCATTTTGCCTTATTATTGGTTGGTTTCTAACCCCCATTAGTTGGTTGGTTAATATTGACCCATAGCCATATCATAACCAGTACCATTCCCAAACATGCAAAAATCCTCGCTGGGCCTTGCTGAGAACTGCCCTCCCAACAACCAGCAGCTTGGTCGCCATGGATCCTGGTGGCGGCCTCCTCTCTGGCCAGCTTCTCTTTCCGAAGGTTCGCGCGAGCGCGGTTCCCTCGGAAGGCGGCCTGCACCTTTGTGGCCGCTTGCACCACTTCCTGGTGGCGGTTCGTGGGGATGGTGACCCCAAGCTGGGGATCCCCTCCAGCTGGGGAATGAGTCCTTGCTAATGGCTGATGATCATTGACCCCTTACTGAACTAAACCCGTATTGTTGGAGGGTTACACCTTTGGGGATCACCTACATCCCCCATGATACAGAAGAGTATGCAAAGAAAGAGGAGGTTAATAAACCAGCTGGTTATCTTGCTCGTCACTGACCAGTAGTTGGTCATTACAACTATAATCCAGTTGATGAAGTAAGTAGTTGTATCTAACACATTTGGTGGTTTCTCAAAATAGGGAGCCCCAAAAATGGTTGGTTTACTGTTATTGATGGTCAATAACTAGATGATTTGGGGGCACGCCCATTTTGAGAAAGACCCATTTCAGCTGGTATCTGGCAGTGGGTCAAAACCCCGTACCCCTGGTTCCCCACTATTAACCATTGTTTTCCCTATGGTTTGGTTGGTCATTATAAGCCATTATGGATGGTTAATATTGACCCATGGCCATCTCACTTCTGGTGGTCAAAACCTCATCACTATTCGCTTGGAGCTGTCCCGGTAGCTCCTGCAAGCACTCCCCCTTTAAAGGCCTCGCTCTCTCCCAACCAACAGCCAGTCATTTGCCAACCTTTCTCCTCTACTTCACAATCATCTAGTTATTTACCATCACGATCAACCATCAACGATCAACCATCATTGACGAAGCCTCGTCATTCACTTGGTGGCTTTTAGATCGCTAAAAGTCTAACTTTTAGTGGAGTTATGCTAAATCCATCCCCAACCATGCGAAGAATCAATCATATTCTGGCTCAAACCCACCATCATCAACCAACATCATCAACCATCATCAACCATCAAAATCAACCATCATCAACCATCAAAATCAACCATCATTGACAAAGCCACCCAGTTTACCAACCCCTGGCCGACCCTTGCGCGCCCCCCAGGGCATCGAGCCCCGCTCCTTCTTCTGCTGCGCCACCTGCCGTCGTTCCACCTGACCTCGACGCATGGCTTGGAGCCTTACGGAGGCCGAAGCTTCTCCTGAGGCGTGGCGAAGGCATGACCAGCGCCGTTGACGCTACGGTGAAGTGACCATGGTATGCCTTAGCTAAGGAACAATAACCCATGTCAATGGTTGATAAATGTTATCAATAGGCTGTTTGTGGGTCAATTTCATGGGCTATTCATAGGCTTTTAGTAGGTTATTCAGTCGCAGGTTTATTGGTGTGTTATAAATTGGTGTTTAAATAGTTCTTTATAGGTCAACATTGGTCATCAGGGAGCCTCCGTCCTACCTCTCATCAAAACCCAGGGCTACACGTCCCTCTTGGACAGGAAGGAATTGTCGCAAACAAAAAGTGGCAAGACTATTACCTGGTGTGTAAGGCCTCCACAAAAACATTCCGGGAAAGCTCTTGTCTGCTCGCCAAGTAATATCACGTGGATGTTCACATCCCTGTTGTAATGAACAGAACTCTCACACTTCCACAATTGCCAAAATGTATCTGCCCAAATTTCCGATGCGATGCAGTGACAAATATCTATCTTGTCCTCAAATCATGGTCAAGAGACCAGACATGTGACTGGGTCAAAACCCCGTACCCCTGGTTCCCCACTATTAACCATTGTTTCCCTATAGTTGGTTGGTCATTATCCCCCATTATTGGTGGTTAATATTGACCCATAGCCATGTCAAGCGCTGGTGATTGATGCATCATGGTACCATTCGTTTAGTGGCCATGGTAGCTCCGGGCACTGCTTTAACAGGATGATACCCCTGGCCCCGACAGGGGTTCCTCCAAGCACCTGGCCCCTCCAAATCCCAACCCATTAGCCCAGCTGTTGGCAAGGGCGGTGTGTCTCTGGGGCTGCTTAATCATGCTTCTAATCGCACTTTGAAACATTATGCTGGCTGGTGGTTTCTATGTTTCAACCCCTATGAAAAATATTGGTCAACCAACCATTGGTTCATACGTCTAGGGAAAATAAAAATGTCAATCAAACAACCAACCAAACAAGGTAATCAACGAACCATTCCAAATTTAACTACCAATCAATTAGTTGATTTGGATGATCAGATTAAAGAGTTGGCTGACTGTTGAAACATGAACCCCAATTCTGACAGAGCATGTCGTTGCTCTCTGCTCACCTGGCAGATCTTCCAAGCAGCTCTACGGCTCCCTGGTTGCAGCTCATAGTTACGGCTCTATGCTACGGGTCCTGTTCATCGCCTCACCATAGAAACCTTCTGAAGAAGTTATCAACTCGAGGTTAACTGCTCTCTCTTTCACCACTATCAACAATAATTATCCAATATATGTCCAATTGTTGGTCATTTTCCTTCACGATCAACCATGATGAACCACTGTTGGTTGGCTATTAGCAAATTATGACACATCACTAGCTCTGTTGGTCAACCATGGGGGAACGTGCTCCATACTGATCGGGCAGGCGGCCAGTTCGCATCCATAAATAAGCCTCTTATTGGCAACTGCTGTTGGTGAATGAGCCAGCCATAACCAACGATTTAGCCTCTGGTGGGTTGATCTGGCATTGGACAATTAGCTACTTATCAATGGTTTCCCCACGGTTTTTGCAAAAGAAGATGATGATTTTCTATCTCCTGGTGTGCATCTGCTGGCTGGAAAACATTCCATCTATGGTTTCTTAAAATAGGGGTACCCCCAAATTATCCAGTTTGTTAGGCATTTATCGTAGTAAACCAACCATCTTGGGGGGTTCCCTATTTCAAGAAACACCCATTGATGGTTTCTCCAAGTCTCTCATGAAGTGTTTGGGATTCTCCGGGCGCTCATCTGTGAAAGGCCCACCAGTGGCCAACCACAACGACTCCGTGATTTTCCAGCGACTTGGATGATCATCCCAGTGAGTAGGTCGTTAATAACCATGGCTTTCAACCGTTTATGTGGTACAACCCACCTCATGGTAGTTGCTAAGCCTGATTACTTGGGATGATCATCCTGGTGACCAGGTGGTCACTAAACCTGGTGATCTACCAGGTAGTTACTACCCATTTGATAACCCTGGTTGCTAAGCCCAAGTATCCTGGCGATCTACCAGGGGGTCACCCGTTCACAAACCCCGTTCGGGTCTCACCTCGCAGTCGGTTCTGAGCCATTCGGCTTCTCAGCAGCACCTGGCGTCGCTGTGAGGACTTCACGGTGGGATATGGTTGAGAAGGGAGCAGCCTCAGTGGTGGTTCATGGTGGTGAATGATGCTTAGTTACCTTTATAGTGGTTGTGACGACTGGAAGTAATCATGAATGATGGAGGTACTAAATGCATAATGATACTGAGTTACAGTACCTTACTAGTGGTTGACAAAGGTCAATCAAATTTCTAACGACTGGAAGTAATCATGGATGATTATATAATACTGGAGATGCATGATCGCCAACTATGAACGATTGCTAACAAGTAAGTATTGTTGATTATGGTTGAGGGAATGATGGTTGGAAAGCTTTCTCAAAATTGGAAAACCCTAAAATCAATGGTTCATTACTCAAGGAATTTACTGTTGAGTGATTTCGGGGCACGCCGTCTTGTAGATGATAAAATATGATGATGCATGGCTACTGATAATACGCACAAACGCCGTGGTTTGCCCGGAGGGCAAACCACGGCTGTTCCTATCAATTGAACATTGCTCTAAGAATCAGTGAGAAACACTGGCTATACGCAGTGATTTCGGGTTTGAGGTTTTAGGGTTTAGGTTTTAGGGTTGAGGGTTTTAGGGTTTCAGGGTTTTTGATTCTCAGAGTTTCAAAACAACGGGCCTGCGCAGGGTTTTGAACAGTTGACAAGACTAACTTTTGGGCAGGTCTTCTGTGCATCCGGGCAAACCATGGAGTCTTGCCGTCATAAGTTGACAGATGTTGACAGTAGCGAACAAGTGCAGGTAGAAGCAGTATGAGTGGTCAATATTATGTGTTGGTAGTTGTTACCTGTCGCTAAAACCAACTTAAAAGTTAAGCTGCCATGGTTGAACAATCATAAAGCCATCAGCATTAGCAATTATCAAGCCATCATTATCAACCATTCTGATGGGTCCTGAATGTTGATATTTCTTAGTGCTGGTAAGAATCGTTGGATGGTTTTGTTTCCTTTTGGTAACCTACGAATGGTAACTCCCAATCATTCTAATCACGTATCCAACCAGAAAGCAAATTAAAAATATGCACATCATACAACAATGATGAGTAGAATAGTGAACAAATACAACATTTTGCAAGAAATAGTACTGATGATGGAATGAATTGGAATTAGTCAAAAAGAAAGGCGACAAAAAAACAGAAACGTGGATAACGCCAAAAAAACAAACCTTCAGAAGAAAACAAATAACAACACAAACACACCAATAACAACAAGGAGCAAAAAGGCTATGATCGATTGCCAGTAGTACTCGAACAATGTTGGAAACTAAATCATCAACAATCAAAACGCTCGTCATTCAGACGGTTCTGAAAGCCGCAGTCATCACGTACCATTGCACCGTCTCTAAGGCAAGTAAGGATGCCCCATTCTGCTTTGTGATCATTCTTTAAAACCATGATAGACCATCATTTCACCAGCCATTAACATCATGTCACAAGTAATATCCAACCTTCAGTCTCATTGAGCCGTGTTATTCCCAGTGAGATCCATTGAGCCACTAACTTTTAGTCTCATTTGAGCCGTGTTATTACCATTGAGCTCCATCCATTGAGCCACGAGTCATTATCAACCATCACTGGTAACATTATCAACCATTCTCAACCAATCTTAACCATTGCTTATTAACGATCACTAAGGATTAATTATCAACCATTCCCAACCACTAACCTGCACCATTCTCAACCATTCTTAACCACTAGACACTTCCCAACCATCAAAACCACTAACCACTAACCACTAAGCCACCAATCATTAACCACTACCTAGCCACTACCCAACCACTACCCATTCCAACCCCAACGCCAACCATCAAACCCTTCGCCAGGGCCTGCAGCACCGGCGCCGCCGCCAAGCAGAGCCGCTTGCGCTCAGCCAAGCGCGCGCGGGCTCGGCGGCCCCGCAGAAGAGCTTGGAGGCGGATGATGAAGGTCAGCTGGCGCATGGCTGCGGTGGGTGATGGCCCTGGTGGGATGATTTATGTAGGTTAGTGATGGTTAAGAATAATAATTGTTTACAAGAATGGTTAATGATGGTGGTGAAAGTTAAAGTTGGTCAATGATGGTTCGTAGTGGTTAGTAATAGGAGTTAGATCAGCTTCCTGATAGGGTTCATAACCACGGTGCATAATGGTCAATTAGTGGCTCAATAAAAATACCTCATGATGGCTAATCGTGGTTTATAGGCTAGTGATGGTTAATTAATAATAATTGTCGATGGTCGTTCATACTGGAGAATGATGACCGGCCGTAAAATATGATGATAGATGATCAATGTTGATGGTTTATGAAGGATGCTGATTACGTGGTGATTAGAATGGCTGCTGATAGTTTATCCTGTGAAAGTTCTGCGAGCAAGATGCCTGAATACCTGACCATGATCCAAAATGTGTTTTTTGAACAAACACCCATGATCCGCGGGCAATCATGGCGCTGAAGCGATAGTCAACCATGGTTTTGCTAGAAACCAATGTTTGGATCATGCTGTCTGGGGCTAAACAACACTAGCTGATCATATATTCCAATTCGGCGCGGTGGTGAATGATTATCAGGATCATGTGGTTAAGTACCGTTCATAATGGGTTGCATGTTGCTGAGTGGTGGTGTTTTGATGATGGTTGATGTAGATGAATGGCCAATAGTGGTAACAGTTGAAGCATCAATGAACCGTGCCGTTGATCGATGAACCAACCCTGGCCAACCGATCCAAGCATGTAGCCCGCTTCCCGAAGTCGCACCACAAACAAACAACCAGGATTTGCGCCGGAAACAACGAAATCATGAAGTGAATACTTAAGCGGATACATTGATGAGGTTGGTGATTCATGACAGGTGTGCAATCCAGATTGCTTGAAAAGGGACTCTGTACCCGTAGCATATCCGATAAGATACACACAGTAAACAATCATGTCTATTCATACCATCAGAATCCATTCTTGTAGTCATCAGTTATGAGCATATGGTTGCTTCTCAATCCCCCCCAAATCATCCAACATAATTTGTATAGTAGATTTTGAGGTCTCCTATTTTGACAAACACCCATAAAGACCTACCCACCGACTCTTCAGGGGGATCCTACACCAACGGAGATGGATGGTTCAAACCTGTTAAAAAGCCACGTGTGAAGCCATCAGTTTGTTTTCTTCATGCAATTTGAGATTTGGGCTCCATTTTGGCGCAGCAAATCGGCTCATAGACCCATCTGGCTGTGGGCCAGCACCAACAACCCTAAGTTTATTCATGGAGGAAGATGCCAACCGATGTGAACGTATGGGGTACAGGAGCCCTTGACCCACATCCATCTTGACAATCAAGTGTTGATGATTGCTAGGCACTGCTCCCTAGGATCATCCATTGCTTTCCTTGGTCATTCGCCCTTCTGTTATCCCCTATCATCTAGTTGTTGACCAGCACCAAGCATGCCTCCTAATGAAGCATGAACCCAAGGAACTAACAACGATTGGTATCATGGCGCGCCCTAAAAATTGATCAAAGATTTTTTCTTGAGCATGCTTGAGCCTTTCCAAGCCATTCTTAACACATGAGAAAGATTGATGGGCATTGATAATGATACATCAATCAATGATGGATGAACAAGTCGACTTGAAAGATACGTCGTGGGCATTTACACTAGGGGCTTACATATCATAACGATTGATTTATATTGATTTCACCATCACCGAAGTTGATGGTTTAACCATGAATATGGCTGTCGGTCAAAACCCCGTACCCCTGGTTCCCCCATCATTAACCATTGTTTTCCCTACTATTCTTGGTGATGGTTTCCCCATTGGTTGGTTGGTTAATATTGACCCATAGCCATATATAGCTAGTATGTCCCCTATAGTTGCTAGTTGTTATCCCTATCATTAACCATTAACTAGCTATAACCATGGTTGGTTAACTGCTTACCCCATAGCCATATGGATGGTAGATACAACAGTGGTTGCATTTGTTTCCATTCTAGGCGAGCCGCTGCGTTCCGCAAGGAACACCCATGGCCTTGCGCCGTTCTTCTTCATCGATTTGCTGCTGGCGCCACTGGGCCTCCAAGTGTCGACGGTTGTTGACCATCGATATTGTTATCATGCAGCTGTTGAACCAACTATCCAATGACAATATCTTGAACATATATATCATGATACAATGTTATTATGAAATGGTTCAACATTCTAATGACATGTCGATGTTATATATAATAATGTCAATAATGTCTGTTATCCAATGACACTGTTGTACCAATGACAACAGAATGTTGAACATACCATCTTGAACATAGTTTTTGATATTCTAGCTGATATTGAAAAAATGTCTTATCACAGTTATCACAGTTCTAGTTGAAAATAGTCATATCATTCAGGTTGATAATAGTTGATAAATTGGCAATGGTTAATTAAGATAGAACCTCTCATGATGTTCTAGTGGATAATAGCTAGTGAACGGCCACGTCAAAGATCCTATCTTGACAATTAACCATCGCGTGTTTGTCCATTGCTTCAGTAGGCTTTGCCACCTGCAGACCAGGAAAAAACAAAGCGTCCCCAAAAGACGTTAGAACAATGAGTTTTAGATTTATCAAGGTTTGATTGTACTTTGTGTTGTAGATTGTTGAACAATGTTCATCGGTAGCTAGCCATGGTTGATGGCCAATGATGGTTGTTAGTACCAATGGTAAACATAATCCTGAAGCAAATTTCAAATACCAACAACAACTCCTGCTGCTGCTGCTGCTATGACAAGTTGGTACAAATCAAGTGATATGATATGATTCACCATTCTCAAACATTATTGCAGCCGTCATCGAAAGCATCGTAAACCATCATTGGCCATCAACCATGGCTAGCTACCGATGAACATTGTTCAACAATCTACAACACAAAGTACAATCAAACCTTGATAAATCTAAAACTCTACACATTACCACTACCAACTATTATAAACAAATCTAAAAAAAAATCAATGATCTACAGAGTGGCACCCCCAACCCTTATAAGTTGGATAAAATGCGCCATTCAACAAGCCAAGTATATCTTCCATGAGGCTGGTGGTTGTTACCCTAGTTCTGTTCACCAACTTGTAACTCACTTATTACTTACAAGTAGTCACTAGTTATCTGCCTGGTAGTTATCATGGTAGTATCTTACCAGATGGTGGTTTCTCAAAATAGGGGACCCCAAAATGTATGGGTCATCGAAGTTATCGATGTAGATGGTCAATTTTGCCTGTTTTCGGGGTCCCCTATGACTTGAGAAACTACCAAATAGCATATTCCTTTCACGAGGGGAACTACCAGGCAGGGTACCAATGTAACTGACCAGCTCTCTGCCCGTCCGTCTTCACTATGATGGCTGCTCAATCATCCGCAGTTCTCTGAACCATACAGAGTGGTATCCCCTGGCTCTAAGCTGGTTTAAACCCACCATTCTAGTCGAAAATATTAACTTAGAAAATCTTCCCCAAAAAATCATTCCAGTCGAAAATCTTAAGTGGTAGTTACTTCAGTGAACCAACCTAACTTAACCACCCGACTTCAGTGAAGGAACCTTAGTTAACAGGCCCCGGGCACCTAGTGAACTGACCAACTGGCAGTGACCAACTGAACTGATCTAAGCCACTAGGGTCACCCGGTTGAGCTCCGTTGCGGTTTTCACCTTAGCTCGCATCATGGCGGCTTCCACGTGCGCATCCACGCGCTGACCCATGCGCAGCCTGCGCGGCGCTGAACCAGGAGCTGAACAGCATTGGTTGAAGGGTAGCTGATGCTGGTTGAGGCTGGTCAGTTGTGGTAAATGGTGGTTTCTCAATTCATATTGGACCCTAAATCATCCATTCATAGCCACTTATAGTAATAGACCAACCATTTTTTAGGGTCCCCTATTTTGAGAAACCAGCAAATCAATGGTTGATGAATGGTTACCGATGAACTAATGGTTCATTCATGGATCATGGTTGTCACTAACCATTGATTGATCAATAATCCACCATTGATGATTATCATCGCTGATCAATGGTTTATAATGATCATGTTGATGGTGGTTGATGGTTTAACATCCAGGGAACTCATGAATCAGCGCTGGTGAATAGGCTGGTACAGGGGACACGAGCCAACCAACAACTAACAACTGGTTCATATCAACCCCCTAGGAATCAACGGCTGATCATATATGGCAATCATGGCACTCCCCTGCTTGTTCTGCTTTCATTCATCCATTTTGCCACTACACTACGGGAATGTGCACCGCATTGGCTTATCCAAGTTGTAAACTGATTTCTTGAGCAGATTCGCTAGTTAATGGCTGGAAATCACCAGTAAATTGAGCAGCTGATCATTCATATAGGCGTTTCGCAAAATAGGGGAGCTCCAAATCATCCAACATTCACCATTTATAGTAGTAAACCAACTGTTTTTTGGGGTACCCCCAATTTTGAGAAACCACCATGTATGGGGATGAGAACCAACCCGGCTACGCCTGGGCATCTCATGGTTCCTGATGATCAGTATCCAGGCATAGCCAAGGTCACCCCGGGTTAAGCGACAAGTAGCTCATGAGTTTCCCGAAACAAAATGTTGCGATTTTCCAATTGTCAGGGACTACCATAGGGTGCTAGCAATTCTATGGCAACAGCTGCATCTTCTTTTTTCGAAACCAACCATGAGAGGGTGTCACAACTGGTTTATCCGTTTCCACACACTTCTGGATGGACTGATGCATAGAAAAGATCATCCCACAAATGACGGCGTTTGATGGTAAAGAATGGTGCTTGGTATACTGGTTGATGACTGTTTCCGGGCTACTGATCACTGATGATTAAAAAATCATGAGTGTTACTCCATATCATTACCATCGGTGAAACCATGATAATGAAATCATCATTACCGAATCTTCATGATGATTCTTGACAAATTGATGACTACTATCATCATTATCATTATCTATGATGATTGCAGGTAAATCTAAAATATACTCATTTTCTGCTACTCATTCACAACTATTGATCATGGTCCTATCTTGAAATGATTTTTTTACCAAGGGTAATGCAGCTTTCAGTTGGGCTACACGTCTGCAGCAAGATCCCTGTGCAGCATGAATGAATACAAACAAGGAGCACTGAAAAATGACAAAGGAGCAAATAGCTGCTGGGAAAATGCTAACTTGCACCTTTAACACAGGGCAAGTTGAAAGGGCAAGGTGGAACCCTTCCAACCATAAAAGGAGAGAGAAAGAAAGGAAGGAGGAAGAAGGGAGAGAAAATAGAAAGAGGGAGAATTAAAAACAGCACTAAAATGCTGACGATGTGGCACAGCAAAGCTGAAGCCAATAAAAATGAGAGAGGAGAGAAAGTAAAAGGAGAAAGCCCTGTGACGCACGGCAAGGTTCGTGACCACTCGCCATAATTGGTAGGAGATGAAAAGGAAGAAAGGAGAAGAAGACAGGGAAGGAGAAGGCCGTGGTCTCCCGACAGCTGCTATGTGGAGACTGGCTTTGCCAGTAAGCAAAACAAATGAATCAGAAGGCCATCAAGCAACAGCATTCCGAGCTTCAAGTGTTCGAAGGATGGAGTCCACAAAGTCGAACTGGAGCAAGTTGAAAAAAAACAAAGCCTGGGAGGAGCAGCTAGCAACCTGAAGGAGCTTCAAGTTGGAGATGTGGTCCCGGAGCTGGAGAAGGAATTGACCAGGTACAAGAGGACTCGTCCCGGAGATGGCCATGACAAATTGGAGCTGATAGAAAAAGGAATCTGCATTCTGGATCTTGCCATGCTCAAAGTCGAAGAAAGGAGCATCTGCTGATACCTGGAAGAACTTGAAGAAGATCATCTAGATGACTGGGAGGATCTTATTCTAAAAGAGGAATCTGCATTCTGGATCTTGCCATACTCAAATTCAAAGAAAGGAGTTTCTGCTGATGCCTGGAAGAGCTTGTAGAAGATCATCTACAGTAGGTGACTGGGAGGATTTAATTCTTGCAGGAGGTTGGGATCAATGGCTTCAAAGGTGCAGTGGCCATGGCTGCAGGTATAGAATAAAACCAAGTATAAAGACAAAACAAGAGGAAATGGCAGCTGTAGCTTATGCCAAATTGCCTAAGGATTCAATACATCAAGCGTCCACCTTAATTTAGACCCCCAATAACACCTAATCACCACAATCCATTGTCAACCACTCAATTTTGGGGACACCACTCAGGCGGAGATGCAGGCATTTCACTTCAGGCTGAAGGATCGCTTTCGACTCTTGCAGCAGCCAGCATCCAGCCAGTCCCAGCTGATTGTGTTAATGGCAGACCAAGGTCTGTCAAAATTAAGACAACACGCCACTGGTAAGAACTTCTCCAAGCATGGCTTCCGATTGAAGAGTCTCAACGCTGCCCCACAGCGTTGTAGATGCGATCGCAAGAAAGGAATCGCCGCTCACAAGTCACAACCTCAGAGCCACTCGGACTCACCTGTGGCCTTGTTGAACAAGTACCGTTTGCCGGGGCAAGAACGGCTTTGCTGCAAAGTCCAGCCGGCCAAAGACATACGGAAGATAGCCCTGTCAAACAGGCAACCTGTCAGAGTGGCCGTCATAATTTATCCAAATCACCAAATATGATGAAATTTCATCATCTACCAATCATCATTTTCTACTAATAACCAATCATTAACCAATAATCATTATCATGGTCTATCCCACTCATTTGCTTCAAAAGCTTGGTCATGACCAGCGAAACACCTGGGTACTTGTACTGCGTATCATCCAAAATTAGGCTTGGCCCATGTCCCAACTGCATACTGTGCTCTCGACATCTTCGTACAGTCTGTGGCGCCGCCATGAACCACTCTCAGCCCTTGACAAAGGCTTTAGCAACCAATAGTCATGTGTTCATCCACCATATACCATGTCTATGCCAACAAACGCAGAATCAAAAGCATCCCATAAGCTAGATCCACCATCTGCCGGAGTCATCCCAGTTTTTTCAACTCTATTGCGGGGCATCAATTATGATTGACCATCAACCCTGAATGATTCGTAACAATGGTCAAACCACGATACAAACAGCGGTTGGATGCTCTTTTTGTCGTGATTGTGCTTATCTGCCCATGAGACATTCATCCCCCACCAAGGTCATGGCAAATCGCTATCAAAAAAAAACGTCCAGTTTGTGATTGATGCATATATTGATCCTAAATATGGGTGGTTCATCCATCCAGAACCAAGCACATCATCCAACCTGGGGATGCTACGGTGGTCCCAAGCATCGGCGACGACCGCCACCTACGACTTCGGCTCGGCGACTCGTCCGAAACGTCCGAAGATTTGGAGACCTGGCGCAGTTGCGGAGATGATGGTGAGCAACGGTGCTTCATGATGGTGAGCAATACCATTTCACCGGATTTTTTTTGATGATACCAGTTTTCCAAAAAAAAGTTGGTTTTCACCACTACAACAATGATGATTCACCGGGTTGAAGATGGTGAACATTGGGCGGTCACTAGTGATTTATCACGGAGAATGTGCGTTAATGGTGATGCAAAAAGAGTGAGTGAATGATGATTATCCATTAGCTGACAATGCCTGATAATCAGTCTCGCACAGGGATGATAATTGATCTGCAATTGGCCATTAAGAATGGCCGGTGCTGTAAGAGGGAAAAAAAACGCAGCCAAAGATGGTCGATGATGGCCGATGCTGATTCATTTGCAGGATGACAATGAGGAATGATGTGCAACAACTATAGCAATATATGGATCCCTCAGACTCCCCACGGGCGAACCCCACAAATCAGTATTGTGAGCTTGTAACTGTGAGTCGTTACGGCTGATTTGGCATCCTCACGTATCAAAACATTGCGAACCAAGTATTGATGATGCTTGGAAAAATCACTGGTTGGCAAGCTGCTCATGAACCGACATGGTTTTGGGTGGAAGCCCTGTACCCCTGGTTCCCCCACTATTAACCAGCTTGTTTTCCCCATAATTTTGTTGGTGAACTGATCTGCCATGATTAATGGTTAAAGCGCTGACCCACAGCCACATCAACTATCTCCAGTGAAGCACATGCGTGATTCCACCACGATCTGATCGTGAGCCTCAAAAACCCCGCCTTTATATGGCTCCAGCACCGGTATGGCGGCTAGTTACAGCATGCCAGGAACATGCTAAAAATCATCATAGCAAGGATGATTTTGATGTCCGGCTAGGTGTACATCTATAACAATGTAGGGGTTCCTCAAAATCGGAAGCCTTCAAGAAATGTTGGTTTATCACCATAAAATGGTTCATCGCTATAGATGATTTGCGGGTACCGTGGGCAGCCATGTAGCAAACCATGTGTAAGAAATAACTCGATGTTATCAAATGGAGTTCATAACTAGATGTTATTAAATGATATTATATAAATGGAGTTCACAACATAGACGTTGTTACTAGATGATTACAAGAACCCCTCATGTAACAACATAGATCGGCTACACCTGGCGACAAAAATCATGGGGCTACTCCGTGACCCGCCTGACTGCGGCGAGGAGGCTTCACCTGTGACAACTCGTCGTCGACTCGGAATCCGGGACGCACCAAACGGGGAACTCACGACTTTTGTTTACTCAACTCGTGACTGGCTCAAGGGGAAAAAACAAAATACCTACTGTAAATAGTTGCATTTCTAAGTAAACTAAAGGGACTAAATACCTGAAGAACATGAGAAAACGAGTTGTACTTTGCTAGTTGCACTTTTAAGTAAACTAGTAACCAAGTACTTAGCTAAACTAGTGAGTGACCAGTAAACTAAGTAGACTAGTGACCAAGTCTAAGTACTCCGTAAGTGACCAGTTGACTAACTACACCAGAAAGTGATTTAAGTACGTGTAAGAAAACTAGTTTCAGCAACTGACTGGTGACTTTGAGATCACTAGTAACAATTTAAGTACTTGTTACTTCTTAATGTTTACCAGCAACTGACTCAATTGATCTCAATTGACGACTAGACAAGCCAGTAAGTAAGTACTCAACTAGTTTGAGTGACTACGTGGCAACTGGAGTTGCCAGATTGAGCTAGTAAGTTGACTAAGTTCAGTAGCAACTTATGTACTTACTGGGATCAATGAACTGATTGGCTTGTTAAACAGATCTGCAACGTGGCAGCTCGTTTGTTGTTGCTCATTACCTGAGTAGTTTTTGGACAAGTGACTCAGAACACCTACTAATCAAGTTCCCAAATCTGAGGCCTTTTGTGAACTGTGGAACTAACTTACGACTGTTAGCAACTTAACATTTCTGATCGCCTCGGAACTCACCAAGTAACTCATCCACAAAGACTAATCAGCTGCGCGAGCGAATCAACCCGAAGCAACCAACTACCAACCTTTTCAGCGAGAAAATCCACCATAGAAAAATATAGAAATGGTGGTTTCTCAAAATAGGGAACCCCAAAAGATGATTGGTGTATTGTTATAAATGGTTAAGCTGGATGACTTAGGGGTACGGACCCCTAGATATTGAGAAACTGGCTTGAGAAACCCGTCGTCCAACCATTGTTGTTGGTGATTATTCCCTCCGATTAATCATTATAATCAACAACCATTATAATACGTCTCATTATTAAACGGTACAATATTCCCTATTATTCCCTATTGTTAATGGTCCCCTATTATTTACCGTTATAATCCCTATGATTTATTCGAAAGAATCATGATTCATTCGGACAAATCGAAAAAACAAAAAACAAAACTCATTACTAACCAGTATATCCCCTTTGATTTGCTATAATTTTTAACCAGTTATTCCCTGTGATTATATTAACCAGTATATCCCCTATCACTAACTACTATAATCCCTATGATTGCTATAATCCCTACCTGGACGACCCAAAACAGCAGGGCCCTGGTGATTTTCTCTGCCTCCTTCACCGGTGCCGCTCGCAGAACCCGGCTGCCGCCACGGGGAGCGGTTGCCACTGGTACCTCCACCTGGAGGGGGCATCGGTGCTGGTGATGACAAGCAGTTGGGTGACCATCAGTTGGGTAACTTAGGTGGCTATGGGTCAATATTAACCAACCAACAATGGGGGATAATAACCAACACTGACAAGGGAAAACAATGATTAATGATAGGGGAAGCAAGGGTACAGGGGTTTGACCCACAGCCAGGTTGGCGAACTAAAGTGAAGATGGTCAACTACCTGTTAACTTAGGTAACCTTAGTCAACTAAGGAATTAGTTGGTTAGCTTAGGAACCAGTTAACTTAGCAAATGTTAACTAAAGTAACTACCAGTTAAGACTTTCTACTATACTCAATGGTGGGTTAAAACCATCTCGTAGCCAGGGGATACCACTCTGTATGGTAGACGCAACTGCAAATGATTGACCAATATGATCATCATTCATACCACTATTTAAAATCTTTGTGTAATGATGCTACTGTTCACTAGTTGCTTGCATTACGGTTACAACGATGGTCATGATTGTCATGATGATGATGATAATGATGATGATGATGATGATAATGATGATGATGATGGTGATGATGATGATTCGATGATGATGGTGATGATGATGATGATGATGATGATGATGATGATGATGATGATGATGATGATGATGATGATGATGATGATGATGATGATGATGATGATGATGAGGGTTGATGAACCATGTGTTGCCATTGTTGACCACGATAGCTACGATTAACAGGTGTATGAACCAACTTGAAACAGGTGATAGTTCTCTTCACATTACACAAAGCACTGTGTTTCGCGGAATGTTTGCCTACCCAATGCTGGGATTTGCTGATTGACCCACGCTCTATTTCGCCAACCGAGATCATGGTGATCAACCATCGAGAATTACTTGCCTGTAACAAATCCTGTGGGTCATATCAAGCTTTGTATGTCAACTAGCATCCTCGAAAAACTAGCTAGAGAGAAACTGGTTGGTGGTTTCAACTATGAAGAAAATAACTAGTCAAGCATCCAACCAACCATTGGTTGATACTGGGGGACATCAAAATGCCTAAAGCCACCAGCCAGGAAAAATCTCATACATAGACTGACCCATGGCAACATGGAATCATCCATCCATGATGATCGGCGATGGTTTTTCCTGGCCATGTTGTTTTCTTGATGGGTCAAGCCTCCAAAAATCACCCATTTAGCTTTCGAAGAACTCATAGATAACAACTAAACCTTGAATGGTTTATGGTTAGCAATGATCAACCATGTTATAAACTTCTCTGATAATGTTTGGACAAAAGCCATAGCTATTGAAAAGGTTCTATATAGCTGCACGAATATCAACTTTGAATTATAACAAACACTTCGTAGTCAACAAATTTGCAATCGAGAAAAATACAAATTGCCAATAGCTATTCACATTGTCCTAATGGCAAGTCCCAATGATACAACAACACAAATACCAAATAACTGCCTGTCAATGGGGCAACAAACGCCTTGATAACGCTATCATCCGATGATGTGGGAAGCAAACGGGTAGAATAATGCCATTCCTGGATTAGTGAACCCCTGGTAATTGAAAATGAAAATGTCAAACCACCAACCAGATACCTGTTTCACCATTCTTGTTGGTGATTATCCCGTATTTTTAACGATTGCTATTGGTTGTAAACCCTCTTTAACCCCTAGAAAACCACCAAGCAGATTATGAATCCACATGCTGTCAGAATTTGTGGACTTCGCCGTCCCACCTTGGATTCTTCGCCGAGTTCTTCCTTGGACATGTCGTCACCGTGCGAAGTTCCTGTGATCACTCGGGTGGTTCGGCGAACAGAAGAATGGCTTGGCCAGTGGTCCATAAATTTGTGGTCAATACGAGTTGATGGGTGAATGATGGTTGGTTGTCAAGGTTAAGAATGGTTGATAATGGGTAATGATATGATGGTGAAAATGGGTTTGATATCTCTGGTTCATGTAGCGCCTTTTGATGTGGCTTGAACCACCAAACTTCTGATAGGAAAACTCACCATTCAAACATGGCAATTATTTTTCCACCACTAAAGTGATTCAGCTGTTTATAGCCACTAGTTTCACCAGTTGGTGACCACATTTCGAATATGTGGTTGATTTTTTCAGCTAGATTTGGGTCCAATGTACCACTTCAACGTTAGATTCTGTCAAGTTACCAATGTTCAATCCAGAAGAAATATGATTTCCTTGAACTTGAAACTTTTCCGGACAACCAATGGCCAAAGAACCCCGTTACACATATGGAATTTTGACCTTTCGGTGGGCTCAGAACTAGTGGCTTACGACCCAACAACGCTAGTGTGATAACCCGACTGGAATTTCCAAATAGGCGAAGCCAAAAAACCTTTATATAATCTGCTGGGTTTGTACCTCCTACCCGGTTTTCTAATTTGTTGGTTGGCATCTTTGCGCGTTGCCGCTCTGATTTGTTCCCATTGTTGGCTGAAAACCTTGGCGTTGCTGGGTACTGTTTGGGCTACCAACCTGGGCATCACCTGGCTGGTGCCCGGTGATGATGGCAGACCTTTTGCGGCTGTAGTTTGCAGTGCTGACCGCCGTGCCGCCGCCGTGCCTCCTGGATCCTCAGCGGCGGAAGTCCAATCCTGGACGCTGTGGAGGAAGCGTAGTCACGCTTATACATCTGCACATTTGAATCCCCATTTGAGATCTAAAAATGACATGACTTTCAAATCTGTGGTCGGCAGCTGCCCGCCCTGTTGTGTGTGGTGAAACCGGAAGTGGGACATACCCCTATTTGACTGCAAACCGGTTGAGAAAAAACATCTGGATTCCCAATATGCAGCGTTCGCTGCTACGACGTACATGTGCCCACAAGTAAAAAAAATCAACCTAGTGGTTCCTATGGCTTTTGACCTCTTCGTCCCCAGAAGAAGAACCACCCCCATTGTTTCAGGACAGCGGTGATGGCGCGTTACGTTGTAAATCTGGTTGGTGGTTTCAACCCATATGAAGAATTTTAGTCAACCAACATTGTTTCTTAAACATTACTAGGAAAACAAACATGTTTGAGACCACCAACCACATATAGTTACAACAATGGCCAACAACGGCGATAACGCGGGTTCCTCCTCCACAACTGCCGTGTTCTCCTGGACAGCGGCAATGCCAGCATTCTGCTGCCAAAGAATCCCCAAGGATCACGGCCCCTTGAACAGGAGAGCCAGGAACAACCAAACACCATCAACAACGCACAAGGTTCCTGAAAGCATGTCACCTCTAAACGCAGTCATATGCGTGAACTGATCAGTTCTGGATGCACCCGGCTCATCAATGGCCTAGGGGGCTTGTTGGAAAACTCGCACGCCGCCGGCAGCATGCAGTGGGATGGGGGGCGCCTCGGCGCCTCCAAGCGCTATCCCCCACGCCATGGGGCATCGTGCAACTATGTGCAACTCACAGTGGCACGGCTCCGCTTCAAAATTGGTAGTTTAGGACTGGGTCGTACCTTTTTTTCAGTGCTTCAAGAGAAGGTATGTCATTTTGATCAAGCACCGCTTGACTGTCAGGATCTGTCAGGAGGCTTCTGCACTTTTGTGCTCAACATACCGCTGAAACAATTCGGCAGGGGGTGATGTGTCCAGAAGTGTGATTCAGGAAGGAGAATGAAAGGAAGTCCCAAACATGTCCACAGCAACTACGTGAGTCCGTAATGGTTGTACTGATGGATATCAACCGTGCTGACAAGCCGGGGTTAGTTCATCCAGAACCATGACAGCAGTGTCTCAATTCTACTCCAGTGGCGGCAAAGTGCGCGCTCCCCTGCCAAAGTGCCCGTGTTTGTACGCTTGTTCGAACAATATTTCTTCGGGGATGGGTCAACAAAATCCTGGCTTGCAATAACATTGTGACCGCGCAAGGCGGCGGCGGAAGCTTCCAACATATAGAGCCTATAGGAAGAGTGAGTTGTTTGAAATGAAGTGATGGTGTGGATGATGGTTGAAAGTGATGATGATGATGATGATGATGATGATGATGATGATGATGATGGTGGTTTTTCTCTTCTGGTGTTTTTTCTTTGCTGGTGTTTTTTGTCTTTGGTGATTTTTTGTCTCTGGTGTTTTTTGTCTCTGGTGATTTTTGTCTCTAGTGTTTTTTGTCTCTGGTGATTTTTGTCTGTGGTGATTTTTTGTCTCTGGTGTTTTTTGATTCTGGTGATGCGATTGATTGGTGATGTAGTTGATTGATGATTTAATTGATTGGTGATGCAATTGATTGGTGATTTGACTGGTTGGTGATACAATTGATTGGTGATGTGACTGGTTGGTGGTGATGCAATTGATTGGTGATGTGATTGATTGGTGATGTAGTTGATTGGTGGTGTGATTGATTGGTGGTTTCATTGATTCGTGATGTAATTGATTGGTGATTTGTCTCTGGTTTTTTTTGTTGCCTCTGGTGTTGTTTCTCTCTGGTGATTTTTGTCTCGGATGTTTTTTGTCTCGGGTGTGTGTGTGTGTGTGTGTGTTTTTTATCTGGTGTTTTTTGTGTTTGGTGTGTTTTTGTCTCTGGCAATTTTTGTCTCTGGTGTCTTTGATATCTGGTGTTTTTGATCTCTAGTGATGGCAATGAATTAATGATGATGATCATTATGATGATCATGATGATCTTCTTGCTCCAGTCATTGTGAAACGTCCAAGAATGCCTCGCTTTTGATAGTGTATACATCGAAAATGCTGCAAAATCGTCATTGTTTGATACTTTTGACCTCCAAAATCCGTCAAAAACCACGCGGACCCACGAGTTCTTGTGGATTTTCATCCCCAAATGTTCTAGAACCCACCCTTTTGTAAGACTTTGAACATCTGATCTTTAAAAACGTCGCGAGGGACACAATTGTTTCTAAAGTTTCGGGGTTTCGCCTTGGCCAAACCCAAATTTTCAGTATGTGGCGCAGGCATCCAGGAGTTTAACGATTTTGAGCGCTGTCAACTTCCTGGAAAAAAGTGTTTCGCCACAATGAGGTGTCATTTTCTCAACATCTCATCTTGTGCAAACATGAAGAAAGGGCTTGGACCCTCAGTTTTTAAGGAATTTGACTTCCAAATATGCGTTTCGCCACCGCACTTTTATCAACATCTCATCTGGCAAAGGCCGCTCGAAGTCTTCAGCGTTTTGTGATTTTCACTTCCAAAAGTGATTTTCGCCTTCACGAGGTGCAATTTTTCAACATCGCATGTTCCAAAGTGCTCGGGAACATAGCAGTTTTTACGATTTTCACTTCCAAATCTGCGTTGCGCCTAGGCGAGGTGCAATTTTTGTTGATCCATGTCCCGAGTGACCTCCGCACCCGCCACCGACCCTACCTTCTGACAGATCCCAGGCTACACAACTTGGTAAAACACAGCATTTGGCGCATTTTTTACCTGCAGATTTCGCGCATAACTGTAATCCCCCCGATCTGACTCTCCTACTGACTGCCTCAACTTTCAATATGTCGGACCTGTGGACATCCAACTTGGCCATGGGTCAAGCAGTTAACCATCAATAATGGGGTATAACAACCAACGATAATAAGGGAAAACAGCCTGGTTTATGGTGGGGAACCAGGGGGACTAAGGGTTTTGACCCACAGCCACTTCGATAATATGTGTAATTAAAAGAAATTAGTAGGAACTAGTGGCTTTAGAGAATGGTAAATCACCCAGAATATTGATCAAACAATGGCACGCTTGCGATGTGTAAGGCTGGATTAATTTAATAATGTATGAATTCGCTGACATGCATTTGTCACCCGGTATCCCCGGCTGCATTGGTTGGCGACCAAGAAGTTTTTAACGCTTTTCTAGATTATTCTAACAATCTGCTTGCTTCACTATGCATCACCAGCATCTTGCCATGATTGGCCGACACCCTCTGGCAAATGTCGCTTGCACCAAAGAAACAATCACCAGCTTAGCAATAGATACTTCATCCAAAAAATGGGGCCCCCGCAAGTCACTGCTGGCGCGCTTGCGCCAAGATGGTGAATCTCTGTGAATCTCTAGCAATAGAGAAGGTCAGCCGATATATCCAAATCTATCTATCTATCTATCCAGAAAACTAAGTCTATCTATCTATCTATCCATCCATCTATCCAAATAATGGAGTCTATCTATCTACCTATCTATCTATCTACCTATCTATCTATCCAGAAAATTGAGTCTATCTGTCTATCTGTCTATCCGTCTATCTGTCTACCTGTCTATCTGTGTATCTGTCTATCTGTCGATCGATCTATCTATCTATCTATCTATCTATCCATCTATCTAACTATCTAGACAATCAAATCTATTTATTTATCTATCCAAATAATCAAGTCTAAATGCATGTGCGTTTTTGTGTGTATTTGACGTATTTGTTTATCTATGTATTTGATTGGTTGATTGTATATATTTCGAAAGGTTGGTTGGCTGACCATTTATCATGATGACGACTCCCAGAGACCAGGAGATCAACACAACTGGAACTGAGGTGAAGCAACGTGCACGACGGGGCTGGGTCCGGATCCAGGTCGTTCTACTGCAACCACTGAGATTTATCGCTTCAAGGGGCTTGGATTCAAAGGGTAGGCTCAGGTTTCATTCATCTTGAATCCATGGTGATCATTCGCCCGTTCGCCATTGTTCACCCTCGTATGGGTGTTTCTCAAGTCATAGGGGTACCCCCAAATCATCCAGCTTATTAACCGTTTGTAGCAATAGGCCAACCGTTTCTTGGGGTCCCCAAACTGGCTTGAGAGGAACCCCGTTTCGTTGCCAGGGATGGCCATGATCCCCTTGAGTCTGCTTGGTATGCCATTCTCAGCAGCATGCTGCGACCGGCTGAAGAAACAGCCCCAAAATGATCACCAAACGGGCGGCGCTTGTTGCTCTGTTTACCCATCCGTCATTGAGAATGATGCGACTACATCTTTCACAATTCATCATTCGCAACATGTTCAACTCACCGACCCTCATGATTCATTGGTGGATGCTGGCTATTACGCACAATTACTTGGATGTGCACCTGGGGTTCAAACCATGGATAGTTGCGCCCTATAAGGTAGCTGAACTAGGCCCGAACTAACCATGGTTACAAGTTGCTAAGTGTTCATGCCACATCTAAGTAGACTGTCAACCGCCACTATTGACCATTACAACTATCTTTAGGACCACTATGAATCAATAGTAACCACAAATTTGCCAATATTAACCACGAATGAGCCGTCATGATCCACGAATTTAGCCATCCTGAACTATTAACCATCACTATCAACCATTATTATATAGCCACTATTAGAACCACTATAAAACCATAATTAGCACTTATAACTATCAAATTATGACTATCATGAAAACTCCCATGAAGTCATTCTTGATCATTCCATGAAGCTCACGTTGCTCCCGGTGCGGTGCACGTCGTTCCTGGGTCATGACACTGGGAACAGCCGGCGCCGCCAAACACTTCTCCTGGCACGGCGAGAGAGCTGAGCATCGCTGAAGATGAGAGCGATGAGCTTGGAATGGCTTCATGCTACAATGGTTATAATGGTTTAATGATTAACAGTGGTGTGATGATAGTTAGTGATTTAATGTTAAATAATGGTTATGATGGTTTAATGACTAACAGTTGTTCAATGATTAACAAGTGTTTTCTGATTAACAGTTGTTTAATGATTGGCAGTGGTGTAATGATTAAAAGTGGTTTAATGATTGAGAGTGGGGTAATGATTAGAAGTGGTTTCATGTTAAATAACAGCTTAATGTTAAACAATGGTATAATGATCAACGGTGGTATAAGAGTTATACTGATCATAATGATTATTATCATGGTGGTATGGTGTAATGATCAACAGTGGTATAGTGATTCTAATGGCTTAGAATCCTTCACAGCTTGTCGCTAGCTGTCCAAATGATCCAGGCTGAATGATTTGCAGCAATTGCTGCCCGGCTTGGACGCTGCAAACTTGCAGGTTCTTGGGTCTGCTCAAAATACACGCAGCCAATGGTTTCTTACAAATGGGTTTATTACTACAAATGGCTAATGATGCATGATTTAGGGGTACCCCTATGACTTGAGAAACCACCATATCAGCCAATTCAAGTTAGGATTCCACTGAGCCAATCAGTGATCTTCAAAATCTGGCCCATCTGAAAATAGCTGTTTGCTCTAATTCAAGCTAAGCAGGGTAGAGTTTGGTGGGTAGCAACAATAGAGCATGATGAAAACGATAGAGGAACCAAAACAGTAATAAGCCATCGCTTACTCTGTTCATAAGTCCATCCTGGGTATTGCTGGTAGGATGTAATTATCAAATTTTACATGTATTGGAAATACATGGATACGTACATACATTAATTACACCACATCACATCACATCACATCACATCACATCACATCACATCACATCACATCACATCACACCGCATTAAATCACATTAATTACATTCTATTGCATGCATAAAAACATCCAACTGCCTGAAACTTGGTTGATCTCCTGATTGTTCTTGACCAAATAGGGACAAAACCTGTTCAGGGAAGCCCCTGTGTCTCAACAGGCATGGTCCCCTGCGACTCGTCTGTGGCTTTGGATCAGCAGGTGCGACAAAAGGAGGTTCTCATTGGTTGCATCGTGGTACAAGTACCCCCTGCAGCTGGCAGTTTCCCTCTGAAAAACGTAGCACCAGGGCTCTAGATGTACCTATGTTAATGTTGTTATCAACCACTGTTCATCACTGCTAATTCCTCAATCACTATTAATGGTTATAAGACATGATTGATCAAGATCAAACATTTTGATTTCAGCATCCATTGCCCGTTGAAAAGCGATCATTCTGAAGTAGGTAGGTATTAACATGTATTAACCATGAGTACTCAAAAGATCTTTCAAGTAATGCAACCGGAACCCGTATATCATGTATATATATATGTATATGTGTGTACATTCAGTACTGCACCCGTTTCACTGTTGTTTCAAATTCCAGGCGTTCTAAATTTCGACCTCCTACATTACTAAAGTCCTCACTATGTAGACCCTGACTGTCATTGATACCTCCTAATGGTTCAGTACATAAACCTGATGATGATGGATGATGGGCCAAACTTGTAGCCCATGATTTACCGTTGTTGCGCCACTGTCACTCCCTAAAATTTACCAGTTAAGCACCAGTCTCCAAGGTTGATCCTAGTAGCCTGGGCAACACCAGGCTACAACCGAGCATGGCCACAGCATGGTGGGCCTGCTCCGAGCTTCGATGGGATGCGCAGCCGCTCGGTTTCTGAGTGACCTTGGGCCAAAGCCATGATGTGAAGCCATGGTTGTGGGTCAAGCAGTTCACCGTCAATAATAGGGGATAGCCAACAAAACTATAGGGAAAACATTGGTTACTAATGGGGGATAACCCAACAAAGCTATGGAGAAAACGAGGGTTACTAATAAGGGGATAATCCTGGATGACAATGGAGCAGTTCCATCAAATGGTCAACTAATAGGGGATAACCAACAACAAAACTATAGGGAAAACATTGATTGCACCAGGGGTACTGTTTGGGATACAGGGTTTTGACCCACAGCCAAGTCTTGATACAATGAAACCACCAACCAGTAGCGAGATCTGAGACCTCTTGTAAACCATTTGTTAGCAAGTAATCATGAACCAATGTCCCATAAATGGGGTCTTCCACCAGTGCAGTTCAAAGTTGGTGTGTCACCAATAACTTGCTGGGAAGGACCAAAAACAATGGCAACAGAAAAAGTTGGTTTTTGCAAGAAATGGTGGTTTCTCGAAATAGGGGACCCCAAAAATGGTTGGTTTATCACTATAAATGACTATTGAAAGATGATTTGGGGGTACCCCTATTTTGAGAAACCTCCAAATGCCTGAGAAGTGAATGATTTTGAAATTTGACCCCGTGTTTCTCTCACTTATCTTCGCCGGCGCATGTACACACACACAATATCATACAAAGTGGATGCACATATGAATTGCTGCATCATTCCTCGTATATCATGCAGCATACGATCTGTCAAGCATTTTCCGGGGTCAAACCGTGCTCTGGTCACTTGAAACATATCACAACGCGCAATGTTAGTAGGACCAATCAACTTGCCACATGTGAGAAATGATACAGGGCGATCAAGATTCCCAGGATCATGTTAAACTGGTTGGTGGTTGAACCACCCCTTTGAAAAATATTCTTGTCAACCATTCTGGTTGCTTGTTAACCCTTATTAACATTCATTAACCACTTCCCCGGAAGTTAGTCTGATCCCACACACCAACTCAACCAGATGTCGCAAAAGAATCACATCAACTGGTTACGTGGGGATCCAGCCTATCGCAGCACCAAGGAACCATTACGGAATGAACAACGGCTCTTCGAGAATGGGGGATAGTAGCAATTGAAGACCGACAGAATCCATAGTCAACTAGGCCACCCTCATCACACAAATGGCGCCTGAACCCCTGGAAATAACAAACCCATTGGTTTTCTTCGCGTTTTTTGCAGCTCTCATTGGTCATTGGTGTTTCAGAATGGATTTTCATCATGGCAACGCGATTCTTACCCCCCCCCAATCACCATTTATTAGGCCCCAGTGTTTGTGCTCAAAAAACCATCAAAGTCATGGGGAATCCAGCCATTGATAGACCACCCGAGCACCGGAGCCGGTAGGGGAATTATCACTACTGCTTGGGTGTTCATCCCCACTCAGTAACTGGAAACAACGATGGTTGTAGGGGTCAGCTTAGCCACCTGACTTTACAACCATGGAATTTCATCTCAGTGTCCCAGTGTCACATCTGACCATGAGAATTCGACAGCGCAGCTGAGCACATGGTTCAGCACAACGATTTGGTGGTTTCCCAAAACAGGGAACCCCAAAAATAGTTGGTTCATTACTGTAAATGACGGAGATTTAGGGGTACCAGCTATTTTCCCTAACAAACCAGCTATTTATTTCCCTTAAATCACGTCATAGCGGTACCCCCTAAATGATTACTGTCGGATGATTCAGGGGTACCCCTGTGACTTGAGAAACCACCATTTCATTACTGCCGTTTCGGCCCACCAATTTCCACGGCCGTCGCGGCCGTCGTCGCCTGCTCGATGCCAGAACTGCGTTGCGATGAAGGGCCGCTCTTTGGTTCCTGTCGCTCAGGTGGTAGGTCAGACTGCTTTGATTCTTGGTTAGCCATCGATATGCTAGCAATGCTGAACTGGTTGTTGGCTTCAAGCCCTACAATTAGTGGTTTATAGTGGTTAATAGTGGCTAATATACTGCTTATAATGGCTAATAATAATCATTTTTGGTTGGTGGTTGAACCCCGTCATGGAAAATATGCGCAAGTCAACCAACCATTTGTTAATCATTACGTTTGGAAAATTAAAAATGACAATCAAACCAAAAACCAGTTCAATACTTGTTCATGTGTTGACAATGGTCGATCCAAGGCTGGAAGGCTCAAAACCATTCTTAGGGATGTCGAACGGGTCTAGGAATGTGACCACTTGCGACAAGAATGCTACCTCCCAAGTGGATTCGCTGATCGGACACTAACCGAGGTAGCTCACTAACTGGTTTTTCAGCGGCAGTGACTGAGCTCACACATGTGCTGGCAATCTCCTAAGGCGACCCTCATGATGCGTATATTTTTTTCGGCGTGCCGCTGCTCTACGATAAAAACCAGGCAACTGTTAAGGGGTATAGAATTCACCAGTTCAACCCCCCTGCAGGACGATCCTGGAGTTGAAAGGGGGGTCTCCACTGCACTCTTCCAAGGACTCGCACCAGTACATGGACAGGGGGTATAATCGCCTGCCGCCGACTATTAGTTAGATCGGCGGAATCAAAAAGCACTGGCCCCTCTAGAAATATTGACAATAAGCCAGAATGCCGGGGGTCCTTCCACCCATGCAAGGAACCAAAAGGCCCGAAGACCACCCACCTGCTTTCAATTGGGACCCCCAACGCAAAGTGAGAACCATTCCACGGCAGCAACACTTCATTGACATCAGATGCTTAGACGTGCCTCCCCCTAAAAAAGAACCCCTCCGCCCCAGCCAAAGAAGACACAGGACATTACATGACATGATAGGAGATGTGGGGGTTTCTGAAAATGGAGGTACCCCCAAATCATCCATTATAAACCATATATAGCAGTAACCAGCCATTTTTTGGATCCCCAAACTGGCTTGAGAACCCCCCACATCTGCAGGAACCGAACGTAACCGAAGTTCCTTGGGCCTGCCAATCCCGGAGTACCCAGGCTGTTGCCCCGCAACCCCAAAAGTCATGGTTGGTTTTCTTACTAGAAATAGGGGATTCTCAAACCAGGGGATGGTTTAATACTACAAAAAATGTTTGGCTTAATAAGTAGTATTAAACCAAATGTTTGGCTTAATAAGTAGTATTAAACCAAATGGTTGGCTTAATCATCCAAAAATGGTTTGTATTGGATGATTTGAGGGGTCCCCTATTTTGAGAAACACTCAAATAGTTGATTTTGGATGACTTGGGGGTACACATCCTTGACTTGAGAAACACCAAATTTCAACCAAGTATCCAGTGCACAGGAAATCTTGAAACTGCATGGTAACGGCAGTTGCAACAGCTCCGCCAAGCAGAAAATTGTGCACCAAGATCAAATTGTTGAACAACAGCAACCGTAACAAATTTTGCTGAAGCAACCGTCACAAATCTGGCTGAGCCAGTTGTCCAATGGTGGTGCTCGGCTGAAGTGAAATGGCAACACACCCTACCTAGGGAGGCAAATCAAGAGTAGACGATTAATGTCCCTGGGCTTCCCACCGTTTATGGCTGGTCTCCCATCAGATATAAATGGATGATTTCTCTAGGTTTTCCCTATGAAAAGGGTGGATTTTCCATGGCCAACCAGTCATCCCAACGACATGGGGGCCTCTTCAGCACTGGCCGACACAGGGGCGCAAAGCTGCGGAGCAAGCGACCTGGAGAGTCGGCACGCGGCCCTCGTGAGCAACAACGTCATCTCCAGCATTGCTGGTTGGTGAAGCAACTAGTAAGAAGTTCCTTAACACCTTTTTAACAACCATCTAAGGTAGTAACCATTTACATTACTAACCATCTAAGTTGGTGTGATCATGAAATCACCTGAAAGAACTTGATCGTTTGTTAGGTTCACAGTCACAGATTCATACTGTTGACAATTGTTGCGTTAAACTCGGGGCTAGCATTTTCATGCATACCTCATCACTTCACCCTTGCTGCTTCACGAGCATGATGGTTTAGTATACTTGACGAACCAACAGCAACCCCAGGAACAAGCAACAGGGAACGATGGTTTGGTGACCCTGGTGATCGCTGAAACTCATGACTAGTCAGCACTAATAGTAGCAATGAACAGCAACCTAGCTAGCAACAAGACTCAACAATCATCGAGCAATCAACCACTGAACAGCCCAGAACCAGCGATAACCACGAAGGAACCAGCCTGAACCAGCAAGACGTAACCAACCCGTAGCCATACTAGCCAATGACCAGGACCCATCAACAACCACCCAGGAACAGCCAAACAAACACAAACAATAACCCAGCTAGCTATGACTATTATACAAACTGACAAATAGCCAAGTAGTCGAGAGTGGCATCTGCGTTGATCACAATCTAATATAGCTGCTTAGATTAAAGATGATTAAAGCAATACCCTCTGGTAATCTCACATAGCCATGGGAAATCCACCAATTGTAGCTGGTTTCCCAGGATTCCTCTACTGCTGATTCTCCAGCAAGCTATCTTAGATTGCACCAATCTTTTCCATGGTTTTCCTATGGTTTCCCAGGGTTTCTCGTCATAAACTCTGGCGATTCTCCTCATTCAAGATTGCCTGATGGCTCTTCTCTCTATTTCGAGTCGTTGATCTCGGCATCAGTTTGCCACAAATCAATCATCAATTTACAAGTACCACCAATTGACCATCTTTGAGCCATCCTCTAGCCATGGATTAACCATCATTTAGCCATCAGTTAGCTATCAATCAATCATGCTATTACCCAACCATCCGTTCTACATTGACAACAACCTGTCCAGGCCGTCCGGATCCGAGTCGCTGCTCATCAGGTGTTTCGCTGGGAATGACCCACTTCCTAGGATTGATCGATGGTGACACCAGGTGGAGAAAAAGCTGACCGTGGATGTGGCGTCATGACCCAACCAGAATCAAGTAGGTCAATAGGGAATTGTGGTAAATATAGTGGTTTAATTGATATGCTTAACAAATTGTTAGGAATGGTTGATAAATAGTACAAATTGTGGATGATGATTCATGACCCATCTCCAACTCAAGCCGCCAATCAGAATCAACATGAATCAACTCTTACGGGCAGCAAAATACCTTTCAATCATTGTTGGGCAATGATACTTAACTCATCTCAATTAGTGCATGACGATAGTTGTAGCTGGAATGTTAGGCATACAAGAATTGCAAGGGTATGAACAAGCATCTCAGTTGAGTTGGTGAACAACTGCTGTTCGACAACAGTTTCTGGTTTCTGCAAGATGTATCTGTTGCAACTGCTGCTGGTGACACCAACTTTAGATGGTGTTTGACTGCCCCGTTCCAAAAATCTGCTTGTCGATTAGATGGCATCATCCCAAAGGTACTGTTGAAAATAAGCCGACATCTTTTTTGGAACCGCAAACCCATTCTCTACCAGGGCTTCACCGTCCACCCACCAGAACATACCAGAACTTGTTGATGATGTCCGTCAGTTCATCCCAAAATGATCCATCTGAGTTCACCTTGGCCCCTCAAACAAACGGATGAAAAGGACATCAGCTCACAGGGATCATCAATCAATAATGTCTTGGGACTTGATGCTTCAATTTGATGCTTTGATAGTACTGCTCGGGAGCCCTTGGCTGCTGGTGAACATTCGCGATGGATGTTACATGATTTGCCACCGTTGTTTCGCCTTGATTACCGGCCAGTTTGACCACGTGATCGAATTTGATGTTTGGGCAAGTGGGTGCCAGCATGTTGGTGCCATTCTTAAGCATCTATTGAATCAACGGTTGATAGTTGTTAAGAATGGCCAATCGATGGTTAAGAATGGCTCAAGAGTCAGTTTACATACTCAGATTTGGTGCTGGATGAGGTTCATTTGATATTCAAATCATGAAAAACATGACTCGGATGACTTATATCAACCGTGAGCCTAGTTGGGTGAAAGGCAAAGCTACCATGAGTTGGAACAAATCCAACCAAGAGAGACCCCCAGCAATGAGTCTTCCCTTGGGGGAGAAGATAGCTCAACTGTCCCAATTGAACGAAATTAGGAGCAAAACAACGACCACAACAACAACAACAACAACAACAACAACAACAACAACACCAACAACTACAGCAGCAGCAACAGCAACAGCAACAGCAACAGCAACAGCAG